>BPLS01000683.1:783044-879838 GCA_019656275.1 Rhododendron kiyosumense | reverse complement strand
TCTCTCTCTCTCTCTCTCTCTCTCTCTCTCTCTCTCTCGTATAGTTTAGGAACTAATGGATAAGTTGCAAGGAAAACCATTTTAGAAAAAGTAAAAACTGGTTTCATAAATTGATTTTTTTCAAAAAAACAGGTTGACATAACCATGTTTTCTGCTTTCACTTTTTTTTAAGAAAAGAAAAAATTGATTTCAGCAAATAGAAAACAAAAAACAGAAAAGTGGCAGCGTTACCAAAAGTAGGCTAATGGCCCGCAAAAATAAAAAATATCATTGCCCATTGTAATCTGATTTAGATGATCTACTCGGGGTTTCTACTCTCGGATGAATTCCAACTGCTTCCAATCAACGAAGCCGAATTCTTTCCACAGCTCTTTGGCTTCATGGATGATGCTACCGATTTGAATTCACAACAATTTTGCTCGATGACTTCTATGCTATGAATGATTGCTACCAAAGCCTCTCTACAAAGGGGGATGATTGCTCTGATGAATTGTTTACTCTGTTAGGACTGGTTCTGGATTGCACAAAATCAAAGGATTCGCTCGGCTGTAGGATTGTTTCTCGGTTATAAAAAAATTAAAGGATTCAGAGAAAATGGAACACTCAAAGGGTCAATTTTGTTTTTTGCCGCTTCTGATTCTGCATTTCTGTTTCTCCTTTTGTTGATGACTTGCCAAGAGTTTGGGTGCCCCTAGTAGGGATGCATTCCTATTGTTGTGAAGCCTTTTTTTGAGATTCTTTTAATCTTTGGAACAATTTTAAAGATTAATACAAAATCTTTTTTTGTCGTTAAAAAAAAAAAGATGCGTGGATTTTTTATTTTTTCCCATTAAATGGGCAATGATATTTTTTTATTTTTGCTGAGCCTATAATGGGTCCACAAAGATAATTCAAACCGTAAGTTATTCTTAAAATATTTTTTATGGGTTTCTGAAAAAAAATTAGCTCAATCTGATAGCGATAAAAGCTATTTCAGAATTCGTAATGCCTCTATGAATGCTGAGAAAGTCTTTTCAGATATCGAATTGAGCTAATTTTTTTACAAAAATCCATAAAATATTTTAAAAATAACTTACGGTTTGAATCAACTTTGTGAAATCTAATATAGACCCCACAAAATCATGCTCATTTATTCAGCACCAATTACCTACCATGGAAGTTAACTTTTCTACTTAGCTTTGCAACGCATCTTCCAGATGCTCTATCCTTGTTTTTTTTTTTTATTATTATAAAATTTTAAAACACGTGTTTTAAAACATGAATATTTCTCCAATTCGTTTCAACGTGTTTTAAAACATGGATATTTCTCCGATTCGTGTGTTTTTAAACATGGATATTTTTCCAATTCGTTTCAGCGTGTTTTAAAACATGGATATTTCTCCAATTCGTTTCTCCAATCACCGAAAAACTCGATACCTGCACTTCCATTTGTTAGATTAAAAAAATTCTAATTCTAATTGCAGGACATCCCCTTCAATTGGGCTAATTTTATGTCAAGACTGAAAAAACAATTTAGTGGTCAGTTGCTTGTACCAAAACCAACCAAATCTTACATTATTCTTTTTTTTTTACCCTTTTTGTCCAGAGGGACAAAGTCATGCATGAAGCAAATATTTCAACTGGCAAAAAAGGACAACTTTAATAACGAGACTACCAAATATTCTTCTTCTTTTGTCAAACGGAAAGTGACTACCACCCAATATTCGCCATGCAGATGCGGCCACTGCCGAATGCCAAACATTCTCTCACATAAAAATTCTGCAACAAGTTTCCTGTTAACCCTCATCAACTCCCTCTAAAGAACCGGGGATGGCATTGTGCACCACCGCACAGCACCGTTCTGTATACCATCCGAGCCGTTCGTTCAGCAATCCAACGGTCCAAATCTCATCTCCACCATCCGATGCCAGTCATTGCTGAGATGAAATCTGAACCGTAGGATTGCCGAACGGACAACCTGGATGTGCACAACTAAATGATAATGTCCAAACTCATAGATGTCTTGATTTTTTTTTTTTCAGTATGTGGGAATTCCAATAAATATCCTTACGATAAACCAGAAACCATGCAAAACTATGGACATCAGAAACACGACCTCAATCAGAACATTCCCAGTCTTGCATAAGAAACAAAGCTAGGGAGAGAAATTAAGTACATACCGCGTCTTACGCTTCTTGTAATAATAGTAATAACAATGATAACAATCACAGCGCAGTTAAATAAAGACATAAGCCAAGGATGAATTGCCCAGCCGGTGACATGCTGCTCATTCATTCCCACCTCTCAGCGAACAACTGGAGCACAATGCCGAGCTCCATGAGAAGTGGCTGAGAACCCATGATCCGGCTGCCAAAAAATGACATCACTGTTGGTAACACTTGTGATGCCAGAGCAGGAGGGGATTGACATTGCACCACATTTGCCATTTTCAGGTTCAAGCTTCGGTAAGTCTACTACGTGTTGACTTGAGGGAAGTGATCTTGGGATGCCATGGGTATCAGTGGTAGGATTTGGGTCGAGTTTTTGATCGCTCTTTGTGCGGAGAAAGCGTCCCCCGGATCCCCTAACCCTATTCAGTGCATGCAGATGCCGCGACTCATGAAGATAAGGCTGCATTTAATCGCAAACAGCTTTTAATCTGTGGTGGTTTCAAATTAAAACACAAGTAGACTAAAGAAGTGAATCGTTGTGGTCAAATTGGAGATCTCTTCCAGTGATAACAGTAACATAAAATTATCATCATAGTGAAATGCAAAATAAGTACACAAAAAAATAAATAAATAAATAAATAATAAAATAATATATATATATATATATATGTATATGTATATGTATATGTAGCCCGATAATACAAACCATGCTACCTAAGCTTGACTCATCTCCAAGAGTACTTTATTATCTGAATTTGATTCAAACCCAACTCAGTAAGCTTACATTCGAGCAAGAAGCAAGCCAAACTTTAACAGATATTTAACAATCGTTCAGGTTTCAAGCCACGATTGAACAACTACTACTCAGCTTGTCTACAACCACCATAAGTTGTGATGCACTTAGTAATAGCAGGTAAGGTTACAAGCTACTTTTTGAATATAAGTGTACAGAGAAATGGGGAGTTCAGATATATTAACATGCCAACTTTCAAGTAAAGCTGAGAATGCACAAAGAACACACCTTTCTGGATTTGGCTATCTTGTTTTGGGCCTCAAGCTTTGCGCGCATTTGTCTCCTCCTGAGGATTGCATGGTACTGTTTCGGGTTGACATAGATAGGACCATCTTCTGCTAAATCAGGAGGCAGTGGAACCTTTGCAGGAGTCATTCCAACCATCTGTTGCTGAATCTGGTCAAATTGCAAAACGAATCACATTGTATTCTTAATAGTACAAAAATTGTGTACAACGAAAAGAGTGTATTCTTATAGACACATGATTTAAGCTCGAGTTTTGGAATCAAGAATCGCTTAACCCAGTATAGCAAAAACAAATGGATGTATCTCACTAACTAGCCCGATCGTCTATGTCATGATTTGAGGTTGACATGCAAGTTGTACCACAAAAGACATGGCAGTCCAGTCTGTCCAGACCCAGAGAGAGAGAGAGAGAGAGACCAAAAAACAACACATCTAACACCTAACACATGTATCCTGAAAGTTGACCACAATTATAAATGGTTCCATTTAATTTAATAAGATGCCACAGCTGATTTTTCATAAATATAATTTGGTACTGTCCCCCAGGACACAAGAAATAGAGTATGATTCAACGTCTATTCTGTGAACTTGATAAAAAAATAAAAAAAGTCAACTGCTTCACCAAGAATCCTATTTCTCAGGCAAAAAGGCTAGAAGAACCACAGGCCAGCAGAAAGAACACAATCGAAATACCCAAGAATTGCTGAGCAAAAAAAAAAAAAACAAAGAATTGAAAGCAATAATAAAAAACACATTAAATTATTGCGCAATGGTCTGTGAGAAAGGAACCTTACCATTTAAGAATCCATAAGGTGACAAAATTATGAATAGAGAAAGATGTGAAATGAGTAATTATGGGGACAGAAACGAAACTCTTCACACTAATAATGCAGATAATTGAAACAGGAGTAGAGGCAAGTTATGTTCAAAATGAACTTTAGCGGGAAGAACTCGGATACTAAAGAAGTAATTAGAGCTTCTTGAGGCTGTATAAATTTTCTACAACCCAAACAGAAGGCCCATCCACAATGTCAAACCAATGGAAACACAAATATTGAGCTTAAAAGTACTTACAACAGCTGGTGGTCCATAGGCAGTGAATAACCCCCCGCTGTAAGCATCAGCAAATGGGTATAGGATGTGGTTCTGAAATGTTCAGGCTGTAAGTATTAGCTTTAGGTGAACAACAAAACCTAAAACAAAAAGGGCAAAGTCCACTTTTACCCCATATGATTATTGCCATGTGCGGATACCCCCCTCATGGTTCAAAACTGACCACATAACCTACCTATGGTTTTGAAAATGTACGGATAAACCTCCTGCCGTTATGTTTTCCATCCATATTAACAGAGGTGTATCTCACACGCCTCTAGAATGTAATCTGAGTCGTTCATAATGTATTCAATAAATAATAGAGCATCTCTGTAAAAAAATCATCTCGAACAGGCATCAATAACCCAGTGATCTAATTTTTGGTAAATTCAAATTTGAAATTTTAATTTCATAACAAAATTGATTCGACCATGAGCTTTTCATTTTTTGATTTACTTAAATTTTGGCATCGATATAGTACTCGAAAAAATTTACAATATCAACGGTTTGGATTCAATTTTTGGTATAGGAGATGGTGTGATTAGATTTAAAAAAGAAGAAAAATCAAGGGGCATGATGAGGGTAAATCGGTCTTTTAATGTTGAGTCCGTTAATATGGATGGAAAACATAACGGCAGGGGTCTATCCGCACATTTTCAAAACCACAAGTAGGTTATGTGGTTAGTTTTGAACCATGAGGAGGGTATCCACACATGGTGATAACCACAGGGGGTCAAAGTGGACTTTGCCCAAACAAAAACCTATCTGTAAGCAATCAACTTACAATTGACTGGGTAGGATCAATCCGTGAAGGAATATTGCAACCCTGAAATGACAATCAGGCCGTAAGTACTAGATTTTAGGTGAACTATTAAAAGCAAAACCTACGTGTAAGCAATCAACTTACAATTGACAGGCTAGGATCAATCTGTGATGGACTGGTGGCAAAATCTTGATGGCCCCTTAAGAAAACTGGCTTCATTCGGCTTTCTACATGCTTTCCATCACTTTCTTGAGCTGAATACATGGACATTGCATTTCATAAGCAATAGGAGTTCTAAGACCACAGTAATTGAAGATAATATGCGCACGTCAAGCAAAATGAATCCATTTTTCCATTTTGAGTCCAGGAGTAAAATGGACCCAATGGCCATGAACTGGGAGTTGATATAGCAACAACTGGGTAGACCAATAGTTAAGCTACTTCCAAGTTCCAAATGCCACATGAGTGGAAGCCACATCATGTGGGACTGATGACAATGACATCAAGGAAAGCTATAACACATTGATAAAAAAATTACTATGTTGAAACTAGATCAAAACAAAGTAACATTACCCACAACAGTTGGTGACTTAAATGGTAACAATAACCTCAAAGACCAAGATTTGAGGACTACTACCGTTGCAGCTCCGAGTACAATATCACCTTTTTAAGTTCCTTTGAGCTTATATTAAAGACAACTGATCAAAGGTGGTATTCAACGTGTAAGACTACCCGTAATACAAATAGATGTAACATAATACAAACAGATGAACTTCTCAGTTGTTATGTACTCCAGCGATCACAAATCCAAAGGAGTACTTTACTAGAGGAAACAAATTCATAAAGAAGTTCAAACCCCTCAAAATGACCATTGGTACCTTGCGAGTCACTTACACAGATAAAGAATGATCTAGTGCAAACATAATGAAGTTAATGCATCAATACCCGGTTCAGATGAAATGCATTGACCTTGAGAATTGGTCCCCGTCATATTCAAAACTTCATGGTGAGATAGATCACTAGATTGAGTTGATGATGAATCCTGGTCTTTTCGTTGAAGACCAAAATGCTTTGCTTTGAGAGGCAATTCCGATGGTGATTCCACTTTCAAGCTAAAATGCATGGATGAGGATTGCGGAACGAGTTGTTCGTGTAAATTCCACCATGATGGACAGTTAATAGCAAAATGAGACATTGGATAATTTGGATTTTGCTCAAATATTTCGGTGGGGAAATTTTGAACTCGTATAGCCATCTATGTCATTGATGAATCCTGAATGATACAAGCATATCTTCAATCAATTCAATGAAACCAAATCATTACAGGGACAAACTCAGTAAACTACAAAAAAAAAAAAAAACCCTATTCATTTCATTTATGGTCATTTCATTTCCAATCATGTAAGCCAATTAAAATCAGAAAAACATTTGAGTCAACCAATCATCTCCAGCATATAACATTAGTTATCAAAAACAAAAGCTAAATAGTAAGGTTGAAAAGCTACATCAAATAAAATTCTGAAGCAGTCAAACCTTGGTAATACATAGGGGATAGGGCAGTCAAAACCTTAGTAACATGTAACCTAAACAAGTTAAGTAAATACTCCAATAATGGACAACTGAAAAGACTTACAATGCAACATTGAATAAAATAGTCAGGAAAGAAATAAATGACATTCAGTGGAGTAATCTACATAATGGAAAAAGATAATTGGTCGAATCAAACAATTCAATTAGTGCAACAACATAAAGATGGACCCAAATTCCGCGGAGAGAAGTTGGAGAAATCAAGCATTTTCTCTACCTCGAAAAACTAGTTTGGCAAATACCTACACTCTACTCTTTCATTAATCCAAAACTAGAACTTTGAAGAGTTTTACTTTTGCAAAAATGGGTAAGCACAAGTTTTGGTTCCAAAACTCTTCTAGGGCACACACTTGAACCAACGAAGGGGAAATATGAAATATCTCAACTTTACATTTCCAACCATGGAGAAGTGAAAACAACACAAAGAGGTCTCCAAACAGTTTTCAACTTATTGATTCCACTTCCACCCAAAAAAGGAATCTCACTTCATGGACTGACACGTACCCGCACAAAAATCCCACAAATGTTCAACCTTGGTCCCAATCAACTTGAAAGATGAAATACTACATTTTTTACAGGAGGAGAAGATGCCCCTTGTAAAGATAAATTTTCCCTATTTCTTCAGGTATGGGATTGGTATGGGATTAGTAACAGACTCACATAATCCTTCAAAATGCCCTGCGTTTCTGCTCTAAATCCTTGCTCTCGCAAATTTTAATAGTTTGCGATGAGTTTCAAAGATGTTTTCACGCTCACGCACTCGAATTACGCTACTTAGGGTATGGGTTACCAATGGTACAAACCATAAAACCAGCAAATATACCAAGAAGTATAAACTTGCACACCAAAGGCAATATAAACAACGGGACATCCATATACCAACAACTCCTTGCTCCAACCTTAACTGATGAAAGCCAAAAGGGTTATTGGAAATAATTTTCAATCAAGAAAAGAGAAAACAGATTAACCCTCTCGGACATGGAAACTAGGAAAACAATCGGACAACAATCAAATAAACCCATTCACTGAATTCATTTGCCAATACATAAAAAGAGTCAATAACCAGAGTTTCCCTCTTCACTTTGATTACGGAATACACAGAGAGAGAGAGAGAGAGAGAGAGAGAGAGAGATTCTATGAGAAAAACCCAAAAAAAACAACAAAGCCCATAACCCCAAAACAGCAACAAACTTATCTATCCAAATATCGTTTCTCATCCACAACAGCAACAGCTCCCCCATGCAATCAATCAAACATAAGCACACAAAATACCAAAACACCTCACATATGGCAGAGTAACTACGACAAAAAAGGAGAAAGGGAAAGGAAAGACTCTTTAAGCTAAGCTAAATACTGGATAAAAAGACGAAACTGCTGTGTTACAGTGAACCCACATGTATGTATATGAATGTGCAATAGAAAAGTGGGGAAAGAGAGAGACCTTTGGGATCTGATAAGCTGAGAAGGAGCAAGAAACAGAAATGTTGGAAAGGAATTGGGCATGTCTCCTCCCTTGAAACCCTCTCTCTCCTCTATCACACTCTCTCTCTAGAAAGATTTGTGTATACTATTGGGTTGCTGTAAATGACACTGTGATTCCCAATAAAAGACACACACCCACCGCCCCCACCATTGCGATTGTTCATCTCGGGGGTCCACTCTGGCTCTTGTTTTGTCTCGTAGCGCTAATTCAACGTTTTCCTGTGCGGGGTCCACCGAAGCAGATACGCTTTACTTCACTGCAGCTCTCAGCCGCCCTTTACTGTTTCGCGTACCACGTCACGCGCTGTGTGATGCTTCAGCTGGCGCGTTTACACGACGCGTGGAAAATAGTGGTTAATGGCAATGCCGCTAGCAAGGGAAAATCGTAAAATGCGGTTGACGAAAAAAGGACAATGTAAAGTTTCATTTGTAAAAGAAAAAGTTAATAAGAGTATCTCCAATAGCCTCGGTTCTTTATTCTCGTCTAATTCAACGAGCCAAAGCCCCAAAATCATTCAAAATTCACACGCAGCAGCATCGTTTTTGTCCTCGTCAACATACCCTCCGCTACTAGCACTCGTCCCAGCGATTTTCCCTCTCTCTCTTCCCCCTTGCCTTCACAACCACCAGATCTGACGTTGTTGCGTCGGCGTTTGGCTCCTGCTAAGGTAAGAAAGGTTTCCCCTCTCTCTTCCCTTCTTCTTCTATGATCTGGTACAAATTTTCCGGCAAGGGTTTCCAATATGGATTTTCTGATTTGCCGAATTCCGGTGGATTCTCTCCTTGCTTGGTTTGTGAATTTGTGTGTGTGAGAGAGATATGTATTTGTGGTTTTGTTGGTGGTCTGTGATTTAGTTGTTTGATTCCGGCAAGTTTTCCGTTCAAGATGGGGCGGCGGTGACTGTTTTTAATTTTTAATCAAAAGGAGTTGGGATTTGAGTAGCCAATTGTCTAGGTTGTTGGATAGTGAAATTTTTTGGTGGCTAGACAAAGTAAAATTGTGCACTTTTTATAGACAAATTGCTTAGAATGCCATTAAGGCTATTGGAGATACTCTAAGAGCTTAATGGGATGTCTATAAGTTGGGCGGATGATGAGAAAATTCATTTTTTTATGCTATAGTGCTACGAAAAGTGTTAAAAGTGTATCGAAAATTGTATTCTTTTGCATTCTTCTTATCTTATTGACAACTCAACTGTTTGTTAATAGCATAACCTGTTTGCTTGTTTTTGTGCAATAATATCTAAATGGGCCCCCAATTTGTGTCAACTGTTTTCCATCTTCATTTCTCCTTTCTTTTCTATCTCTCTCTCTCTCTTCTAACGTGTTGTGTTGTGTTGTGTTGTGCGGGCATGCCCCATTCTCTCTCTCTCTCTCTCTCTCTTTCTCTCTCCTTCCTTTTGTTTTGTGGATCATTATTACTCTTTGTAACACACTTAACACTCTCTATCTCTCTCTCTCTCCTTTTGTTTTGTGGATGGTTATTACTCTACGCAACACAATTAATTCCGCAGTAAATAACATATCCATTTTGAGAAGATTACAAGGTGAACCCTTAAAAATGTGTTGCTATGGAAGATGTTCGGACACACAATACCACTGAAGAATTACTTCCGTCTAACACACTTGAAAACAAATACTAATTACTTACACTGTTGGAGTTGACTAAAACAAAAGAAAGTACATAATCTAACTATTGGAGATGATCTAAATTGGAGAGTGAATTCCACAATGAATGGTTTCCAATGTGTGAGAACTTGTCTATCTATGCATGCAAATGTGTGAGGCCAAGGGAGTGACCAAAAATTTTAATATCGGTCTTGCTATTGTCAGTCTACTGGATTGATGATAAATATACTAGAAAATAAGGAAAATACATATTTTTTTGTATTTTTTACCCTCTTTAATACACATTCACACACTTATTATTATTTTAGAATTTTTCTTTTAATATTGTGCAAACGAACATTAATTATGAAAAGATTTGTGGAGAAGTATATATGACGAGATATTAATTTCTATCGATACAAATTGTACAAGTAGTACTTTAAGTATTATATAGCATATATTGCTCTACACAATTATAGAATATGTCATATATAACTGTAACGTGTGTAATAAGACGCATAATTATTTAGGGAGATTATACCTTTATTAAAATTATTTTGTGCTCATTGAAACATGTCATGATACCGCAATGACGGTTGAACTAGTACATTTTTATGCGGCGTATCATAAGTTTGTGAGGCCTGTTCAACAATATGCAAATAAAACTCGATGTTGGGATACGCTAGAAATCTCATGACATTGGGTTTCATTTCATTTAATTTGATTGAGATGCTCTAGTTGACAAAAACCATATGGATCTTATATTTTTTCCTTTTAACGTGATTATTCTTACGCAAAGATGTGGATTCGTATTGAGTGAATTTTGATTATTAAATAGTTCATTCATGGTTCTAATAGCTTCACGACTTTGACCTATTAATTAACAATCGCATGAAAGAACGAGAGATGGTTTGAACTCGATTATTTATCCTCTAATTAAGATTGAATATTCTTTGTATTAAAGTGCAGTTTCTTGTAATTTTGGGGAGAATAATTTTGAAATGAGTATCTATCGACAATAAGAATCCGAATTATAAAAATATAATTTGAAAGTGAAAAAGTTCAGAAAAACAAATACTAGAACACATATATAAAGCCACCATCAAGGTTTTTATTAACCACACAGCCTTTTTTTACACACTTGTTATCTCAAAAATAGAACTTCATATTAAGTTTGTCCCTTTTTTTTTTCTTTTTTTCTTTTGGGAAAATGACGGCCCAGGACGTGTTTTGATAATTTATACCCGCCAAGGACATGCTGCAAACATTTGTTAATGCTGAAAATGTCCTTAACGGATATTAATTATCAAAACACGTCATTGACCGTCATTTCCCCCTTCTTCTTTTTTGTCTTTTCATCGTCTTTTATGGACTTTTTCAACTTTAGTCCATATTTTTGTACTTTTTTTCATTTCTCTCGAGTTAGAAAATACTATGATATAAAAGTTTTACCAAAATCCAGTAAACATTAAAGAAAAATACGAAAAAGACCAATAAAAAAAATCCGGAAAAAGTTTGGCCAAAGGGCCCTTGCTTAAACTATTTCACTTATTAGTCATGTGTCCAACAATGCAAGGCCCTAGCCCCTAGGATGCTTATACAAGACCTAAATAAGTAGTAATAAATACTGGAGTACATTACAAGACTGATATCAAACTATCATAGTCAACGGTTACTTCTAATAAAGAAATTAATATGAACTTTACGTATTAATTAAGTTATTGCAAAAGGATTAGTCCCAAACTCCCACAACACGTTTCATTAACAACCTTGTGAGGAAAAAAGAAAAAAAAAAGACCAAAAAGAGAGTAAGAGAGTAGCTCCATAACATAATGGGAGCGTTGTAGAGATCGAGGTGCATAGCGGCCGCTCATCTCGGCAACCGACGGTTCGGATCTTAATCGTCCACTAGACAATTTAAATTCGTAAGCATTTAAATTCGATCTGAACCTTCCGTACCGAGATGAATGATTGGATCAGCCGCTCTGCACCTGCTCAACAGGGAACTGCCGAGCAGCATCCCCGTCCCTCCATAACTAAGGGTCATTATCGGGCCGGCCGGGCTTTTTCTTTTTGGCGGGCCGGGCGGGCCGGGCCACCTACCATAAATTAAAGCCCAAGCCTGGCCCACGGGCTGGCCCAATTGGCGGGCCTGCGGGCCAAAAGCCGGGTGGGCCAACAGGCGGGCTTAAATTTCCTTGGGCAAAACTAAACCAAGGGGAAAAAAAGGGTTTTGTGGGATTTTGGGCTAATAGGCGGGCCCGTTGGCGGGCTTTTGGACGGGTATCACGGGTGGGCTCACGGGCTGGGCCTACGGCCGGGCCGAGTAAAAATTCATAGGCCCAAGCCCGCCTATTACAAACTACGGGTCGGGCTAGCCCGCTCGTTTTATGGGCTCGGGCCGGGTAAAAAGCCCGGCAGGCCGGGCAGGCTTTGGACGGGTCGTGGGCCCTCGGGCTAAATGATGACCCTTATCCATAACTTGATCCACGAACAACAAAGAGAGAACATGGTGGGTGCACACACCCAGGAGTTGCCCCTGTGGTAAGGCCGAATGACTGATTTTGAGAGTATTCTCTTTGATCAGGGGTTAGATTTCTCATTGGGTGAGTACCTTAATAATAAGTGGGGGGCCGTGACTCGTGTGGCAGCACTAGTTCTCCCGAGATTTTAGTTGCGCAGTTGGATCTAATTGTGACTCGGTTATAGGGCTGTTGCTCGGTTATAAAAAAAAAAACATGGTGGGTGCTGATAGAAATATCTCGTGTTGAAGGTAATCTTGTTCACAGAAAATCTACCATCGCCGCTCCTTCCGCCGCTCCGCTTCAATCTTGTGTTGATGGGTAAAATCTAACTTTTGCGCGTCTTTGGATGGTGGAACTAGAATCTAGGCGGAGGCGGAGGAGTAAAATGCCCCCTCCCTCCCTACCTAGAGACCTGGCGGATGATTCCCGTTGCGATAAACGACGAGGGATGCGACAAAAACCGTGGGCTCCCCACGTTAAAGCAGGCAGGCAGGTCAATCAGAACCCAAAAATAGGCCCAAATCGCCAGTCAAATTTGAAGCAACAAAAGGACAGTGAAAGTCGTTGTTTGTTTTGCAAATTTGGGTATATAAAGGTATGTAGGTTCCAGTGTCAGTGCCACATAAATGAAGGGTCAGGTCCGGTCAGGTCAGGTCAGGTCAGAGGTAGTTGGGTCTGGTCTTCACACAAACGTAAAAGGACAGTGATACTCTCTGCTGTAAATGCTTTTGTCCTATTCCTAAACATTTTGTACCTTCAATTTGAGATATTTTTTTTTGGTGCTGGCAGGGTACCAATGGAGGGAGGGGTGCTGTAGCGTGCTGTTGTGCCCCATTTTAGGGCCCACCTCGGTCTTGCTCTGATAATCGAAATCGTTTACTTTGTAGAGCTCGTCGAGTAGAACAATTGTGAAAAAAATCACCTTAATTGGATATCATTAAGTACCTGATCGGAACCTTTTTATCTTGAAAAGAATGGATCCGAAACACTGGATCAAATTCACTGTAACCCATGGACTGAGAGTTATATGGGCTCCGATCAGGCACTTAAATCAATAATCAAAATTTTGGATAAATTGATTTCCATTTCCAAGAAAAAAAGAAATAAAAAAAAAGACTTTATTTCGATTATCAAAAAATCACTTTATAATCTTTTGAATAAAAATGTAAAGCAGAATTTTTATGACTTATCCTCTTTGTCACAAGCATATGTGTTTTACAAATTATCATAAACCCAAGTTCTTAATTTATCTAAATTAATATCTAGTATCTGTCTTCAATATCACGGAACATCTTTTTTTCTTAAGACTTCAATAAAAGATTTTTTTGGAATACAAGGAATAATTCATTCTGAATTAAGACATAAGAAACTTAGGAATTCTGGACTAAATCAATGGAAGATATCCAATTAAGCTGAGTTTTTGTACAGTTGTTCTACTCAACGAGCTCTACAAAGTGAACGATTCCGATCATCGGAGCGAGACCGGAGTGGGCCCCAAAATCGGGACAGCAGCCACCCGTGTCCCGGGTACCAATACCACGTGATATTCCGTCAGCGATAAGACAATCCGAATTTAAAGAAAGAAAAAGAGGAGAGAGAGAATCCATTTAAACCGTCCAAAACACGTTTGAACAATCCAGATCACCGACGGATACCACCACATGGTACTTGTTCGGCACCCAAAAACTTCGCAAATTATTTTAATCAAAATTTATTTAGTACCATTTTTTTATTTTGTGGCTATGGCGATTATCAAATTTTATTTTGGAAATTCTTAAATCATTTTTTCTACAAGGAAAAAGCAATGAAATGTGCTTTACAACTAGATTGCATTGCAGTCCCTTTTCCAAAAGAGAAAAAAGATTGCATCGCAGTTAGAGAGTGAATTTACCCACCTTCCAATATTCTCTCGAAATTTTTGCTATTTTCTTAATTCTTATACTCCTAGATTTTTTAACAAAAAATATGAATCTTTTATAAGGTCTAGATTTGCACATCGAAAACTTATTTAGAAACGGAGAAAATAGTATTAATTTAATGCTTGGAGGATACTACCGGTGTTACGATAGAATATGTGAATAACACAAGCAAAACTCTCAAAAACTCAACCCACTAACCTTTTCAGAGATTTCTCATGGAAAAAAAGAAAAGAAAAAGAGAACAAATTATAACAAAAATATTCCTTACAATCATTTGATAGAAGTCTCATGACAACGAGAAAAAACATAAGTTATTTTTCACCATGCATTGATTCAGAACTCGTTTATTTGACAGGAAATGAGCACAAAATTGAACTACAAATTTAAGGAGACAATGTATCTTGTGTTTGATTTCAATTCTTTCGGCTGAATTAAACATGCATCAGATACAGTGTCCAACAAAATGTGCGATATACAATATAATGAAAAGAATGGTATTACTTCTCCCTTCCTTTTGGTCGGTGCTACATAACTTATGAGGTTTTACCAGTAGTCCTGTCAAACAAACGAACTCTTAAAAAACTAAAAGACAGTTGAAACGACAATTAAAAATCCGATCACAGATTTTTTGAGTTACAAGCGAATGTAATTCATTCTTGACAGGCTTAGAGATGCTTTGGGGGCAGGAATAAATATACGCAAATGAAGAACAAGAAGTTTCCTTTATATTGTCAAGCTGCAAAAAAGATTACAACTTCAGGGCTACAAAAAAACCAAACTCTACAACATAGAAAATTTTGTATACTTACAGCTTTCAATTGTTAATTGAATGTATCAAAATTTCTGGGAAATCTTAAATAAAGCATATTAGAAATAGCACAACCTGGACACGTCACCGAATGCCAATTTCCGAGCTTCCCGTATAAATAAAAATTGAAATTTCAGTAAATAACAACAGATCCTTTTTTTCTTTTCTTTCCCCCAATAGTGAAGAACAAATTACCTTGATGTCACTGCCAGCAGTGGGTTCTCCATTTGTCAGTATCCAAAGTCAACACAAATTCACACCATGAATCCTTCGCTCCCTGGCATCACTAACCATCTGTACATTGATGCCAATGACTCCAAATGCATAAGAATCTGCATGTAACCAAAAGCAGCTCATACGGTAGTGTTTCTAATTTACCTTAAGGGTGGAAGAAAGAAAGGTTACCATCGTATAACACGAAACTGAAGGTTTGATTGAAATGAGTTGGTCAAACAAACAACCAAAATATGTACTTCTGAAAACACGAAGTTACAGGCACAATACAGAAACTCTCAGGTATATTTATTTGAGAAAGTATACGTTTAACATCTGAAAAGATGGTTATTGGCTATAAACAAGTTATTTCTTAGTTTGTCAAAGCATGGTGCTAGATTTATCTAATTGAGTGATAATTGCCTAAAATTCTGCGTTAACCTAGTAAAGGAATTAGTACTCACAGCTATAGACGTGATGAAATTAATTATACACGTGGATTTTAAGGAAGTTGATATTGTGATTTGTGAGACAGCTTCTAGATACCGAATAAACAAGAGGGCATGTTCCACCTATAGAATTGGGCCGGACTGAGTATATGCACAGATGTTACGTTCTGATAGGTCACCAAAAAAAATCCTGAAACCCAGTATATGAGTATAAGACTTCATCGATATATAGATTGCCTTTTTACTAACACGTTGTCTTTGGAACTCTGTATTGCATCAAAAACTTACTAGTCCAGCTCTTTCTTCTATGGAATTATCGTAACCCTAGGATGCAAAGGCTTGCGACAACATAAAACTCTTATGCTATGTTTGGATTGGGTTTTGAAATTTTTTTTGAAAAATAGTAGGGGTAATAAATGGAGAGAGATAGAAAGAGAAATGTTGGAAGTAGGGAGAATTTAGGAGGAATTTTATGAAAAATTCTTTTTAAAAAGTGAAGAGAACAAGGCAGAATTCAACACATTTTACAAACTCACCAATCAGATCTACAGAGGTAAGTTGATGTTTTCGGACCATTTGAAGATATCAGAATAAACTTGATCTCCTCCCAGTTCTTCTCCTGTAGCTCCTGCAGCCACTCTTAGAATATCTTCAATCAAAGCAAAGTTCCCCAGTATATCTACATGAGCACCACTCTGGGTTCCCCGCCCTTCCAAAAGATTGGCTGGAGGGGCATGATTATATTCCCTGATGTAATTACCAATTCCAGAAGGATTGAATCGGGTTTTTCCCCTCCAACCTTTTGCAGCCATAAAGCCTGCACTCAGGACAGGAACTGTTTCATCTCCATCAACAGAGTAAACCCCACCTTTTAGACAACTGCAGTCCTGACCACCCTCTGCTGATGTGTCAATCTGGAATGGGATGTAACACTCAGCAGCAGAACTTAACTTATAAACATATGCCCTTTCGGTGGGGACTCCGACGCCATACATTGAGAAGATCTCCATGTCAGGAGCATTTGGTAATCTGCAAAAGCATCACCGAATTTTAAAGCCGCAGTAAATTGTAATCCTCCACTGCCACACCCAAAAAGAAAGAAAAAGAAAATAAGGAAAACAGTGTTACTGCTAGTTTAACAAACAAGCAGGCAGCTAAGAGAATCAATGTCATCAATTTTAAGTTAACAAGCAAAATCCTATTAACTATGGACGGATAGCCGAACCATAAAAACACATGCCAATGCACATTGCACGCATTTACAACACAAATAGTATTTCCCAGGAGTGAGTGACCTAAATAACACTTTGATAACCCGATAACATTTCTGCTACTGATATCTCTTTAATTGAAAACTAAGGAATCATGTCCATTCAGCATCCACAAAAGCACTAATCTTGCTAAGATAAATCACATATTGACACCTGAATAACAGAAACAAAGTCATAATCTGCAGTCTTCCGGTGTGTGTGTGTGTGTGTGTGTGTGTGAGAGAGAGAGAGAGAGAGAGAGAGAGAGACTCACTTTGTTTCTAAGGGGTTTGACCAATATCTGTAATGTTCATACTTCTTTTCATCCAAATTGTCAGCAATTCCATATGAAAAGTGAGCACTGCCACGTTTCATCATCTTTGGGGCAACAAACTGAAGTAGATCCAGCAATGATCCAGCAGTGTAAACTTTGTAATCTGCAACAGCTTTGATACCTTCAATTCCCATATCATGGTACTCGGTCCATACATCACGGCACGTTGTGTTCGCCAGGTTGTTGCCCTTAACAGCACCCTACAGACCGATCAACACCAAGTAAATAACGATCAGATCTCGACATATGCAATTCAAATTGCAAAATTAACGTGTCCGCATAAAACAGGACACTGTCTTTCATAAGTCGTACTGGAACAAGGCAATCTGTGATTAACCCTGTGCAAGGTGACAAAGTAGTAGGGGATGTGGAATACGTGTTACATTTTTTTCAATTCAAAACCCAGATTGAGAGCACTATTTTCAATTCAAATGTAAAAGCAAAAGCATATTTGATGGTATAAAGGAGAAGGTCATCCTGAAAACTGATACAGAAAACAACCAGCATATGAACAATATTAATTAAAGTAAACTAACAAGAAGCAATCCTAGACTGGTCACATCTGCTGTTTAGAGAGAGAGAGAGAGAGAGAGAGATCTTTTTATTTTCAATCCAATGGATTGGATGTTAAGAATGGAACGAGAATTCAAAACATTACCCTGAAATCCATCCTCTCAATTTTTGTTGACTCTGCATCAGCTACATCCTTCCCAAATGATATTATTCTCCCATAATGCAAACGTTTTGTTTTATCTAAACTAACTTTTCCATTTTGGCTTGCTGTCTGATTGTCACTGTTCTTCATTTTCTTGGCAACACACTCATAGCCTTCTTCCGGTGACCAATCAAGGCCACCCCAGATGGTGTCCCCACCTTTTGGAATCATTGACATGGTTGAATCCCATGTACGTGTCATTCGCATTACATGCTGTAAAGTCTGAAAACCAAATACATCCATTTCCAGAACACCTGGTGCAATAGCCCTACAAAAGGAGTAGACTTTCGTTAAAAAACAAAAAGCTAAACAAAACTACAAGGTAAATGAACCCAAAGTAACACCAAAAGCCATATTTGTTCTCTGCAAATTCCCAGCTAAGTACGCTTTCTAAATGGCCAAACAGGTAAGAAAAACGCACATCATGTCAAAATCATGTCTTCGACATAATAAGTAGAATTCAATTATCAAATATTTAACTATCCTCCAAAATATGTTACTATACAATAATATGAAACGAAATTTTTAACAAAATTGAAGTGACTGCACAACATAAATCAGTGTTCCTGTAAACACAAGGCCTATCATAGTAGAATCATCCTCTACGTGATTTTTCTTCTTCTCAAAGTTCTCAATGAGAAACATTAAACCGTATTCCAGCAGGCATTGCTCTATTTTTATGCGATTTGGAACTAGAACAAGATTAGATTGCCAATTATTTAAACTCTGTCCTCATCAAACTTGGTACTTAGCAATTTAAAAACCACAATAAATCTGATTCATTATTGAAGCCATCAAACTTTGTCAAGAATAAACAATTACAAATGTGATCCATCAAATTGTTGAAACATTGTAGAATAGCGCAGCAATGAAGATTCTTGGTACAGCACAGAATCAGACAACCTAAGAGACAGAAATAAATAGTTCTTCCCTTGGAATAAAACAAAGCCCCAATTTGCAGCTTTGACAACTCTTCCCTCTTTCCTTTTCCAGGTAGTAAGATTAACTGCTGGATGAGGAGGGGGCACAAAGACAAACCATGGGGGACACAATTTGTATAGATACTCAAGCTCTCGATTGCAATTGCAGAATAGAGTGAATGTGATCACACTAACTTTGAGGTGTATACATATAGCTCGTATAAGTAAATAACTAGAGAAATTAATCAAAATACCATTACGCCTTAATTAACATGTGGGTTTGTTTCAAATGGAAAAAAAAATGAGGAGTCAAATATGCAAGCCATGAAAATCACAACATAGATCCATCCACTTAATAATGGTTATAAGACAAACCTGGCAACAGCTATATCCTTTGCTTCAGCAGAGAATAATCCGGTTACTGCTTTTGGAACACCTAAAAATGGTCCACCAATATTCATTATCGCCTTTATATGCGTAGCACACCAATCTGATCCACCCCCACCACCAATCGGTGCAGGTGACTCCACCCATTTCATAAAATGCAAAAAGTACAGAACCCCCATCGAATGTGGAATTACGACCACTTTTCTACCACCACTTGTTGCCACCATGAGTTCTATATTACTTTTAATCCTGCTAAGAGTTTGGTCGCGTACCTGATCGATTCAATTTAGGAGAGAATCAAATTTAAGAGACTGTAATGTATCAAAAACACAAGATCAATTAATGCCTGATGCAAGAATCACTAACTTTTCACCACTTACTAGCCGCATATGAATCCAAATACCTAATAAAAATGGCAATTTGGACAAAACAGCTATCCATGCATGATCAACTTGGCAGGCATGGAAAGCATGGTAAGGGTATCTAATATAACTGTAAAGTTGGTATACCAAAAGCTACTGAGGGGCATAACTCGGTGTAAAAAAACAGATATTGATTAATGACTGATGTTAGAACTTAGAACCACTAACTTTTCACCGGTTACTAGACGCATAAAAATCTGAATACCAAAGGAATAAGACAATTTGGACAAAACAGCTATGCCTATCCGTGCATGACCAACTTGGCAGGCATACCAAAAAAAACCTAACAGTAAAGTTGGTATACCAAAAGCTACTGAGGGTTATAACTTGCCTGAGAATATCAATAGTTACACAAGGCGCAAGTTGATCTAAACTCTATGTTGATAATATTATAGGCTATAACAAATGCACATGTAGCAGAAGAAGACGGGGAATAATTAAGGATGTCACAAACATACCTCTGTATTCTGAAAGGATATCCTCCAGTCATATGCAGCCATATGCATGTTTTTCTCCTCATACCCTATGCGTGCCAAATTTGCAATAAGAACTGCCCACACAAAATAACCAGGAGCAAAATAATCAGCCGCAACAAGGCCAGATACAGGCCTAATTCTTATACCGGAAGGGTCCAATCCAGTTTCATTATCCAGTGACAAGTGCTCAACCCAGCATAACGGTCTGCAGGAAAATATCACACAAAAAAGTAAAACCCTTTTCAATTCCAACCATCATAGAATTGCTTTGAAAATTTAAGACAACGAAACTCTGATAAGGTTAAGAACAAGGTCTGATGTCATTATAGCAATGGATGACATAATATAAGAACTGCGAGTACATTTTAATGCTATTAGAATATGTAATGAAGACACATACTTGCTCAAGTAGCAAGATTACACTCATGCATAATTGAGGTTTTCAATCCAATACCTTAACCATTATAAGAGCAAAATATTTGTTCAGTTACAAATTTGGTTTAAAGCACTACTAAAGGTAATGGATTCAGGTAACCTGATGGAATAAGATAACTGGACGGAGCACGCCCGGAGCAAGTAGATGAACAAATGTATGGAAGCACAGGCTTATCATAGGAGCAAAATAATGATTCATATTCCAGCTGACTAGGTAGAACTGGAAAATGCTAGATTAAGGACGATTGCTCATTTGCATTAATCTTTATCCAAAACTACTGAACTTTCCAAGTAGCACGAATTATCATCTCATAAGATATCCTATGCTAGGATATGGAAAACCGGCTAAGTTACTAGCATCAACATGCACTAGATCCCCTGTATCAGTCAGCAGGCTTGAAAGCTGCAGCTGGCTCGACCTCATTTTGCAAACCAAAAAATGTGTCCATCACCAAAAAGAAAAAGTCAAGCCTGAAGAACTACTATGTCTCACTAGAACCTTTTTCACTACCCTCCAGCTCATATACTCAAGGATCTTCTGGATTTTATATAAAATTTTCCTCAACAGTGACTTAAAAGCAGTGTCCCTCAGAATCCTCCTTCGCTCCTTCCTTATATTCTTTCTCTCCACATATCGTCCTTTTCCAAACACAAGAAGAAGAAGAGCAAATTAAAAAACCATTTTCATTACATGGTTGATTGCCCTTGTCATAGTTTTTTCCCCATTATGTATTAGCATTTCTTTCCTGCGTAATCACTGGACCACATGAAAGATTCAGACATTCAGAGCACCAACCTACTTGTGGTCCCACAGAGAGAGAGAGAGAGAGAGAGAGAGAGAGTGTGTGTGTGTGTTAAGAAACCATTTTCACTTGCATGGTTGCCTGCCCTTATCTTGGTTTCTTTCATTGATCATCTGTCACCCTTTCTCTTGTAATAACTGAGCCACATTGAGCATTCAGAGCACCAAACAAGTTGTGGTCCAAAAGGAAGAAAAGAAGTAGCAAATCAAGCCAACTTGTGAGATGTATTTGAATAACACTTCCCCATACTATTGTTACTTAGGCTTCACTACTAAGTACTAACTCAAGAAAGAGTTGCTGCAAGCTCATCCGCTTGTACAATTTCCTCAAAGCAATCAAGAACCCCCGTCAATTTCATGTTACAATTCGCCTTGGAAGACACTTATTAGCGTGAAAGGAAACGAATAGGAAACTCTTTCACTAAAATAAACACAGAGACTCATCAGCAACCATATTTCTTCTCTAAAGTAAACGAAACAGCTTTCCCATACTTACAGCTAAAACACACCTTTTCCCCCCCACATATCACCAATGTTCTAAAAAGCGCTCGGCGCTAGGCGGGCGGCCGACCACCTTCAAGCTTTGAGACCTATTAATTGGCCATTAATCGCCTTTTAGCAATTAGTCGGTTTTTTTTTTAATTAAATATTCTACAACCTCCCTACCATCAATAATCACAGTTTTTCTAGTTGATGTGATATATCTTCTCTACCATCAATACTTACAATAGTTCCTACACGTCTATCGGTCTACACGGCTACGGCCTACACCAAACGGTCCAAACTATAAATTTACAATACTACACTACTCTACTACTCAGACTCAAGTGGTGATAAAAGGCGTCGGTGATGAGAGGCGTCGGTGATGAGAGGCGATCATCGATGTACTGGCGTCAGCAGTCGGCGATGACTGGGTTTCTTCCCAGACCCAGATCGATGAGAGGCTGATCGAATGAAAGCCCTAACACAGTAATTCGAAGCCCTAAATAACCCGGTATGAGTATAATAGTTACCCCCCTTCGTTTTCTAAAAATTCATATTTAACCTGCCTAATCGCCCATGAATCGATTAACTGCCTATCGCCGCCTAGATGCCGACCAATTAAGCGGCGATTAATCGCCGCCAAAGTCCGATTAATCTTCTAGCCGCCTAATTCAACCTTATAGCCATTAATCTCATCTGTCAGCCCAAAGTTCCGATTAATCGCCCATTAACCGGCGATTAATCCCGCCTTTTAGAACACTGCATATCACAATCAACCCTTAACAAATGCATTCAAGTACATAGTTCACCACTACACCTACCAAGCACAAAAGGCAAAACACTACTTAGATTACCCAAACAATTACCATTCCGAATATACCGACCTTAACACAGGATATAGGCAATTCCACATAATGGAGTAATCACAAGCACAAGCACACAGAAATTAACCTGGTTCATGGCTATATCTACCAGTCACTACATTATTTCCACTATGATTAAGAAAAACAGACAAACATATAACATCAAATTAGACTGCTAAACCAACGATGCTAGCTCAATTTGCCAGAGTCCCTGCACCTTAGTAGAAGGTCAAAAGTTCAATTCTTTCTTCCTGCGTGAACACTTTGTCACTTTATTTAGTGCTTCTAAAAGACATTGCTGGATTTTCTCATTGTCTTGAAAATTAATGTAATTATCATGAATTTACCGCTAATGATTGGAATTCAGTTACCTCTTGTAAACTTCCCCAAATGTACCTCCCCATAGCCTCTTCCTAAACAACCCTTCGGCACACTGGTGCCCTTCCCACAGCTCAAGCCCTCCGGTAACTATTCCTGGTACAAACACCACCGGATGCTTCGCCGTTAACCCTTCTTTGAGAAGCTTCACCCCCGGTGGATCCGGTAACGGTCCCGTTATCGCCTCCGTCACGTACTGAGGGAACGAAGCCGGCATCGCGTTGAACAGGAACAGCAGAAACCACCAAATCGAGCATGTGCAACCGATGAACCAGCAGCAACTGTCCACGCAATTCCACCTCCTCAGCTCCTTCTCTCTCCTCTTCTGATAGAACCTCTCCTTCTCTATCCTCTTCTTCTCGCTGTCGTCGTCGCCGTCCTCCTCCCCGTCGACTCGTGGCTTCTCCGGTTTAGATGATTTCTCCGGTTCAGAGCCCTTTCTCCGCCTCAACATCGACGCATACGTGTCGATGTTACGATGTATATATAAAAATATGCAGAGAGAGAAAGTGAAGCTCTTTTAAATGCTCTGAGGAGAGAGAGAGGCCTGACTGTCTCTGCTTGTACCCTGTGTATATACTGTGTGTATAGCAGAATAAAGTTATGTAAATTGGAGTGGTGGCCGGAGGTGGGGCTGACGGCGGTTAAGTGGTGGTGATGTGGAGGCGGGGGAACCTTTGGATCTAAAAGTGGGACCGGGTAGGGATGGGAGAGTTATTACCGACACGTGGAGGGAGATCTGTAGATCGGTGATTTCTCGTTGGTGATGATGAACGGTGCGGAAGGTGGGAGGTAGGTTATAAGTATGGGAGGGAGAAGCACGGTGGATGTCACGTGGTGGAAACCTCAGTGGGAGGAAAAAGCCAAAAGAAAGTGACAGCCAGGAGCTTTCTGGGAAAAACAACTACCGGGAAAGGGAAAACTCTTTCAATATTCACTCCGTCCCATTTTTTTTGGATTTTTTTAATATTCATATTATTCTTAAAATTTTTATATCTTTTAATATGAATGAATTTTCAAAAATATGTAATATAAATTTTGTTTAATAGTTTTCGATTAAATTTATAATACAAAATTTTTTAAATTATAAAAATTATTATAAATTGGGAGATATAGGAGCTTAAAAAATAGGACGAATATTGAAAAAACTATAAAAAATGAGCCGGGGAGTACTAAAAAAAAAAGAGAGAGGATGCGGTGAATTTTAGTAGTAGTACTAATAAATTTTACTACTACTAACTAGTGTAAATTCTGTCCTGATGAGTAAAAAAATGGGGTTTTCTTCGCATATATTTTTGGGTAATTTAAATAATGCATCTTTTAGGGCCTGTAAAATAATGTATCCATGGAAAAAATCAGCTTGTACGGACATCGATAGGTATGTCAAAAGTTGAGTTTTTAGACGAAAAAAATGAATGAATGTGAACAGTTTAACTTAAAAATTAGTTGACAAATCCAAGTAGTCCATTTTTTCGTTTAGAAACTCAACTTTTGACATACTTATCAATATCTGGACAAGCTAATTTTTTGCATAAATACATTATTTTAGAATTCCTACAAAATGCATGATTTGAATTATTTAAAAAAAATGCGTGAAGAGGGCCCACATGCTGGCAGAAACCCCTCATTTATGTCTCTATACTTATTGCAATCTCACCTCACGAGTATTTTATCTCAAAACATGTTACCTGTGCAATTTTCGTCAATAAATGGAAGGAAATTGAAATTGATCAGTGTCCAATTTCATAACGGGTTTTTGCTTTAGGTGTTTATTTGAAATATCAAAAAATCCAGATATATATGAGACATTGAAGTGTAAGTTCAAGTTTTTTTTTTTTTTTTTAATCTGTATAAATCCCTAAACTTTAAGAAACTTATTGTGTTTATTTTGTAAATTGTAAGCGAGATACTTATTCGTGGGTTCTCCGTGAATAAGTTATTTACGGAAGCAGACGATCTCACCCGTTTGTCTTGGCAATTAATGGTTTGGATTTAAAATAAATAAAAAACTTCCCTGAAAGAGTGTTTTATTAAAATTCGAATCGTTTAAAATACTTCTAGACGTGCAAGATTGAACTTTGTAAACTTGGTCTCATTTGGTAAAGCCTTTCTGACCAACTTTTGTAACTTGTGACCCAAGAATAGTAGGTACTTAAGAAAGAATAAAGAATCAACATTATTATTAGCATCTTCATAGTACACATCAATATCGGCATTAAGTACGTAGATGTGTGATGATGATTGACGGTGAAGATTGAGGAAGGTGGGACCGTGGGAGGTAGATTTATTAAGTATGGATGGGAGGTAGGTTATAAAGTCTATACTCTGTTTGGTAAAATTGCCGTTTTTTTGTTTTTCGTTTATAAAAAACAATAAATGAGTTTTTCTTTATTTAGTAAAAATTAAAAAACAGAAAATATCTTTGGTGATCATAATAATTTTTGTTTATTTATTTTTTGGGCTGCCGAAAGTATTTTCAAAACAAATGAAAAAGCATTTTTTGTGTTTCTAAAATTTCCGTAAACTTGTGGAATTGATTATGTGTATTATAAACAAAAACAGTAACACAATTAAACATGTTTATGGTGTCTTTTTCAAAAGAATCAAAAACGACAAAATAAAATCGAAAATAAAAACTTTTCCCAACAGAGCCCTAATATCACATATTTTTTTACATAACTCCCATTACAATTGTATTCGAAATCGTTAGATGCATGTGAGCTATTAAATACACATGGACTCACGTGCATCTAATTAACGATTCTGAACACAATTGCATTGTCCCGAGCACTCATCAGTTATGTATGGGTGGGAGAATCACGCAGATGTCACGTGGTGGAAACCTCCTCATAGAGGAAGGAAACAGCCCCAAAGGAACTTTTTAAGAAAGTGACAGTCAGTGCTTTCCAAATAATTAGAAGAATCTCCGTATAGGATCCTGATCGATCCCACAATTGAGAAACAAGTACTATTTACGGACCGTTCGTGCTCAATTTTGCGCGTTTAAAAGTATTTTGAACGATTTAAATTAAAAACAAATTATTATCAATCAAAAATATTTATTATTGATCAAAATTTTAGAACTCATCTCGACCGTGGGGAGCCGTAAATAACTTGTTGATCAAGTTTCTAGGATTCCAAAACATAAATCCGTCCCTCTATAAAAACGGATTCAGAAGGCTGCGCCCTCTTCCCAAATCGACTTTCGCGGCTCCTCTTCTCCGATAGACTTCGACTGATCAAAGAGCGACGCCAGCCATGCCGATGTTCATCTCGGAAGAAGAGTATGAAAGCTGTTCACACGACGCCTCTCTAGTGGCAGAGAAGGCCGATGCATTCATTCGAGAACTCTACAACCAACTCGAAAAGAACAAGGCACAGACCTGCTCCGGCGGCCTTTTGCTTCTACCGCACCAAATCTATCTCAAAGCCACCGATCAGAAAGATGGAGAGATCATCGAGCGATTGTCTACCGAAGCGTCTGAACTTCGTGCGTTGCTAGAGCGGAAGAATTCAGAGATTAGCGAGAAGAACGCTGCGATTAACGGCTATCTTGACGAGATGGAAACCTTGACGTGCAGTGCCGCGTTGAAGGAGGCTCGGCTGAAAGAAATTGAGCTAGAGTTGACACAGTCCCGTGCTTCTTGTACTCGTCTCTCCCAGGAGTTAAGCTCATCGAAAGACGCTGCTGTTGCCAATCAAGAGCGGTATTTGGCTGAAATATCAACCGCGGCTAAAGTTGAAGTTGAGAAAAACAAGGATCTAAAGGAGAAACTTAAAAAGTATGAAGCTGAAGTTGAGAAAAATAAGGAGATACTTGAAAAGCATGAAGCTGAAGTTGAGACAAATAGTACACAATCTGGGGTCAAAAGACCAGTAGATTGGGATCCGAAGAAGATTTTCGTCGGTGGCATCCCAAGAACCGTAACTGAAGACAAGTTTAAGGAATTTTTCTCGGCGTATGGGACGGTTGTGTGGCATGAGATTATACGGGATCTCGATTCTGGACTCCCCAGGGGGTTTGGCTTCGTCGTGTTTGACAGTGCCCAGGTGGTTGATAACATCCTGATCAATGGCAATTACATTGACATGGAAGGCGCAAAGGTTGAGATCAAGAGGGCGCAACCAAAGGAAAAACCAGCTCCTGCTCCTGCTCCCAGCTACGGTATCTTACCTGGATTTTTCTGGGGGATACAATAGAGTTGTGCCCTTTAGACATGGAGGCTTCAAGGCCTCGTGGTCGCGTGTGTCGCTTAGAGATGGAAGCTTCATGACCTCGTGGTGGTGGTTTCAGTTTCATTGAGGGTTAGTTATCGAAACCCTGAAAAAAGTTCGAACTATTTTTTCTTTTTTTGGGTGACGAGATTATTCTCTGTTGAACTCATTTTTAGTACTATTAAGTTTGAACTGTTTTCGAATGTTATAGTACTATATTGGAGGCTATTATGCTGCTACAGTTTGACGTGTCTTTAACAATTGGTTAGTTTAATTAAATGATGGAACTAATAATCAATGACATGTGCAGTACGTGTTACTGGACGCATAATGGTGACGAGATTAACGATATCATATCCCCTAGTCTTGTATATGTGAGAATAAAACAATTATTCTCATATATATGGTATCATTGGAAACGTACAAATTAAAACAATTATTTTCTTCATCTTGGGTCCTCAGCTTCATTCTTTTTTCACACCCTAATTTGTTGATTGAGCAGCAATGTGAGAATAAAACAATTATTCTCATATGTATGGTATCATCATTATGGTTTCATTGGAAACGTACAAATTAAAACAATGGGAATGACTTCGGTGTCCCCGGCCATTATGAGGACACCGCAACTTTTGACATAACAAAATCATTATGAGCATAACCAAAACCCATTATAAACATAACAAAACTATAACAAAGCATAAGGGTTATGCCTTAATTGGTTTTTTAGATATTCCTTGGTTATGCCTTATTTAGATTTTGTTATGTTTGTAATGAATTTTAGTTATACTCATAATTGTGAAGTTATGCCAAAAATTACGGTGTCTCTAAAATGACCGAGGACACCATAGCACCATCCTAAAACAATTATTTTCTTCATCTTGGGTCCTCAGCTTCATTCTTTTTTCACACACTAATTTGTTGATTCAACATTGCTCGTGTTGGACTTGAGGACCCTGTTCGATTTGAGTTTTGGGGGAGATTTAAAGTATAATGAGTGAGGAGAGAAAGATAGAAAAAATTTATTAGAGAACGTGTGCACAGAGGTTTTGAGTACCCCAAATGAACATGTCCAACCACCTTTAGAAAGTAGTATTACCCAATCCGATGCTCCCTTCTAGTTAAATAAACATACAGGTCATAATATCAATCAATTATTCAATACAAGTAAACATATTAGAAAGAGCATTGACATGTTAAATATATTTTTTATCTTAACTAACGATGCCTTAATAAACGGTTACCAATAATGAAAACAACTTTTGTTGATTAAAAAAATACACAACATATATTTTCCTAATGGGTATTCTAATGCAAGTGTTCTACTATATATAGCTTAACTTGAATACACTGCTTAAAATGGAATGTTAACCATAGACTCAGAAAACTTATGCACCACATGAAGTTGCAGGTGACCGATGCAACTTGCTTTCTAAAATCGTAATTCCAAATTAGAGTTTTCAGATACAACTAATCACCAGAACAGGGAAGGCGTGGCAGCCCAAACAAAAGAGAAAGGTCACAACATTTCTCATCTTCAGGAAGAAAAACAGGCAGTGTCTTACACGTTTCAACTACCTCAGCTATTACTTGGAAGTTGAAACTGGACAGGACTACACTGCGGATCGGGTCATTTTGCAGACAGGGGGATGGTGCTGTGCACGGATATCGTGTCCGCTCCGGTCTCGCTCTGATGTTCCGAAAAGTTCACTTCGTAGAGCTCGTCGAGTTGAACAAGTTTACCAAAAACGATCCCCAAGTTCTCATTTTGCAGCATTACAAATCAACCAAGCCTGAGAATAAGGCACTTAAAATGGAAGCAGGAATTTAGTCCGCAGACTTCACAAATTATGCAGCATTAAAAAACCAAGTATCTACGCATGTACAAATACGTTTCAAAAGAACAAAGAGCAAGGATTCGCTTACGTATAACACCAATATAAAAAATTGATGGAAAAAAAAAACCTCTTGTGGGGACAATCAGAAAATATCACTTGTCAAATCTTCAAAACGGACCAGATTAGTGACAAGTTGCACAGTTTGTCACTAAAAGAAGCCAGATGAATACAACTCAAGTCATCCCAAGTTTTCAATGAATGTTTCAGTTAAGGTGTGGCCGCTGATGATTTTTGTTGTGCCAACAATCAACTCATATGCCATCCCTTCCTGCAAAGCAAGTTGCAATTTATTGCACAGAATAGATGAAGGATGGAGCCATGATTCTTCTACAGTGGGGTAAAATCTTACAACGTTTTATCGACTTCATCCAAAAGATTTTTGAGTGATATTCATAAATATTAAATGGCGCTGATGATTTGCCACAATTCAGAAAACGGTGTTAAAAACTCTATAGAGGGAAACACAATATGCAACACAGTAGCAATACTTACCTGAGCGCTGAGAAAACGAAGTGCAGAAATCTCTGCAAAAGTTACCCCTCCGATGAAAACAACTAGCACTAGAGAGCGCCTCCCGTCACCAACTCTGAAAACATGTCAAAAAGTGTCACACTTAACTATCACATATGGAAAAGAGACAAGAAAAACTGAACTTAGACATTCAGGCACCATTTTGAAACAAATATTCTCTAATTAGAATTAAAAGTGTAATGCATAAAATATCCACATTCTTTTTACCAGAAAATATCCACATGAACCACATAAGTTCCTGAAAAAAATAATCCTCCCTCCATCCCAAGGTATTGAGAAAACCGTTAGCAATAAACCCCTCTCGCCAAGAAGACTAAATGATAAAGAACCTTCCTTGCCTTACTATGATTCCCATCTCGAAATCAAACCTGTTAAAATCAATCTCCCTCACAGGAAAAAGGCACAAACAGCCTATTTGTACTAACAGGACCAGGACAGCTCCTTCTGTGCTTAAGCTTGCTCTAGCTTCTCTCACTTCTTGTTATGCGTCCTATTCTCTTAGTCTACTATGCATGGCATGCCTGCTCGTAGCGCCCAGATCTTTCTCTTCCTATTTATGTGCAATTGACTGTCTATTTTGGAGAACTCAACTTCCAAAGGGATCTCAATCTTTGCACGTAAAAAGTTACTGGAAAGTTTTCTTCAACATTTCAAAGTTAACTTCCAGATTGCAAAAGGAAAGGGCAGAAAAAGAATTTTACTAATTTAGGTACATTGACTTATTTATGAGAGATCAACCAAGAGAAACAATTTCGGATGAAGGGAATAGAGGTATGACAGCCTCAAAATTGAGTCCCGAGGCTCGCAACTAAAAAGGGATAAACAACAGGTCCCAATCAGCACCATAATCATTGCAATACCACCCCATCATAACTGCGACATTGACAATGCCAACACTGCTTGCATATGGCCCGCATGACTAAAGACTCAGATTTGCTATCACTTAATGTAAGAATACTGCATAATTTCAATACTTTGGCTGGCAAACAAATTTTCTGAACTTAAGATGCCGAACATATTATGCAAGCTTCTTTCAGTACATGCAGTGTTTGTATATTCAATTGAACTGAATTGATTTATGTACATGGCAGTGCTTGTATCTTGCTACCGTATAGGAAATCTAGGAGTGCTAGGAAATATGAACATAAGATCATTTACATATTAGGGATACAGTTAATAAACCATACTTGTCCAAACTAGGAGTCCCAGGAAGGGTGTCAAGAGATGGACTGCTTGCAAATCCACTCTGCAGAAATATATCAACAGATTAAAAATGAAAATCAAACAATAGATAGATAACAAAACAAACAAGAAATGTAGTGCAACAAACAAAATCTAGAATAGCACTAACTCGCTTTGCTTCTGAATGTGGTCCGGGCAACAACTTCAGTATTTCTTCAACAGGACGCCTTGAAGGATCAAATAGTCATTAACTAAGAATTGACCATATTGAGCAGGTATATGATAGGTCATTTAAAGCTATTCTAACTGAACCAAACAAGATTAGGAAGATTAGCAATACCGTGCTGGTTCTGAAAAATAGTAGAGAACTAAAGGAAAATAGTAAAAACGGATTACATGAGTACTGTTATTGTACTGTTGGAGAGTGGTTCTCCTTGTAAATGTAGATAATAGGTATCAAGACAAACTTTCCTTCCATGTATCCAGATTCATGGCATGCAGGATTATCACAAGATCAAAACAGTAGTTTGGCCAGTCCACAACAACAGATACCTAGTTCAGAGTACATAAATTAAACTAACCATCCGGATCGAACTGCTTGCTGAACAAGGCGAATGCTGAGAGGTGCATATCCAGAAAAAACGTAGGAAATATCATTTGGGCTGCCACACAAGAAAAATCAATCAAGAAGTCAGAAGCAAGACAATAGGAACTCTAAATATCAAAATAATAAAAACATTAGACCGAAGTTCATACATTGTTGGATTGTATAGTGATCCAATACAATGTTAGAAACAGGTAGAAAGTACTCAATTTACATATAGCTGCATGCTGAAGTTCAAGATGTTGCAGAAGTTATGATAATCAACCTGGCATCAAACTCAATAATATTTTTTTAGTATTGTATAAAACAATATCATTCTTAAGCTTTCCCTATCACTGTGAAAGTTTACCAGTCAAGTGTCAACAGGTGATGATTAGAATCGGTGAAAGCCCTTGAAGTACGTCCTACACATTTCAAAATGTAGTTGCTGTCTCAGTTATATTTGAGTTGTTCTGGTGTTTGGGAGGCTAAACTAGCATCTTAGATGCTAATTCAGCTTCTATAAAAAGACTTTTAATGAGACAATGAAAATGCTGAGAGATGTATAATTCTCGAGCATATCACATGCAGGTTGTGTGTCAAACTCTATGACCTTGTTCGTTTTTGAGTTTTAGATTTTGGATTCTAATCATTATCCTATTTTTCTCCGATCATTACTCTCATTTTTCTCTCTATCTCTCTCCAATTATTACCCATATTTCCAATCATTACTCTACTTCTCCCTACACTCATTACCTACAAATCCAAATCCAAAATCCCAAAACAAACGGGGTCTATAAGCCTCAAGTGTCATCCAAGGTTGAGAGTTCAAAAAATTTTGGCATCTCTAAACTTGTAAAATATTAAGCTAACAGCCAAAATTATGCTTGGCTTGAGCCATCACAGTCAGGTGGTTTGCAAAAATTTGGGCAATTCCAGATTGAGAACTGGACATGGTAGCAAAAATTTGCTTGAGAATCTGAGATGATCCATCTGGTGGATATTCTTGTTTGGCGGGAGAATGAGATGCAGTGGAGGACAGTTCACACACACAGTATAGCTATCTGTTTATATGGCCGGGCAGCATAGGATTTTATTCTTACCCTATACAGTTTGGGGAGGAGACCGTACTTTGTTCCAAACTGGGGCCACATGTGAGAAAAGCTGAAGAGTCGGCAAATCGTGGACTAATTCATTGAGAGGTGACTAAAGTTTCCCTAACTCTAAGTCCAACCAAGGTATCTGTTGCATGCGTCTTGGCTTATTGGAAAGGTTAGCGACTTGCTGAGTCCTATTTCCCTTTGATTGATTCCATACATGAGCTACTTTTCGCTAATGGACTTTAAAATTCTGTGTAGATGCCATGCAGTCCATTTAGCAATAGAGTGAATGCCTCTAGCTGCTTGGCATCTCTTCTAAACTATTAATGTCATGATTATCCAGAAAAGCAAAGAAAGAGAAAAGAACGGTGATGAAAAGATAACTAAATGCAGTCTCATATAAATGTCAAGGAGCAGACAATTTTATGCTGTGTGTTGCAAATTTGAACCATAAAGCTAACTCCAACCGTTGCACAATGGACACTATGGTGATGGCCAAGAATCCAACTATACTGAATCTAGCACATCTTCTGACTTCAATTTGTAACCAACAGAAGTATATTTAACTGATCTTGTAAAAATAAGCATACAATCATCACATGGTTAAAAAGAAGAATACTTGGCTGTGTCCGTATCATCAACCACAAGTTGCAGAGCACGTTTGACTGTCAGCCAGTTACTTTTTGACTCCTGAAAAACAAGGGTGTAGAACGAATCTGAGTCTACAAACAACGGATAAACTTGGCTGCTACACTTTGAGTGGAAAACAAAGAAATGCTATGTAACAAAATTCAGAAGTTCTTAAACCTGTTTTCTAAGTAATCCTGCTTTTTCTAGACTATTCAGAGTAGCCATGTGCTCAAAACCATAGGAATGAAGCAGCTCCCGCCTATAAAACAAGAGTGACAAAGTATGGAGGTAATGCAAAGAGCATTCACCACAGTAATTCAGGTGAGCAAAATTTGAGGAATTGACATAAACTTCATACAAACTTGCCTCAAGTAGTCAAAATTCTTCTTGGGTAACCCTGCATTAGTAACAGAAAATAAGATGAGGAGCCGTAGGACACTGACTAGAGGTTCTTGTTTGTGGATCATTTCTTCAATGTAATCAAAGCATCTGCAGTCATAAATTGCATTAGCTCCTTGCTTGAATTACATGCCCTCGGGAAAATAATTACAATAGAACTACTATAACCACCGTAAAGAACCTCAAAACATGATGTGATGAAGATCACTTGCATACAACAGAATAACAATACACACGTCACTAACTAGAAGTAGTACCCGTTCTAATTATAGATGACATAGGAGCTAATCGAAGAACATGCGAGGAAAACAATTGGTGTCATGTGAACTCGAAACAGTTTTGAATTCTTGAATGTAATAGGATTTTATTTAACCACTGTAACGAACCTGCAAACATGATGTGGTGAACAGTAGAATAACAATACACACGTCACTAACAAGAAGCAGTACCCGTTCTAATTATAGATGACACAGGAGTTAATAGAAGACAGTCAAGGAAAACAATTGGTGTCATGTGAACTTGTAACAGTTTGAATTCTCGAACGTAATAGGATTTTATTTAATCTCTGACTTAGCAACACTTGCACTAATAATTTACCCCCTTGGTCGATAATCAATTTTTGCCTCATGCTCAAGCTGGATGATCAAAAGCCAAAACCAATCATTTAATTTTCATGGCAGCAAAGAATATGGTTATCAATCAAAAAAGTTCAAGACCTCCAATTCCAATGCATCTCAAATTCCAGAGACTGACCACGTGCTACAGATACAGAAGTAATTACTCCAAGAAGCGTCCCATTTACTCTAACTTTTTAGGGCAACAAAGCATTCCATTTACATGTGAGAGAGGAATATGCTTTTCATTTCTAGAAAGAACAATATTTACTGTAATTTCCAAAAATAGATAAAGGAGAAAACAGAATAGAAGTCACTTCCAGTGTCCTTTGTATTGAGGATAGACGGAGGAAAATTGTAGGCGAAGAGATAGGAACCTGGGTATAATACTCTGCTACATTGAAATTTGTAACATGTATAAAATCTAAGGGGACACATTTTTCAAGATTAAATAAGTCAACCGTGCAAAATGAGAAAACTAAAAACGACAACTTGGGAGCAGATAAGTGACTACAAAACTATAAGGTTGAATTTCTCCAAGTGAAACAAAAGAAGCTGCTATCAAGTATTTACAATTGGATGATCATTAGTAGAAGCCAAGTATTCAGGGAAACCCTTGCATCTCCGAGACAATTTTCATGGCACAGATGTATGTAGTGTGAAAATATGAAACAACCACAGTTTTGAAAATTGGAAACAAAAATTCCAATATAGCTTACATGTCATAGCTCTGAGCCTCCACAATTGTATGTTCCATGTCTAGCCGACCAAGAAATGTTGGTTTTGACGTAAATGTTGACAAATGCTGAGCAAGGTTTATATGCCTCTAAAACACCAAGAAGTAACCATTTCAACTTGTCCTTCGGAGTGAAGACGGAGTATAATCATAAATGAACTAACTTACAGTCATTTCTGGCAAGGAGTTCAGCTTTTTGACAAAATCCTTTAGTTCAGACACTGACTGGGTCTGTAAACAATTGGATGAGACCACATTAGAACAAGAAAACAAGACACAAACATTCTCAGCATATACTTTGAAATTATAGGACTAATCACATCAGATTTAGAGGTTGCACCATGCGAGTACCGATTTAATCATTTTGTAAGAATCTTTTGCTTATAAGAGATCATTGCATCATTAGCTTGCAACTCAATAATCCCAGTCATGAGAATCGAAGGCAAAGAGTAAAGGTTCACTGGCGAATTCTACAGACATACCGTAGTTGTCATCTCCGTGTAGTCTTGCTTCATGGATGTTGCTTTTTGACGTAGAACCTGCAATCATAGTGTAAATGGCAACTAAAGAAGTAGAACTCCAACATGAATGATGAAACAAACTCAACTTCAGAAGCAAATGAACATTGAGAAAACCATAATAAGAGAATGAACAACTAGTTCATAGAGATTGTTTTGAAGTATTGTAGATCAACCTGGACAACAACTTCAAAGTTGAGATCCCTTATCTCTTTGAAAAGTTTGTCACTGAAAAGACGACAATGCAAGAGTAAATCAATGTGCCAAAATAAAGGAAAAAATAGACATTGAACAAAAGCGCAATGCAAGAATTAAACCATCCAAACTTCAACAAAACCACTAAGCAGTAAAATTCGTGGACTCGTACCTTTTGTTGGAAAAAAGGTGAAAAAAGAAGGCAATCAAAAATCAAATTGACATAACAAAAGAAACAAGGAGTTTATTAATCAGACAGATTTCTCTAAAACAAATATTGGGACAAAAGGGCCTGCATAGAGTAAAACAGAACGTTCCCTGAACTAAAAGTCCATGATAAATAAGCTATAACCGTTACATTTTCCCGTCATGTCCACAATCCTTCTTAGCAGAATAACATATGACAAAACATTTTCCTATCATGTCCACAATCCTTCTTAGCAGAATAACAATATGACCAACATAAAAAACACAGGAGCTTTAAGTAAAGTCAGCAAGTATCATGCTCCATAATCACTCTCCCTTAAATTGCAAACAAATTTCTAGGAATATTTACAAAAATTGGTCTCTTCATCATCTCAAGTAGTTCAACAGCTAAAACAAGCACCATTATTTGTGTTTAGTACAAGACAGGATGAATCGACATCTTCACCAGGGCTAAAAATTGTGTGCGTGTGCGTGTTGTGCTTAGGGCCCGTTTGTTGATGGGATATAGGAGCTGGATATAGAATTCCAGGTTGAGTTTAGTTGGTGTTCGTTTTGTTTTCCCTCCGGGATACATAATTCCCCAAATATACATATCCCCTTGAACGGGGATAAGTTTTAGACACCCCTGAGGGTGTCCAAATTTTATCCGGCTCAGAGCATTACCAAATACCCCTTGGAGGATTACCAATGGCACCTTCTACACAATTCTATGGGGGCAAAATAGAAATGTTAATCCCTCCCTTCAATCATATCCCCTCTTATTATATCCCCTTCTTCCATCCAAAATTTTAACCACAAACAAACGAGCCGTGAGTGTTTAGGGTACTTAGAAGTATAGGATCTGCAAGTTATAACTTCCTTGCTACTTTTGTACACCTCTGCCCTGCATCAAACGAATAATATGCTTGCAACTATGAATATTTAATTGTTTTTCCAGCAAATGTGAACAATTAATTGTGAATAAAAGCATAAACGAAGTATTTAAAAAGTGAATTCAAAATATAAAAAGCATGTTGCAGCACAAGCATACATACTCTCAACACAGATGCCCGTATGCTGAAACATTCAACCCCACTCCCGGGACCAAAATTATTTCTCCACAACCCCATCAACAGTGATATGTAAAATAACAACACTTCTCTTAAACCAAAGGACCCAACCAACATTAAAGAGATGTTAATGAGAATACTAATGGAAACACACAGATGTCCTCAGGGTTACGTAGCAAAGTTGTACACGTAAACAAAGTTTACCTCGAATTAAGTGGCACCTTGATCTTTTTCCCCTCTTGTTGGGCACCCATGACAGATGAATCTAGCTCCACAGCACCATTATTGACACGTAGAAACTGCATGTCAGTTATTGAAGATGGCTTATGCAAAATAGAAAAAAATATAAACATAAAAAAGAAATTCTTCGAATCACATTTCATGCTGCATGGAAGGGACAAGAAAATACTCTAAGATAATAAGTGTGGCACAATATGTTTTACACGATTTAGCATGACCACTCCCTATGGGAACTGCAATTAGGAGCCCAATAGTGCATTTAGGGCCCAAACACAATACTCAACAATGTTTGGCAATGAAATTATGTGTGCTCCAAACAAGAAAGGCCATAAGTAGACCCCATGCTTCTTTTGGTCAAACTCTCACTCCTGAATAACGTACTGATTATGCCCCTCGCCATACTAAATGAAAATAAGGAAATGATAAGGAGCTACCAAAAGTAAAAACCAACGAATTATGCAGACTAAGCTTGAGCTTTGGTTATTTAACTAACTGGTAGTAGCCAATCTGCTCTCAACTCAAGTTTTTCTGTGATGCAACAAAATACACAATCATTTTTTCGTGCCAGTAAAATATTGTGTATAGACTTATAGTCCTAATGTGCAAGCTTTTACCTCATCCAATAGCCCCTCATATGTTAACTGGGAACACATAGGAGTAACCATGTCAACCTGCATCAAAGTTAGAAGAAAAATTATAAAAAACCCTCCAATACATGACCAGAAATCCTCCAAGTAACACATCAGCATCAAGATGGTAACATTTTTCTGAACTCCTCAATATACATAGTAATCATTCCAAATGATATGTAATTTGTAATTACGATATGCCAAGTACACTGGAATAGAACCGAAGGTTAATAGCAGCAGGTGTTTGGCTAGCATTTTAGAAAAAGATAAGCAGTCCTCTGACAATCTTAGGCATGCGATGGCTGCTAAGCAGGATGGAGTACATTTGACTTCACAGAGACAACCATAATCTCCTGGGAGTAGTAATGACCTTTGCAGCTCTCATACACACCATGGAAGAAGTACGGCTCTTCGTAGTGGGACTAGACAATACCCGAAAGAAGGGTGCCTAATTCCAAATTTCCAATACATCAGGGGTTTAACAGTGCAAGCCAGCTGAACACCGTGTTTGATAAGTTGGTTACGTGCACCTCTCTCTAAGTGGGAAGTCAACACACCAGTATCACAGCAAATATCCTCACTATCCGGCCTTGTATCGTCCTTCTGGTCTGTGACAAGGCTACCACTGGCTTAGTTGTTCCTCATCAAGCTTGTGTGCTGCACTTACCACACCGCACCAGCTAACATAGTTCTGCCACAACGACCAAGAACAAGGATCGAAACAAATAGGGAACAGTAACTACCCTTTTTATCCAATCGTGATTTTGGGTAATGTGGTTTGGTTCCCCTTAATGAAAGACTCAGGGCCTAGCCCATAAGCAAAGTCAAATGCTAGCAGGGGCAGACGGACGGGGCAGCCCTCAGCCCATTTGTTCCTCAGGATTCCCATGGACACAGAAATCCATCCTTTATCGCACAAACCTTAAAAGAACTTTTTTCTTATGTGAAATTACGTGTACATCTGCTTCGCCTCCGGTTCTCAGGAAATCCTTAACTGAAAGACACATCTAATCATTCGTCTTCAACTTCTTTAACAGCTTTGATCAAAGCCTTCTTCCTTTCGTCTTAGATGGAGTTGTTCAGGATCAGTAAACGCAAGAACAGTTTGGAAAGGTAAAGCCCTTCTAAGGTTGCCTTTTCTGGTTGGAGAATAGTTTTTCAGGTGACGGGTATTGCACGTGCAAAGAGTCGAGATTTTAAAGGAGGATAATTGCGCGTGCAAGTAGTCGAAGCATGAGTGAATAACTTACAGAAAACAAGCAGTATAATGAGAGTCAAAGAGAAAGAAAGGAAGACCACAACAGTAAACCATTTGGATCTCATGTTATTAGACAGGAAAATGAGTGCAGCGCATATTGCTCAGTGTCATAATTGTTTCAATACCATGTTTCTTACAAAGGAAGGGACGAGAATGGAATGCCCCATTCTAGCACCTTATTCCCATCCTTATATTTGAATGAAAATACAAAAAAAAGTGTCCATTCTAGCCCCTTCCTCCCATCCTCATGTTTGAATGGTGAAAACAAAAAGAGTGGGAGTGCTCCTCCAACTCGATTATCCATTCTAATTTCTCATAGGGGAGAAAAATACCCTCCAACATGGATCCAATAAACAAACTAAATCGGTTGTTTTACTAGGCTTCTTATAATCTTATGCCACCACCGCCATCACCACCACTTCCAATACCATGACCGTACCAATGCCGCTACATCGCGTGCCACTTGTATTTGTTCAAACAGTCCTTGTGTAATGACATGTGTGTTACATTCAAGAATTGACAATGTACACTCACCAACAGATCAAAACTGTCAAAAGACTTACACAAAAGAGAGAACCCAGAATACATGACTATAGCCAAAAACAACTATCCCATACACTCTATCAAGTCTCTTTCTCCCTAATATTCCCCACATCTCCATGGAAATCTATCAAATAGAAGAACAAGAGATTGTTTTTGGTGCATCTACAAAATCCTCTTTATCAGTTTTTCAATCTGTTTTTCCTCACTTTCGTTTTCTCTAGAGGAAACAAAATCAAAACAAAGTGTTTGGGCTCTACATTTACCATTGCAATAATTTCGTGTAAGACAACAAAGATATGGACCACCAAAAATTGCAACAAAGTGTTAATGAAGTACTGTTATCTGGTTGAGCTGAACTAAATAGGAAAAAAAATTACCTCTCTGTCCAGAAGGATGAGAGTATTAATCTCTGGCACACCCATCTGTAGGAAGAAACAGATCAGATTGTATGACCATGAACAATGTCTTGAACGGTAGCATGAAAAGGAGCTGAATGATGCATAATTACATCAGAGGAGTTAACAGGCTCTTCAGCTTGCATCCGATTCAGAATGTCAGCAACACGAACTGATGCCTTGCCTTTGGCCCTCACATTTGGTATCAGTCCAAAAGAAAACTACAGTTCATGAAACCATGAGAACTGTTAGATGGACAGGTGCAATACGAATTTGCCCATAGATTCAAAAGTACTTATAAAAAAATCTCTTTGGTGCTATTCAGATACGAAAACGGTATTGAAGATACAATTATTTCATTGTTCAGTCAAGTTAAGTCAACTAATTTTTGAACCTCAAGCTTGTGAATTGCTTTCGCTATATGCCAAAGAGAGCTCATATCCCCATCGACTGAACATTCCTGTCAAGTATAAACAAAAACTCTTGGACATTAGCGAAAGGGGGCATAATTTCGGAAAACGACCAAGGCAGGCAATAAAAAACTTACTTTAAAGCCGAGGTCAAGTTCAAAAGATAATACATCCTCATCCAAAGGAACTATGTATAAGGGGTACTCCCCAATAGTCATCAAATGATGAATTTTTTCCTCCTCGAGTATCTACAAAAATCGACAAATAAAGTCCTTACAGCACATAAAGGTTCACTACAAATATGTACATGCAATTTGATCATTGAGTAAATTATTACAAGGCTACAACTGACCAAACACCAAAATAAAGAAAACTGACCTTCTCGCATGCAACAGCACGCCGAGGAACAAAGTAAACAAAATACTCTCTTTGAAGTCCTTTTGAAACATCAGCATGAACATGCGAGCAGATAAACTTCATCAAATCAATCTGAGCTCGAACAAGGTATACCACTTTGGTGCATTCCGTTTGAATTGGTTCTGAAGTAAGATGCCTCAATTCTACCCCGTGCTCCTGCTTGCACACAATACATTTGACAAATTTTTTTGATTTTGAAAGCAAAATGCCAAACACGAGTTTTATTATTAATTTTGTTAGAGATTGTCCCACGTTGGTTAAATATAACCTCCAAACCTAATATATGAGCCTGGGTAGTCTTTTCCACTCATTGCCAATTGGTTCTGAGTTGGATGTATTAACATGGTATCAGAACTAGGGTTTCGGTTGTTCCCCCTTGTTTGTGCCATAAGTGCACTGTTATGGATCATTTGTTTACCTCTCCATGTGCGACCCCTGACTCATATGTGTTGTATCTTTGTTTATCACACCACGTGCAAGTCAGGGGTCGCATGTATGGGGAAATGTTAGAGCTTGTCCCATATTGGTTAAATATAACCTCCAAACCTAGTATATGAGCTTGGGCGGACTCTCCTGCCAATTGGTTCTAAGTTGGGTGCTTTAACAATTTTTCCTTACAACTCAGGTGTGCTTGTTCGGAATGGGTCAGGTTGCCTGACTGATTGTGGGACCGTAACAGCAAAGTTTTAAAATTTTTTTTTTTTTCTTCCAGCTTCTGTTTTCTTAACTTAACTGGTGAATCATGAATGCATCTTTCCGTTTCAGCTAGTCTAATTTTCAAGTGGCTTCACTTTTCGGAGCTACTCCCAGCTCACACAATGAAAAAGGTAGGGATTTCTTTAGAAGAAATAAGCACCCTACGACTTGTCGTTGTCATAATCTTTGAAAATGAGAACTAAACACCCGACCCCATGAGTTTGTTGCCAGCTTGGGCACACCTCCACTAATTCGGGACCAATCCCACTGTCCCCATTTAAATGAAACAAGTTTTATGCAGTTCATAAAATAAAATAAAATAAAAAAGACACTAACACTACAAGTAAATGTCAGAGTACTTATTGAATCACAAATTTAAACAACAAAGCAATGAAAATGAAAACAACTACAAGTGCTGCAAACCTTGAGGAGTGAGGTCTGAACAATCAAAGAGAGAGCACCTCCAAGCTTTGGATCGATGACTAAACACTTCTTTCCTCGAATCTACCAGTTGCACAAGAATTACTTGAATTCAGGTCAGAGAAACACATACACGTATATAAGTAACGCAAAATTATGCAGAGTTTTTCACTGCACATGAGATTGAAACTCACGTTTTTCAGGATAGTGATGAGCTCCTTCTGAGATTGATCTCTGATGATTTCACACAAAACACGAAAGGATACGAAATTAATTAAACTTGATAGAACGACAGTAACGAAAAAACAAGTGGAAATGTGAGTGATTACTGGATGTACCTTATGGATGTGAGATTGATAGGAGCATTGTCCAGATTAGGAATTTGAGCCATTCTATCTCTCTCTCACTGTGTAATGACACGGAGAAGAAGATGGAATATTAGAGGCTTCAGAGTTTAGATCCTCTCTCTACTGTGGCCGACCAAATTTTAGATATGATGAGGTGGTGGTGGTGGTGGCCGGGAGAGATGGTAGCGGAATGGGTTTCGTAGAGGATTTGGTCGAAACAAGCCAAGCCAAACCAAACTGAGTTTTACTGTGTTCAAGTTGGACTTATTTAGTAAACGAGCCCAGTAAACAAGCCCAAAGCTCGAGTTTGAACGAGCCGAGCTTTTGAGTGTTGAGATGACTCATTTAGTAAACAAGCCAAAAACTCGAATTCGGTTAGACTACTAAACGAGTCAAGCCCAACCCACGAGCAGCTTTGGCAGAATCATAAAAAATCCCCCCCAAAAAATGCCCTAATTAAGACCTGTATCCATCTAAAACCACAGAAATCAGATCAAGAAAAATGCAAACTGTAAATGCATGAATGTGTGTGTAATATATGTGCCATCAAAGGCGAATTCCAACGAAGGCAGTATTTTTAGATTTGGGGGTTTTCAAAAATAACCGGAAACTGATTTTAACCAAAATTGAAAAATATACAGGAAGTAACAGAACTTTAGGGAAAAAATGAGGGATTACCTGTTTTAGATCAAAGCTTTGGTTCGAGATTTTGACTTGCCAGTTTCTTCGAGCATCTTTAGAATTTCAGAGAGAGTTAGAGAGATGGAAGAGGAGTCGGGAAGAAAGGAAAGGGGTGGTCGATGGTTTTTTTTTTTTTAACCGCAGGTGGTTGTTACCATTCTAATGACCCACGTCGGCCAAGAGCAAGTTTATATGTTCTTATGTAAAAATGCTAGTAAACAGTGTACTTATTTTACCTATTCATATCTCTCAATACTATCTATTTAACCTATTCTTTGTTAAAATATTATTACTTTTATTTTCTTTTTATTTTCTGGGAGGAGAGAGAGGGGGAGAGAAAGAGAACAATTAATAAAATACTACATACATGATGAATAGTGCTCAGGTGTATATTTACCAGAGCACTATTCATAGATGAATTTTAGCTAAGCCTTTACCTAATCTAGTGTAGTGCTCAACTGATAAAGTTGCTCTAAGAATGGGATTTGCCCTGTGCATACGAATTCTTAAGCATCCTCCCTGGGTTAGTTCTACTCAAGGATTTGTATCATTGGTATCAGAGTAAATTACCATGTTGACTACGGGCTCGAACGCACCTATGCAAGTATGGGTGCGGCTTTGCAGTTCGACTATCGGATGGGGCAACCTATTGATTGAATGATTGGACGAAAGTTCCACACCAATAGACTGATGGGCCACTGTGGACTTCGGCTACGGAGCGTGGCGGTATGTTACGATCCTAATGTTCCACATCGGCTAAATATGAGATTAGTCATATACATATAAGTTCTTAGACACCCTCCTCTTATAAGCCGATTTTCAAGGATAAGTTCTACCAAAAAATTTGTATTAGTGGTCAATGGTTGGGAGTTGGAGATGAGGAGGTGAAAAGCTCTCGAAAGTGAAAACAATTCCGCTCGAGAGGTTCCCAAATCCAGTGACTTGTCGGTGTACACGAGTTCATGCCATAACCTTGTGAGTTGTGAGTAATACATATCGTGTCTTTTTTTCCCTTAAGGTCAACGTCTAAATCGGGATGAAAAATACTTCATTATTTTCCATTCGTTTCTATTCATTTATCTCTCGTTCTATCTCAATCGAATAAAAAAATTAATTATAACTTTTAATTAGTAGTACTAGTTATATGCAATATGGATTTTATCTAGTAGATCTCAATAAGTAATTTTAAAATATATTTTCAAAATCACCTAAAAAATTATAGATTGTAAGATATAATCAATTGAAAAATGACATGGATTTCCCAAAGGGACTAAAGAATGGTGACAGAGAGATTATTGACTAAGTGAAAATGTATATCGACTGCATTGTTTTATTCTCGTTTACAATAGTTATTTAATTAGTTTGATTTTGTCCATAATTTTTTTAATAAACTCTCTTATAGTTTGATTTTGTCCATAATTTTTGTAATATACTCTGTTATGTAACTACTGCTTGACTATTCTTCACAATTTTTTACCCAAAAAAAATACATGGAGCATGTATTTTTCTATTTTTTGACTTTTGATTATCAATTCCGGGATTTGTTATCCGATGGCGTGATTTAAGGAGTGACATTAACCCGAGAGGTTTATCCAAGTGATTATGATTTGTTATGAGAAAATTAGAAGTGTTCCGTGTGTCACACCGATGCTAAATATTTCAAATCTTGAGGCCGCTGAAAGATGAAATTATACACTAGTCCAGAAAATACTGTCACGTGGTACTCCTATCACTTTTCAACCACATATTTTTGTACGGTTTACCACTATGTGTATAAATCTCATATGAATGTGGTGTGATTGTAAAGTGGTACGAAGCACCACATGGTGGTACTTCCGCACTATTGAGAAATTACTCCACTGGAGGTTATACCGGTTTGTTACTTTCAAGTGCCCGAAATTAGTAGAGGTGGGCGCAAATTCACCCATAACTACCACTGGGCATGGGCACTGGTGCTTAGTTATCTGGGCTTTAAAGCTCAACCCACAACGACTACACTGCCACCGGTACTGGATTGTACTACTATTACTGAACCGATCCTTCCAGTTCCCCACATATTCTTTACTCCGGGCTTTTGAGACACAGACTGCGGAAACTGTCAGTTCGTTTAATTCCAATCCGTACACAGAGACCTAAAGGAGCCAAAATGCTGACGTGCATAGCTCGTTCGAAGCATCCCGGTGATGATTCCCTAAATCAAGATCCCAATGCCACTCCAACTACCAAGCAATCCCTCAAATCTCTCACCTATCAGGTAGTACTAATTCCTCTCTCTCTCTCTCTCTCTGAATGTATGTTTATACTATGCAATTATGCATGCACAGACTGGGATATGATGATTTATTCTACATATTTATAGTATTGTTTGCATTTGATCAAGATTTTTTTTTGGGTTCAATTTGAGAGTGAACCTGACTTATTTCGCGGTATTCCGTTGCGTCCGTACTGATCAACACTGTTCTCAGTATCTGTGGGTGTATTTTTCTTGGGTTGTGTGCCTCTGTGTGGGAATTAAGGCTTAGGATTTGGTTTTGCAGATAAAGGACATGGCATGGAAGGCATCGGGGGCGTACCGAAACTGCACTCCGTGTACGGGAGCAATGACGACTCAGCACCGACAAAAGAGCTGCCGTGGCGGCGAGTCGAACTTGGCACTGGATCAGAGATTTCGGTGGTCGCACCGGCGGACGGCGAGCTTGAACTCGTCATCGACGGCGGGGTCGAGACAGTGGGGGAAGGAAATGGAGGAGAGGTTGAAGGGGATGTCGAGCGGCGAGGGGACGCCGGCGGCGTCCGCGAGCGGGCGCCGAGTCGACCCGGTCGTGTTCGTGGAGGAGCACGAGCCCAAGGAGTGGGTTGCGCAGGTGGATTCCGGTGTTCTCATTACCTTCGTGTCCATGCCCCGCGGTGGGAACGATCTCAAGCGCATTCGGTTCAGGTATGTGAGACTGTTTTTGTGTTATTCTATCTGGACGGTCCTGATTCTATTTAGGCTATGTGTGTCAAATGGATTTTGGCTCGGAGAAACTCTACACACACAATTCTAAATACAACTATATAACTATGTACCGAATCATTCAATGCACATGAAATTATATGCATCGAATGATTCTAAACGCAATTATATTCAGAGCTTTGTTTTAAAATTACAGGAATGGCATTGCAGCCATTGCTTTTGCCCTGTTCATATGGGTTTGTGTGGTTTATTGTTTTGTGGAGGGATTTGCGACGAAAAAAGAATTTTTAATAAGGTCAATAATTTAAACTAGTAGTATTTGTTTAATTCCTCCTCATTTCTTTCTCTACCAAGTGTAAAATCCTCCACCAATCTCTTCATCCTAAACGCAATTTCAGGGTCAATTTAAATTAAATAATTACTTTGAAATCGGTGTCAATATTTGTTGATGAGTTTACTTTTTAGTTGTTCGTCGGTTTATGTGACAACGGTGACATTGAGAATTCAATTTGATGAGAAAAATCAGAATAAGTTCGAAAATCTGTATCGAAGTTGAAAAAACAATTGAGAAATGACGAAAAAAAGATCAATTTTAGGAGCACCACTACCCTTCAGGCCTTCATCTTGATTCTTGAGAAAGTAGAAACCTCTAGCTGTTCATTTCTAAAGTTTGGCAGACATTATGGAAAAGGAAATCCAAAGGGTGCCTTTTTGAAAGTCCAAAAGCAGAACTCATTCCAACTTCTTATTTAGTGGGGGCCTCCTGAGAAACTTTTATCAGAAAGTGTTGCTCCATTGTCGGGGGCTCTGCCTGCCTTTCTTTTTCAATCTTCACCACGCCTAATTTCTTTGTTTGTCATCATTTGACTACTATTTTGTTGGTCATTTTGTTTGCAATCGTTGGTTTGCTGGGTGATCCGAGAGTCTCACTTGATTTTAATGACCGAAAATGCGTCGGCATTTCAGCAGAAGCAATTACTCCAACGTAATTGTATTCCGATGACAGACCTTTCGGCTTTCACCTTTGGCGTCTATGGAAAAAATGAATGACTCTTGTTCACATCTAATCAAGAAAAATGTTCGGTAGCGGATCGTCTTACGACCACTTCACCTTGGAGTACCATAAGTTTATAACCCAAAACTGGTACCCCTTGGATAATTTTCTTATTTGATTTGGTAACATGCTTTAGGACTGACATTAATTTAATTCGGTAGCTTCAATTTTCACTTTATCATGGACCTAGAGACCCACAATACCTAGTCCATGTGGAGTCCCTCGCCTACGCTGCACTGAATCAAGTTGTAGGTTTTTACTAACCTCGAAGTAGGTCAGCACCTCTTTTGTCAATAAAGTTTGGGTAGGGCCAATTTAGTGGAGAGACACTTATTATAGTAACAGTTTATGAAAGATTACCTAGTATAATGCTTAAGATTGCCTATCATCATGAGTTGGGGATTTGGAACATAGACAGACCAGAGGTGGACTACAGGGGTCGTGGCTCCCTTGACATAGGACCCGCCGCTCATGTTATCACTGTCATGAGTTTTACTAATCCGAAATACTTTCGAGAGGTGCTTTCATACTCGCGCATAATTATGTGTCTTATGACTCCCCTGGCTAGTATGTTTTGTGTGGTGGACTACAAAACTATGATCATTCTCGTAGTGTATTCCCATGCACACCTTCTTCCCCTTCTTCAGATGTACTCAAAATTTGAAAACACAACACACACAAGAAACATTGATTGTGTGAACTGTTCGCTTTTATAAGGAGTGGACTACACATTGGATTCTTGTTCCACCCATGTGGTTTTAATGATGAAAGCACTTGCTTTGTGAAAGAGTTGAATGTCTCTTTTAGACTTTTATTTTTTGCCAATATGGTGACAGAGACTAAATTAATTTAGAGCTCAGATCATATGGTATTACAACATTAAAACCCCAAAAAAATCTACTATGATCAGAATTTTACTCTATATATTTAGAACTGGCCTTCATGCCATGATGCCAACACTGGTTTTCCATATGCATGGGGGAGGCCATTTGACGTTCCCATAGTTTTTTATAACCAACTTATGAAGAATTATGATGGAAAGCTTATTTGTGTTGGTGGATTAGCCGAGAGAAGTACAACAAATGGCAAGCTCAAAGATGGTGGTCAGAGAACTATGATAGAGTAATGGAGCTCTATAACGTCCAGAGGTTAAACCGCCAAGCGTTCCCACTTCCTCCAACCCCTCCCAGATCTGAAGCTGAGGTGAAATATGTCACACACCATCACCACTTTGAAGTTTTATGTGTAAATTGAAAAAGTTGAACTTTTATCAAAGGGTCTTATTGTTACCAAGTGCATTGAACTTTTTCCCCGTTCATAATGTTGAGCCAGTAATGTTATTTTATTGCTTATTACAGAGCATCAAACCCGGGCCTGCTGAAGATAATACCCCTGCTACTCCTCCACTGCGAAATGAACACCACCCACTGCAATCTCGGTATAACTATGATTCGGGTCTCACCTCAACCCCAGAAATCTCGAGCATTAGTGGAGCTAAGACTGAAACATCATCGGTAGATGCCTCCTTAAGGACTAGCTCATCAAGGGAGGCAGATCGCTCTGGGGAGATATCCGTCAGTAATGGTAGTGGTCTAGAGACTGAATGGGTTGAAGAGGATGAACCTGGGGTTTACATTACCATCAGAGCACTGCCTGGGCGGAAAAGGGAACTCAGACGTGTCCGATTCAGGTTGGTTCTTGTTGTGTCAACTCTAGGGCCCAAGTGCAATCAATTTCTTGTTTGCCATCTGCTCTTAGACAAGCATTTAGGTGGCTGGATTGACAGCACAACCATCAGCCCGAAACCAGAAATGATAGCAGCATAGCCAACAACCGCAAGACAGAATAATGCTGCCACTTGGTCCACTTTGTCTTTTCAGCTCACACAGTTTTCTTTTATCAGTACACCATTTTTCAGCTGTGTTGAATTCGCTAGCCATTGTCTGATCAGTTTGATCAGTTCAATTGCTAACTATGCGTTCACTATTCACCATCACACTAACTCTACTGGATGGACGCCATCACACTAACACAGTAACACTAATAGATAAGACAACATATAGAACTAAATAGACGTTCTAAACTTTTCTTCGTATGTGATTGGTCATCAATTGGGAAATGGTGTTTTGATGCGCATTATTTAATTTCATTGTCCCATAGTGCATCAACGTTGGTTGTTTTGCATGCTTGTGTGCGTGGGGCCTGTGGGCTTATCCCAACAGTTCATAATAACAACATTTGAGTATCATAATGAAGAATCTGCACCTTACTCTTTTTTTAGTTGGTCAATTAATTCACTAATTTTCTTGTCTTGAGCTGAATTGGGTATCTCTGTTTGTTGTACATGGATGCGGTGTACGTGCAGTCGAGAAAAGTTTGGGGAGATGCATGCTAGACTGTGGTGGGAAGAGAATCGAGCCAGGGTACATAAACAATACTTGTGAATTCCCCCGGAACTGAATGGTTCCAGTCGGAGATCTTATTTGCTGATTTTGGAGGTGGTGTCTTTACAGTGTCCTCTTGCCATACCAATGAAGCGTCGTCTTTACGATAACGGCAAGATGCGCACGGACATTGTTTCTTAATTTGCGTCCACATTAGAGTAGTCCCGGCCGCTTTCCAACTGCTTCTGCAACATCCTTGTGGGTTGTGGCCTCTCTTTCCTTTTTGTAAAACTGTGTTCCATGGCCGAAGAATTTGGGTTCTGTACTTGGAGTATTGGTGGTATAGAAGTTGAAATTTCACAACTCTTTCGGCTTTTGAAATACAAATGAGAGGCCTATTTCTAGGTTTCCTTTGTTTTGTAGAGCTGGAGAGGAGCTAGCAATGCTACTACGGTTTTTGGGGTGGAGCTTATTAAGAGTTTTGTCCTTCTATAAACTAGTAATGGGTAGACTGATTTCTTTGGAAAAAATTGAAGTGCACTGATTTACTTGAGCTAAAGCTCGTTCAAGAATAATTCATTAAGTTCTTGAGCTTGTTTGTCTCACGGTAGGATAAATGCAATGGTTCTAAATAACCAGAAATGATACTCACACAGACTTTTTGTGCACAAATCGTGTACAGATTGTGATGTGGGGCCCACTATAGGTCTCACACAAATGATCCGATCCGTTCATTAAATGTAAAATATTTTTTCAAAGGTCCTTAAGAAAAATCAGCTCAATCCTATACTTATAAGTGCTCAATCCAATCATCTAACTTTTCTTTATTTTGAAATCTAAATGAAAAGTTAGATGATTGGATCGAACACTTATAAGTATCGGATTGAGTTGATTTTTCTCAGAGACTCTTTAAAAAATGTTTTACATTTAATGAATGAATCAGATTGTTTGCATAAGACCAAGAGTAGGCCTCACATTGCAATCTGTGCACAGTTGTTGTGTGAGTAGCATGACTGAAAAAAAGCAAAATCTATTACATTAAAATCACTAGTTTTGAAGCAAATTTTAAAATAAAAACTTACTTTTAGATTTTTGATAAAATGCTTTGAGACAATATATATAGTACATATTTTGATACACATGTCTGAATATGTTCAACTAACACAAAGCCCTCATTATTTAGTGAACTCATGTGCATTGGACAAAATCATTGCACTTGACAAATTCATTTGTGTTGGGATCTATAGACTAATATATGTGCAAATGGACTTTTTAATTATAAAAAAATATTACATTTAATAAAGGGATAGCAAGCCCATTAAAAAGAATAGCAATTTTGTTCACCTTCACTTGGTGAAGGGCACTTCACCCAGGTGAGTCCATTTCGATAATTAGACTTGTTCATTCTAGATGAGATGATTTGGTACGAGAAATGCAAAAAATCTGCTCAATCGAACGTAATACGTCCTTAATAAATAAATAAATAAATAAAACGTAATTTGGGTATGGGGACTGGATATAACATACACGTCAATTTACGTAAAGTAAAATGAATGTGTCCTATTATCATCATTTTATATAAAAAGCTTTCACCAAATGTGTATAAAATTATCTTTATCATACTAGAGTGCGAACAAAATTGCTACTAGATGATCAAGAAGTAAAGAACAACAGACGAGTAGCGGATCAGAAAAGAAAAAAGAACCGACGAGTATCTATGCTAGAAGAGATAACCTTATTCACGGGTACGTCAACAATTTTTTTACTGCAATCATCGATTGCAATCGTTTAAAAGTATTTTGAATGGTTTAAATTCAAATGAATTTTTTTTTTCTAAAAAAGCATTATTAATATCTAGACCGTCTAAAAATTTTGGACAATCGCAATTGATTCCGTAAACAACTATTTCGGATGAAGAAGATTTACTCATGCTATGCTAAAATAAGAAAACACGCCTGACCACTGCAACGCAACGGTTCTTCGTAGTGTTACAGTGGGATGTACTACTGCTTAATGACAAAGCTCAATGAAAACGATGGCTGCAATTAGCTTCCTCTCGTCATCCATCCTCAGGCTCAACTCATCCAATCGGAGTCTGTCGAAACGCTATAAACCTCTCTCTCACTTCACCACCAAAACTTCCTTCCTAATTCCTTTCCACACCCACAATTTCAGTGACAGTAACCTCAACAATCATCCCAAGGGGAAACACACAGCAGTCTCTTCAGCTACAACAAACGCGATGGCCGCTGCCTCCTTAGCCGAAGAATCTAGGGTTCCTCCCGCTGTTCCCTTGCCCACTCCTCCCCTCACCAAGGCCAGTCTCGATCCTTCCTCTCTCTCTCTCTCTATACGCAGACTCATGTTTCATGTATCGTCAAATACAGATGTGTGTGGACATTAATCATCTACTAATTGTTCTTTGATCTGTTCATTGTTCATGTTTTTGTTTTGTGTAATATTCAAGTGGGTGCAATGTATTGAGGAATTTCTTTGACTTATGAGGTCCGAGGTGTTACCAGAAAAGACAGAAGACGCTATAGCAAATTAGTAATAGTCTGTCTAGCAAATTAAGTCTTGGAAAGTGTTTTAAATACGGTACGCCTATGTTAATAGTTTTGAAAAAAAAAACTCTGAATTTAGCTTTCAAAGCATTCTCCGCAAGTTTTTCCTATGCAGTTCCTGAAAATTTTCCCTAGAAGAAATATTATATTAAGAATTTGAAATCTTGAGGGAGTGGCGCTTCAGCAAGGCAACGCAAAGTCATAGAATGCTGCTAGAAATTTTTTTTACATGTGTAATTGGCAAAATATTACTTCTTGTTATTAGAAGATGCTTGTCTTTTGAGTTCTTACTTTTGTAATCTATAGAAGCTTACCTCTATTGCACCACAATTTAACCATATGACGTAAAACGTTTTGTTCCCATTCCTGTACCAGAGGACCTAGGACCTATCCCTTCAAGTTGTATGCTGGAGAATCGAATTGGTGTGATGCAGTAGTTATTGGTAGTTTTATAAGTCCATGTAGCACGATGAAGGAGTGGGTTGGGCCTACGAATGCTGCTAATTCTTTTATGAGTTTCAAATTGGAAATGATTTAAATGAACGTGTTTCAACTTCATCTCCTTTTCATCTTGGGATCATGTTGTGAAGTGTTGAAGTTTTGTATTTCTATAGAGTTGAGTTTTGTTCACCCTCCACTTTAGAGGGTGAAAATTACCCTCCTCCCTATTGGTTGAAATGGCATGGATCCCACCACAAAGTGATGTCATGCTTACCAAAAAGTGTATTGCACAAATGAGACGTACACCATTTCAACCAATATGAGGGAGGGTAATGTTCACCCTCTTTTAAGGAGGGTGAACAAAATTGCACTCATTTCTATAACACTTGTGTTTCCTCCATTTCAGTTCAAGATTGCTCTTTGCCAGTTACTGGTAACTGCTGACAAGGAAAGAAATATTGCTCATGCTCGAAAAGCAATCGAGGAAGCTGCACAAAGGGGTGCCCAGTTAGTTGTTCTTCCTGTAAGTTTGTAGTGTCTAGGCAGATGTGAGGGTGCAACGAGACTATCGCTGTCATACCTTGCTTTTTTCGTAAATATATCTCCGTAAATATATCCGCGTTGTGCATCTGTGCTTTTATCTGAAGATGATGCATACTTTTAGATGTTCACAATAAAATGCTCTTGGCCTTCAAAAGATTTAAAGCGAGTATATAGTCTCTATCCCTTTATGGTCTGAAATAAATTTGTTTCACTAACATTCAAAAGACTTCTAATCTTAGTATCTTACAGAAGTCACTCAAATTTCTTTACGATATGGTTCTTATAGGTTTAATGTGACCCTTCATGGTGGTTACTTCGGAAAAATAATTTGACCCTTCATGAATAGGGGGTGTTGTTTAACTTTACTGCATGGTGACGTGACCACTGGCATTGGATATGTCTTGTCTTGAATTTGAGAGTCTCTGTAGTCTGTACTACGTACCAGTGTTAACTGTACTCACATTTGACCTTTTGAAAGGACTTTCCATGAGTGTTTTATTGTTTCTCTCTCCAGTATATTGTGATCTTAATTAAGTTTGAAAAGGATACTTCAACTGAGATTCTGGTTGTGTCTACCCCATTTCAGGAAATATGGAATAGTCCATACTCAAATGCTAGTTTCCCAGTATATGCAGAGGATATTGATGCGGGTGGTGATGCATCTCCATCAACTATGATGCTGTCTGAACTCTCCCGGAGTCTACAGATTACAATTGTTGGTGGCTCTATACCAGAACGTTCTGGTGATAAGTTGTACAATACCTGCTGTGTCTTTGGTAGTGATGGAAAGCTCAAGGCAAAACACAGGAAGGTATGTGCCTCCATTATTCTTACATTATTAATTGGCGGCACAATATTGACGATACCAAAGATAGATAATTGACTACTGTTTTGACTCCTTTGCAAAAGCTCTGGATTAACGACCTTTCTGGCCATAAATACAGGTACATCTTTTTGACATTGATATTCCAGGTCAGATAACCTTTAAGGAATCACTGACTCTTACAGGAGGGGAGAGTCCAACTATTGTGGATACAGGTTTGCTTGTTTTCCGTTCAGCAGTTGCAAAGATCACTAGGACATAGACTTTACTCTTGTCATGGACCTTTTATTTGATCCATTACAAATTACAAGAAGTTTTTTACTGCAGATGTCGGACGGATTGGCATTGGCATATGCTACGACATCCGGTTCCAGGAATTAGCAATGCTATATGCAGCAAGAGGTATGTTCTCCTTACATCTGTTTGTTTGACAGGTATCCTTATTTACCCCTTCAAAATTAAGTTGTTCTGCACAAATACGGAAAAGTAAAAAGGAACTGGTTACTGGTTTTATTTGGGGGGTTTTCCACTACTTTGTAGCATCTGATGAGATAAGACTGTTTATTTGGTGGTTATCATACTGGCACATAAGTTGATTTTTAGATGTTGACTCCTAAAATATGTTGATTCACTGTATCATCTTAAAATAGGATGAAATTTAGTAACTTTTTCCTTGATCAATATGCCTTGGTTAAAATTAGACTTTTAACTAATTCTCCAAGAACAGCTACCTTGTCGTAATTAATTTCCTTCTGCTCTCCGTTTTACTTTTACAACAGAGCACATGTTAGGGACATTTGGGTGCTGTCCTAACCCCCTGGATTCCTTGGTGGAACTCAGTTTCGTGTTATAACATGGTTTCTAAGATTTACAACTGTTCATTTATTATCAGGGGCTCACTTGATCTGCTATCCTGGGGCATTTAACATGGTGACTGGTCCATTGCACTGGGAGCTATTGCAGAGAGCAAGGTAACTCATTTGACAGTACTACCTTGTACCTTCCATATTTCGTACTAAAATTTGCAATCATAAGTCCTCATTTCATATTTGACTCAGAATGCCACCTCGTAGTACTAGTATTGGCGTAATCTACCTATTTATGGGCAAAGTGGCTTGAATCCCCAATCCCACTTTTTGTTACCTGATCTTTTTACCATTGCCCAAGCATTTGCCCATTTATGTCGGAATTTGGGAGTACTGGGAAATGTTAAAAGTCAATTGCAGAAGGCAGAAGCCAACTGCAAGTTGGAGGCTTTGGGTTCATCTTATGACTCCTGCTGCTGCTTAAATGTGTTTGAAAGTAAAATTTGTTCTGCAAACCACAGTGATAGTAGAAGTGTACTTTTTGTTAATAATTGTTTTTTGCTTCAAAATGTTCACTGCAGTTGAGAGAAACTTCTTGTTCTCTCTTTTGCTTGTCTGTGTCTCTCAGTGTCCATGTGCATGCTGCCAAAACCTATTCCTGCCCATGTCACTCATTGTCTTATATGCTCAATGATCTAGTATCCCCAGTTTATGTCCCAAACTTTTGTGATTATGGAGGACAAAGGTGCACCATGGGACATAAGAGTCATGTCCTGAGTCTTGGCACATGACAATGCAGTAGTTAAAGGAATAAAGGGGAATAATCAGCTCCCATACAACAAGAGCTGTCCCCGATATGACTAATGGTTTCTACAGAGGTACTACAGTCATATTTACACAAATCCTTTTTTTTTTTTGAAAGGCATGTTTACACAAATCCTGTGAGGATGTGGATGGAAGGGTTCTTATTTGCTTCAGTTGTCTCATACCTTTGACTCTTATAAGTGTTCCTTCTAATATATACTTCCATTTTTCTCCTGCAGGGCAATGGATTGCCAGGTAATTTTTTACCAACAGCTTTTTTTTTTTTTCACCTTTAGTACTATGATACTGATTTATTGCAAGCTAGTACAATTCTGAATCACATGATCACGCACATGCAATGGTAGAAATTGAGAATGCTTGCTTATCTGTGCTATTTTGGGATGGCCTTTTGCTTGGGATGATTAAGCATGTCTTCGAAAGATACCTGACATTGTTTTTAATGAATCAATAAACTGTCCTGTTTTAACTGAGCATTAGGTTTCTCAACATAGTTCTTGTATTTAGTTTTGATGGTTGTTTTCACTTGGTTGTGTGTCCGCAACTGGCAGTTGTTTGTGGCAACTTGTTCACCTGCTCGAGATGCTAGTGCTGGTTATGTAGCTTGGGGACACTCTACCCTTGTTGGACCGGTGAGTCTATAATTAAGTCTCTAATTATTTGTACATCCATGCTGTTGGTGATTTCTCCGTTGGAGCACTGAAGGGGATAAACATGGCAGTTTGGGGAGGTCATGGCAACAACAGAGCATGATGAGGCAATAGTAGTTGCAGAGATAGATTATTCGCTAATTGATCTCAGAAGGTGAGCCAGTCATCATCCTGTTCTTTATTCCTAGCCATTCTCCCTCTTGTTTGTGACTTCAGTAAGCTATGATCCCTGGAACTCTATATTTTGGTCTTTAATTTTTTTCATCACATTATAATTAGTAGGGTTCCACTTTTTCAATTTGAACTTTAAGCATAGCAGGAAACAGTTACCGATTCACATTTTCTGGACTGAAGTGATAATTACTGAATTTGCAGTTTGTGGGGGATATTATATGTGTTTTGACATCAGGAATATGTAAACATATTAGAAATAATGCTGTATCAATTCCCCTAAAAACTTTTGCTATGACATGCAGAACCAATCTTCCATTTCAGAAGCAGAGGCGAGGGGATTTGTACCAGTTGGTAGATGTCCAGAGGCTGAAAGCGGAATCAACTAAATGACAAGTTTCAGAAACTAGGAAGGTAGGATGAACGCTGCCCCCTTGGAAAATTATCTGGCCATCTCGTCTGGATGGTTAAATTGGTTTTTGATGCATTATGATCCAATCAGCTTAATGATGGAGGAGTAAGCCTTTCCAGGCGTATGCTTGACTTGATTATTCTGTCCCCAGTAGAACTCGGAATGGAAACGATGTTCATTCTTGGCTATTATGCTGTCTTGGTAGAAGAAAATAATTGTGGACATTTTGTGACTGTATGTTGCTTGTTCCGAATTGATCCGAATAATCTGCTTCTTTTAAGATTTGGGTGGGTTTGATTTTGTACGTTCTTGGAAATGGTTTAAGAATATATGCTTATCTATTTGAGGATTGGCAGAGATTGAACCCTGCATGAGCATGGGTGTAAGCTACCATTTATCACGTTGGATACCTCTTGGTTTCGGCGGGAGAATATCGGAATTAATAGTAGTTTCAAACCAACTAATAAATATTATGAAGGATTTTTACCAATTATTTGTTTGTAACTTTGGGTTGAAGTTTTACTACTTTATTTTTTGGGTGTGAATGTTTTGTAGTAAACCAACTATGGAGTTTTAGCTTGTGTTAGAACGCTGCGTTTGTTGAAAGTTTGTTCAGAGATTGGTTTGTTATATAAACAACTTAGTTTTTATATATATTTTTTTGAAGTTCGTTAAGTTTTGAAACTATGCCTGAACAAGTTAAAATTAAACTCATTCGGCTTGTTATGCATAAAAAGCTCAAAGTACTTGATATTCAAATTCGTTTGAGAAAATCTTCACTCTTAAGCTAGTCAAGCTTAAATATCTCAAATCTACCTTGCATCATTAGTCATTCAGCTCGTTCATTTGCCCTAAACTTCTCTAGTCCTCCTCCTGCCAATTCGGAAAAATTAAAAAACAGTTTTCTGGATCTTGTGGTAAAAATTTAGACCAAGACGTACATGAGAAATACAGCCGACCATGTAATCGGTTTCGGCTTAATTTCCAGCGTTCACATAATTTTCCAGATTAGCTAAGCCAATTTCTAAGAGGGAATGACTTTTAGTGGAGGCATGGCCTGGGTCTTTTCTATCATGACTAGTAAAAATCTATTACTGGTTTTTGTAGCATAGTCAATGATGCGCTCCGGCTCTTTTCATGTCATTCATTTGTATGAGTTTTTTATTGTGAAATACTTCGTTATCTCGCTATTGCGGAATGAAAAAATGCCCCAAAGAACGGCGAGGAGGAAGAATAGTACTTTGGTGACCATCTTTGAGTATCATATTCTGAATACGATGCAATGTGTCATCAAAGTATTGATAAAACATGCTCTATTGCAAAACAAATAAGCACATTCTGTCTATACTTCAGCGACTTATCGCATGATCCTTAAAGCTGATCATGATAATATTGCTTGAGGGTGCTAAACTCTATGCCGAGAGATTTTTGGCTGTTGGATTGTATACGTACGTGTGTTTTTTTTCCTAGGCCTAAGATTTAACTGCCGAAAAATCATTCAGCACACAGGCACAAAGATTTTCGGCACGGAGCATCCGTTTAATACTAGTATTTCCTCAACAACTATACCGCGATACTGCGAAATAGTAATAGTAGTTTGATCATCAAGGGCCCGAAGCAAACCACTTATCGAATTCGACGTGTAGTCTTCGTTCTTAGAGAGAGAGAGAGAGAGAGAGAGAGCAAAGCAGAGATTCATCGGAGTTACACGCAGTCTTCGTCGATCAATCAAGATGAGTTTCCTCTTCGGCAACAGGAAGACACCCGCAGGTTCACTTTTCGATCCGTACACACACAAATGCACATATTGGTTTCGCTAATTGTTATCATCATGTGACATCTCGAGTTGGATTTTTCACGATCATGTCAATTGAATTTGATACCTAATTGGGGCAGTACTACAAGTGGAGTCATCCGTAAATTGCTGCAGGTTTTTGACCTCTACTTGCGCGTAACGTATTGGGATCGTAAAGCTGTGATCCTTAATTTAGGTTTCAGGTTGTCAATATTTGCAATTATTTGGCTGAGCTTAAAAACGTTTCATTTCTATGTTGACAACTGCCGTATGCCCCTATGACAAAGACAACAGTAGTATGAAAATAAGCTCTTTTTTTTTTTTTTTCTGCTCCCATTTTACTGGGTCTAGGATAGATTACCATTTTAGATGACTGCAAATGTTGCGTTACTTTGTCCTGTGTACAAACATCTATTTTTGGGCGTTAGGAAGTGCATCTAATTGCCTATCAGCGTGCATGATGTTGACTTGTGAAATTGAATTGTCTTATAGCACTGGCTTGTGGGTTATAGGCAAATTGCAATGCATCTACAGGGGTGTTTTGGCTCACTTACCTCTTTGTATGCTTATTTACGGTTGCAGTCTGTGGCTTTCTCTCCGTATCTTTAACTCTATTCTAATTTCCGTTTGACGCTTACTTTAGGTTGTGGCTCACGTGCCTACTGTTTTGGTGATACGGTCAAAGACACAATGATTTATGTCATACACCGTCGAGTTATGACTTTTGAAGGCTCTATGTATAACTTGAATTGTGATTGTAATTTTCAGAACTCCTACGGGAAAATAAAAGGATGCTGGACAAATCAATTAGAGAAATAGAAAGAGAGAGACAAGGCTTACAAACACAAGAGAAGAAGTTGATTGTGGAGATGAAGAAAAATGCTAAGCAGGGACAGATGGTATGTATTTTTCCCATACCTACGTCCATGTATGCTGCAGAATATTTAGAAAAACTGCACTCCAAACGTACCATGGGGTTCATTCTGATCTCAGTTATCTTATGAGTGCATTTCCCCCCTCTATTTTCATTTGCAACTTGCACTAATTCAAACATCATTACAATGATTGGCTGATCTCCTTTTAAGGTTGGTGAACAAATGGACCTACATTTTGGAATGTACAGTATACGTGGTTGTTGCTAATTGATTGGCTGCTGCCATTGTCCTGATCAGGAAGCACTGTTGTGGCCTAACTGTTGATATTATCCCAATTTTCAGTATCGAGTTCATGGGTGTGTGGAAAGCACTTTCTTTTGCAAGTAGGTTTCGCAATTAGTTTATTTAGAAAAATTAACTTGCAACACTACATGAGGTGTTTGAGTCAGGGCATGTGTGCAGTGTTCTGATGCCCTATCATGAAGCGTTGGAGGGGTGTCCATTTTGCTATATCGTAATTTTTTGTGTGTTTATAACTTTGCCGCGTCTTATACCTATTCAGCGATTCACCCTCCAAAAGGTTATCTCGCTATTCTGTCATGGGGCCAAGAATAGAAGCAATCTTGAGATGCCCGCATTGACCGTATAGAAATGCGCATCATGCAAACAGGGAAACTTTCAAAAAAAAAAAAACCTCTTCCGGATTACTCTCTTCTGGATTTTATCCAAGTTCGGGCAATCTTTCTGGCGCCGAAACTACCCGACCCCCTCTAGAAAAAGATGTACCAATCCCTTTGGCCTTACCTTATCACCTTGTCCTCAAGTATTGTCCTCGCCCTCACTAAGCATGTCCTTTTGGTACATGTCATCGAGGGCAGCATTCATGGCAATCAGAAGTTCTTTGTCCGGAGGGCATGGTATGGCTTTGTTCTTGGTGTTGTTTAAATAAATAGATGTCGAGTGCTGCTTTTCCCTGTCCGAGAATCTTGCTCTCCATAGCAGCAGGAAAGGAGTCTATCTATCTGCCTAGCTTTGGTAGATTTTCCTGACGCAATATTCCATCACTGAGGACAAACTTGCTTTCTATCAGTCCTTGTGTTGGGGTTTTGAGTGAGCTCGTTGCTTTTAGCCACTTGCTCTTTGATGGAGGAAGGTCGTTAAGAGAAAAAATTGTCAGCAAGGCAACCACTTCTGTCTTCCTTGGATATGCTCAGTCCTGAACTGGATATCTTGCTTTTGTATAAGATTCCGTTTTCATCAAATCTTTGTCAGTAGACTCAGACTCTCAGTATTGTCGATTCCATTGCAACTGCATTTAGTTTTTATTTGAGCGACCTTTATCTCTCGTGTCAATGAAGGTACCTGCCTTGGGAATCATGATTTCTTAGATGAACAGATTTGTTTTCTTTGCCTCTCTCCTTTTTCCAGAGTAATTTAACATTATAACTTCTCATTCTCTGGAGCTCGCTTCATTGTTTCTAAATTTTTAATATCCAGATGTCTCCTGCTTGATTATTGCAGCATTGTTTGTTAGTAGAGATGGAGCAAGTCATGTATCCACATAACATTGGTATGAAATAATGATTGCAAGTACTGTTGTTCCAGGGAGCTGTTAAAATCATGGCCAAAGACCTTATTAGAACGCGACATCAGATTGAAAAGTTTTATAAGCTAAAATCTCAGCTCCAGGGTGTAGCTCTAAGAATCCAGGTATGTATTGATTTTGGTTAAATATTTGTTGTTATAATTATATTTTATAGTGATGTAACTTTCTGTTGTAATTTACGTATTTCCCTTGTTTGTGGTAAACTGAGCCCTGTCCCATGTGTGTCCTTCTGACCATGTTTCCAAGAGAGAATGTGTAGAAGTCACTTTAGAAAACATCAGAAGAACTTCATGATCCTTGTGTACTGCTGATATGGAGCCTAAGATTAGTACCTTGTTTTGAGCACGTCTGCTGCTCTCGATGTTTGCATTCACTTTTTCGTCTTTAGTTAGACCTTCATCTTCTGCCCTTTTCTGCTTCATATGGCATTTCGAACTGGATGTGTTTTGACTTTATATTGACAGATGGAAATATATTCTTTATTTTGAATCTGTTTTCCAGAACAAGTTTAGATCCACTTAGTCGACTTTCGTATTTCGTTAATTATGTTAGCTATGAAGACTGCTGGCGATGACACAACTTTTTTGGCCCACGTACTGGATTGCATACCTTGATTCTTTCAGCTAAAGATTGCATACAGTGACAGACTTTTAGTAACTTCGGTAGTTATATTTCAAGCTACTAAACACTGGATTTTCTGTATGTTACAAACCAGACTTTGAAGTCGACTCAAGCCATGGGGGAGGCAATGAAAGGTGTTACAAAGGCAATGGGCCAGATGAATAGGCAGATGAATTTGCCAGCACTACAGAAAATAATGCAAGAATTTGAGAGGCAGAATGAGAAGATGGAAATGGTTACTGAGGTCATGGGAGATGCCATTGATGATGCGTTGGAAGGGGAGGAGGAAGAAGAAGAAACGGAAGAATTAGTGAATCAAGTTCTTGATGAGATTGGAATTGATATGAAATCTGAGGTATTTCTTCTATGCTACGAGATTCGTTTACCTACTCTGAATGTTGGCTATTTAGGACCTTTTGAATGGTAACTTTGTATGAATTTTTATATGCAGCTTTTGAATGCACCTTCATCCGCTGTAGCTGCACCAGCTGCTGCCAAAAATAAGGTCGCACAAGCTGAAGCGACGGGAAGTGACGACACTGGGATAGACAGTGATTTACAGGCAAGGTTAGACAATTTGAGAAAAATGTAGTCTACTGGTGGTAGGAAAATGAACATCCGGTAAGCCCTTGTAATATTTGTGGAAACTATGTTGAGTCAGTGCTTTGGTACTGTTTGTCTTATAATGAAACTGCTATTGGGTGCTCCATAATACCTTAATATAAAGTCCATTTTACATGCTTTATATGGTCGTGGGTAGAAATCGATTGAGGTGAGAGCACTCTCATGCTCATATACTGCACATTACTTCCGAAAACACAGGCAATATGGTAGTTTGATTCACAATGCATGCAGAATTCAACAAACCGTAGCCCGACCTATTTGCAGTGTGCATGAATATCAGGCTGTCAGCTCTTTCTACAGCACATCAATGACTTATCTGGATCTCTATTCGCTTTGTTTTAGTATCTCCCTATTCAGTTTCCTTGCTTTCAGCAAGGATTGAGCAACCCTTTCATGACCCTGCTTAATGCAGGTTCAATTCTTTGTTGTTATAATTTCCATACTTTAGTTGATTGGAACGCAAGATTTGGGTTGGTTTCCATTCTTAGCATTTCAATAGCACATACGTTTATTAGTCTTTATTTGTTGTATTGGCGTACGTCTAATACTATTGTAGAGGCAAGCAGGATGATTGTATCAACATTGAATCCTGTGTAGGTTTGCGGCCTCGTTTCATTTATTTTTGTGACCCTCTTATCCTCGTTCCAGGATCACTTAGGTTGTGTTTTTGGGTCGTGAATTCCAAAGATTTCTATCTATCAGGAAAAGGAAATTTATCGAGGAACCATAGAAGTACTTGTTAGTTTATTACTCTCGCCATGTCCTTTCCCTTCCTAAATCCCTCTACGGTTTATGAGAGCAAGAGACTTAGAGGCCAAGATTTCTTTCGAAAATTGGTTTGAATATGATCGTGCTTGTCAATTGAAACATCATCTCCCTGATTTCAAATCCGAAGTACAAGCAAAAACTCAAATCTCAATATCTCATCAACAATACCACAGCTGAATAAGACGCATCTACCAAGGGATAACGATTGCTTGCTTCTGCTTGGTTTTTTTTTTTTTCGGAAAGTCAAAGTTAAGGAGTAAAGAAAGCTTAATCCGTAAGAAACTTGAGGCCTATTTCCTAGAAAGAACAACAAACCAACTCTTACTTTTCAAATTCCAGACTTTCACAGTGAATTATTGACAAGTGACAAACTCAATTACTCCAAATTTCAATGACGGCTCAGCATCACAAGGCAGCCCCACGTTGCAGAAATCAATTCTCTGACAGCCTCCCCTTCATTCCTTACCTAACTGGAGTACTTTTCAAAGTTTTTCTTCAACTTGCACATTTTCTTGCTATTATTTAACCCAATTAGTGAAAATTATTGGAAACCCATCTCTCTCTCTCTCTCTCTCTCTCTCTCTCTCTCTCTCTCTCGTTTGATTGCATCCTTGTTTGGCCATTGGCTCAGAGCTCTGTTTTGTTTCAAGAAACAGGGACTGTACTTTGCAAGGTCTTCAATAGCAAACCAACTTATCTGGACATCTAAAACCGGTATTTTTCATTTACTTCACTCCAATTTTTTACTCCTGTCGCTGTATAAGTTGAATGACTCAACCTTTGTTGTTTCTGTTTTTTTCAAAAAAACCTTTGTTGTTTCAAGGATTTGACGAATTGACCCCAAAAGGGCTTGGCCCGGTGGTCTTGGCCGTTGACTTAGTGGTGTTCCATTCTCCTCGCTACTAAATCTTGGGGCCACCTCACCACGCATTATGCGTATAAAACAGTAGAGAGGCTGTAGGGATTAGTTTGATGACAATTAAGCTGGCTCGGGACACCCTCCATTCCCAAAAAAAAAAATTCAGACAAATTGATTAACAAAATTGTTGCAAGAACTGAGCGTCAATTGAATGCTACGAATGAAATTAATTTTTTTTGACCTATGAATGAACTTATGACTCTTGGTGGTCAACTTTAGACCTATAATTTTTAAGTTTGCTCCAGGCTCCAGGCTCCAGCATTCAATTTTCAATTCAGAATGCAAAGAAAGTTAGTGACGTTACTTTTGACATTGGTAGAGACGCAAAAGCATCTTTGTATAGTATACTGTAGGAGTAGTTTTTATTCAAATATTGTGATTGTAACTGCGAGAATAGCTTTTTCAGCCATAAAGTTTATAAAGACTCAGATTGGATAATCTGATGAATTCAACTTTGGGCGATTCTGTAATCTGTAGTCATATGCTGTTAGCTATATCAAGGCAAAATGTAAAAAAAAAGTTGGTCAAAAAGACTGCTACAACAGTTTTTGACGTAAATAAGTTGAAAAAGAAAATTAAAATATTTTTGTATTTGGATGTTCGTCTTTTGAAAGAAGTTACCTTTCTATTACTTCTCTATCATTCCAAGATTTAGTACATCAGGTGTACCACTTTCCCGTATCCGTTCCTTGTATTGGAATGATCTACTTCCAAGGTGATATACATTGAGTCCAATAAGTATGAAAAATCGTTGAGAACAATTGAAATTCAAAGCATAACATGTAGACTGAGGGTTTTGTATGTGACCAGTGACTGAATTCCTGGAGCTGCGCTTGCATGGAAGGTGGGGAAGGCGTGGAGCTGAAGGAAAGAAGCAATGAAGTGGTGGTCTCAATTTTGGGATTCCAAGAATCTGGGTCTCCCCCTTTTTCTAGGAGTACCCCAACGAGGAATACTGAGAGTCTCAAATCCAGAGTCCAAATGTCTACAATTACAGGCTCTTCTTCTTCTCCAGAGATAACCAGGCCAAGTCCCACCCCAAACAGGCCTTCAAAAGTCTCAGAAGAATCTGCTGTTACTCAAGGAAGGGCAATTGCAAGGTCTGCATACGTGAAACCCAAGTCAAGATTAGCGGAGCCATCTTATCCCATCAATTCTCCTTTGGTTAAAGAGACTGGCAAATTGATCACTTCAAGCTCTCCTTATAGGAATTCCCCCAAAACCAGTGCCAGTACTCCTAAAGAAAATGCAGGCACGGCCCCAATCACGCCAAAAACACCACTGATGGCTTCACCTGGAGGAGGGGAGGATGAGGACGAGGACGATGAAGATGTCTATAAAACCGCAAATGTTCAGTTGGGTGAGAAAGTGAGTAAGAAATTCAAGGTCTCGGTTTTACTTGAGTGGATGACATTTGTGGGTATAATGGTTATCTTGATTTGTAGCTTAACTATTAGTAAATTGCAGAATAATGAAATTTGGAGTTTGAGAATATGGAAATGGTGTGTGCTGGTGTTGGTAATTTTCTGTGGTCGGTTGTTTACCGGATGGTTTATCAATGTTCTGGTCTTCTTGATTGAAAGGCACTTTCTGCTTAAGAAGAAGGTTCTGTATTTTGTCTATGGTTTGAAAAACAGTGTTAGGGTTTCCATTTGGCTGGGTTTGGTTCTTTTGGCTTGGGGTCTGTTGATATCCCGGGGGGTAAAGCGATCAAAGGAGACTACCAGAATTTTGAATTATATCACAAGGGGTATCGCCTCTGCTCTTGTTGGAGCAGGTATGTGGATGGGGAAGACATTAGCTGTAAAGCTATTAGCTTCTTCTTTTCATGTGACTAGATTCTTTGACCGGATTCAAGAATCAGTATTTCATCAGTATGTTCTTCAGACCCTTTCGGGGCCTCCGTTGATGGAATATGCAGAAAGTGTTCGGAGATCTAGGAGTAGCGGTCAATTGAGTATGAAGAGTATGAAGAAAGGGAAAAAAGTGGAGAAAGAAGAAGTGATTGACATGGAGAAGCTTCATAGGATGAAACAAGAGAAAATTTCTGCTTGGACCATGAGAGGATTGGTTAAAGTGATACAGACTTCAGGGCTTTCAACTATTTCCAATGCCCTTGACGAGAGCATTGATGAAGAGGGGGTTGAAGAAGAGATTACTAGTGAGTTGGAAGCAAAGGCTGCTGCTTTTCGAATTTTTCAAAATGTAACAAGGCCTGGATCCAAGTACGAAATTACCTTTCGGATGTCATTAACAGTGTTTCATATGTTTGCTTCATCTTATTGTTTTCATGGTGTTATGGTCTAGGTATATTTTCGAGGAGGACCTCTTGCGTTTCATGAGAAAGGAGGAAGTGGTTGATGTGCTACCTCTGTTTGCGGGTGCAGCAGAAACAGGAAAAATTAAGAAATCATCGTTAAGAAATTGGGTGGTAAGATTTCTGGTTGTTTTTTAACCTGTATTTTTCATTTTTATTGGTCGTTAGAGTTTCATCTTTCCTCTCATACACAGTAATAATAATTGACATTGTAACTAGTTTGGACTTGGGCTATGACTCAGCAAATAAGAATGAGAGCAAAGTTGAATAGCACTTGAACATTCCCATAAAATGCCAATCACCAATATTAACCTATGCTACCGTTTAGGTGGTATTTTACATAATTGAGCATTGTGCTATTCTCATATCCTTCGCAGACAGCTTGGGTTTTGAAGCAGGAAGGCCTTTTCTTTTCTTTTTTGATAGGTGCCATAAGAGTCCTTTATGAACTCCATTTATGGGTTGCTTTTAAAATCAGAAGTCACAAGGTCTCTTGGTTTTGAGGGTTGCTTTTAGTTTTTTCCCAAGGCTTCTCGCATGTATACAGCACATCAGAAGACCATCTGCATCTGCAAGACCAGTGTTGTAAAAGTCGGCCTAGTCCCCCCCTAGGCGCTAGGCGGCGGTCCAATGCCTAGATTAGGCAGCCGATTAGTTGGCGCCTAGGCGTTAGGCGCCCTCTTCCACCCGATTTTCGTCTAGCATTTTTTAGAACATTGCGCAAGACACCTGTTTGCAAATGATCCTTTTTGGAGTTAGGCTCGTAACATAAGACTAACAGGTTCATATGCTTGCATGCCTTTTAGATTAGAGCTGCGATGAGCTACATGCCTCTTTTGGGAAGTTGTTCACAACCTGCCTGAGGAATTTCAATCTCTGTGTACCTTTTTCAAGGGACAGGAAGCTGCATAAGGCACTAGGCAGTGAACTCTTCTGGCTGTAAATCTGATAAAAAATTAGTCTTTGCCTGCAGGTGAATGTCTATAATGAACGCAAAGCACTAGCTTACTCTCTAAACGACACTAAAACAGCCATTGAGGAGTTGAACAAAATTTTGTCTGGAATCATTCTTGTGGTGATCATTATTGTGTGGATTCTTCTGATGGGATTTGCAACAACCCAAGTGCTCGTCTTCATCTCTTCTCAGCTTTTACTAGTGACATTTATGTTCGGCAACACTTGTAAGATTGTATTTGAAGGCCTCATATTTGTATTTGTGATGCACCCCTTTGACGTAGGTGATCGTTGTGTCGTCGATGGGGTACAGGTAACTCACTCACCCTGTTATACATGCAGGCTATGCAGCTTTCTATTTTTTAAGGTTAACATGGTTCAGTTATCTTATTCTGTTCACATTTCACAGATGGTCGTCGAAGAGGTGAACATTTTGACAACAATCTTCTTGAGATATGACAATGAAAAGATTATCTATCCAAATTCAGTTTTGGCAACCAAAGCAATCAGCAATTATTATCGAAGTCCAGAGCAGGGTGATTCTGTGGAGTTTTCTGTTGATTTTTCGACTTCAGCTGAGAGTATTGCAGCTCTAAAAGCTAGAGTAAAAACGTATGTCAACTCCGTTCCTTTGAAGTCTCCGAAATTGATTCCTCTTTCACAATACCAAATTAAACTGAATTGGCTTTACATCTAGCAACAACCTTACCCACCTCTCCTAAGCTTTTTTGCTCAAAAATATTTCAATTGACTGCAAACTCATCCGCGAGCCCTTCTGAACATTTGCTTGAGGATCATCTTATATGGAACTGAGGTCTTCTTATCTACTTATCTTTGGGCTTAGTAAAATTTTTTTGGTACATCAAATGGAAAAGTGCAGGTATGGTACCCGTCACCTCCGCCTCTTGGTTCTCACCACGTGGGTGGTGTTATGAGTATGTTTAGCCCTAATAAGGGGCTATGGGAACTCAAACCTGGGCTTAGTAAAGTTGTCCTAGAGTCTGGGTAACCCAAATTTCCAAGTCCATTTTGTTGTAATATTACGGTCACTTACAGTCGTTGTTGTTGTTGTGGTTGTTATTGTTCTCGTCTATTCATGTCTCCATTGTACATTTGTACCTGTAGAGTGGCTAACGTTTTTTTTTGTTGTTTTACAAGTGTTTGTGGTTTAACCTGATGGTAATTTGTGAAATTCCCTATTACTGTTACAAGGTTAATGTTCTTATTTTCTTTTCTACTTCGATTTCCCAATCAGATACTACTATCTTGAGTAAACAACTTGTGGGTCCTTTCAGGTACATAGAGAGCAAGCCTCAACACTGGCGTCCCGGCCACAGTGTGCAAGTTAAGGAAATTGTGGATGTTAACAAGTTGACAATGGGTCTCTATGTCACACATACCATAAACTTTCAAAATTATGGGGACAAGAGCAGCCGAAGATCTGATCTAGTATTCGAGTTGAAGAAAATCTTTGCCGATCTTGGTATCAAATATAGTCTTCTTCCTCAAGAAGTTCTCCTCAGCCATGTTGGGTCTGCACCCCCTACATTTACAGCTGATTTGCGGTGATATCATTGTGCTTGGCACAAAAAAAGAAGAAGAAGAAGTATGTGTCCTTTTCTCTGTAGAAATTAATTTCACATTGATTCCCAATTTGCCCACGACTGCTTGCATCATGATTCCTGATCCCTGATACTGGCTTATGCAAACATCGAAGTACGTCTGAACCACAGTTGTCCACTTATTAAGACTTGTTTGGGTGATGGAAGGATTTATGGAAGGAAAGAAAAAAGATTAGAAGATTAGTGAAACAGGCAAAATTATTTCAAGGTTTCACTACCATTTCCAATTCCACTCGTAAAACTCTCCCCCTCGATCCAAACACAGCCAAAGTAGACTTGAACATGAATGGCTTGACTCTAGAGTATCAAGTAGGACCGCAGTGAGTTCCATTTTGCATCACGTGAGGGTCACTTGAGAGTTTATCACATGAGATCTTGATTCTTCTAGAAGAGTTTGGGACAGTCTATAGGTACTTTCTTTTTGCTTGAATAGAAGTATGGATGAAACAAACGAATTTATTTTTGCACTTTCTTGACAAAAGAAAGTAAAATGATCCATCTCATCCTATTAATTGTGGATCGACTTCCTGTATCTCTCTTTGTTGCGCTCTTCAGGGAATGGATCTTACATTGAAACAACGGGAGTTCTTCGGTGTGCATTTTTTCTCTTCGATAAGCTACCCCTTCTGCATCAAAGATTGGTTTTGGTTGCTTTTTGTATTCGCCAACCCGTGCATTATGGAAGCTGGAATTCTTAAATACCATGTTGCTGCAATATTCAAATTGTGCACTAGCAACTAAGGCAGGCTTTCATCTTTGATTTCCAAATGTATTGAAGCAACTGAATAATCATATAGTATTGATTTTGTAAGTATTTAACGATTAGTTTCCTTTGTTTTACATTATTTTGTGAACTGATTCTCAATAAAGATGGCTTTTGAGCTTTTCTGGTTTTCTCATGAAAGCATCTCCTACAGATTGGTGAATTGGTTGAACTATAGATTTGTGTCCTATTTTGGATCATCAGTGAAAGAATTTGTCTCATTTCTAACATACCAAAGAGTAAAACATAGGCGTAAGGTCTGTAACCAAGCAGCCGAGTACTCAGTTGCTAGAGAAGATGAGGTTTCAAGACACAACGGGACTAAGGCCCCGTTTGATAACCCTCCAAGGGTTGGGATTGGATTGGTAGAGTGAGGGTATTATCAATACCTTGTTTGTTTTCCAAAATTAGTCTGGACTACGAATCTGGTCGGATTGCTAAGACCCCAACTTGGGGGTATTGCTAATACTCTCTTGAAGATGGTATTGGTAATCTTATCCCAACCTCTTCTCATTATCAATCTTTTCTATCAATCCAATTCCATCTCAAACAAATATAATATTAATAATCTCATCATCGAATCTCATCCCGAACAAACATACTTATTATCAGTCTCTTCTCATTTACCAATTCCAATCTCCATCTCATTTCATTCATCTATCACTGTTATTAAACGGGGCCTAAAAGTGGAGGGTTTTTTTTTTTTTTGATAGATGAAATCATGAAAGTTGAGTTCAAACTTTCTTGTTTATCTATCGAGCCGATTATGGTCTGTTTAAGTCTATGGAGTATGGAGTATTAGGTTGCTTGAGTTTGAATTGAAAGCTCGGCAAATTCCAATGAGCGTGACTCGAAACTTAATGAAAAACTTGATTGCCACTATCTTAAGAGTCCATATAATGAGTCAGATCCGAGGAAGGTGCTGCACAGCGTGCACAACTAGCCAAATGTGGGATTTGTTTCGTTAGTGACATGGTAGTTTGATATTTTTCCATACCCTATATATAAAGTAATGTTAGATTGATAAGGCTCTGTTTCACTTTCTCAAATAAGTATTTATGGTAAAAAATAAGGACATATTTTTAAACTTAAAAATAATGGACTTACGAAATTAATTTATTAATTTTTTGGCAATTAAACAAAATCCAAATTACATATAATTTTTTTATTTCAATAAATCTATTATTTTTAAACTTAAAAATTGCAAATAAGTATTTTTATTTTTTAAGGAGGTAAACTGGAACACCACTACACCGCCTAAGAAGATAAAATGTGAAAATAAAATGTAATACTACAAATTGATCCGTTTGTAACAGGGCCGGGCCCGTTCTTTCCCCATTTGATTGCTCAAATAGCTCATTCGGAGATACTGCTCAGCAACTCCTTACCGAGCAAGTGCAGAGTGGCCACTCCGGATATTCATCTCTGCACGGATGGTTCGGATCGAATCCGAGCGCATTCAAATTTGAACTGTTCATTGCTTGGTAAAAAATCCAAACTTTCGATTGCCGAAATAAGCGGCCGAATCGACCGCTCTGCACCTTACACAGCTAATGAATGTGGAAATAGCTTTGGATAGATAACCTTATCCCATATCCACCATACACCCACCCAAGCGGAGAATCGGCCACGTCGGAACTAAGATAGATGATTGACAACCTCCCAATCTCAATTCACCATCTCACTCAAAATCAACTCCTCATATCTCAACGTAATACCCATCTTCCTCCTCTCACTAAAACCCTACCAAAATCCACACAAGCCAATTTCTCACCCACAAAATGGCCTCTACTTCAACCATTCTGGCCGCAGCCTTCATCAAGCCATTGCCGGTGAGGAGGCCTTCCAAGGCGGCGGCGGGATCGAGGGTGGTTCAAGTAAGGGCTTCGCTGAAAGAGAAAGCGGTGGTGGGATTGACGGCGACGGCGGCAATGGCGGCGTCGATGGTGGTGCCGGAGGTGGCTGAGGCGGCGGGGTCTGGGTTAACGCCATCGCTGAATAACTTCTTGCTCAGCATTGGGGCTGGCGGAGTGGTGCTCGCGGCAATCCTTGGGGCTGTGATTGGTGTTTCTAATTTCGACCCTGTCAAGAGGAGCTGAGAGTGGAAGAAATGGCTTTGGATTACGGTTTATAGTATACTAGCTTTCTATTTCCTTCCTTCCTTCTTGATCATGTAACTCCCATCTAATTAATGTTTCTATCTATCCTCTTGTATTGGCTTCAATTCGGTCAAAAAAGCATGCAGAATTCCAATCGCAAAATCTGAAATGCAATTTCATTTCTGTTGGGTCAATTTTCCTGAAAGGGGGAAAAAATGGATGGAGGATGGTAACAGAAGGTAAGCTGCAATAATGGAAGAACAATGCTACAAACAGAATCCTATATCTACGCATTCTCCTCTCAATTGTGAGGAGATGTTGAAATGAATGAGTTTTTTCCTCATTGTCGCAGGAATTTACACTAACCCCAATTCTCATCAACCCTAGTAAAATCGGTTAAGCATTCAGCTGACAGCTACTCATGAAATCACTACCCGGTGCGATTCCATGTATCTTTGGCTAGTATTGCTCTCATCGCCACATAGCAATCTATGGGAGTCGTGGCCGAAGACAAAGCGCTACCATGTAGTACTAACAAAATTAACTGGGATTACTGTAGGGCTGGGTGGAAGATAGATTAGTAGGTGCGAACTGAACTAAAAAACAGCATACAATGTTAAACAAAAAGACGATTCCGATGAACTGCTATCGTAAATCCAATTACAAGTATTAGACAAAATTTAAACCCCCCCCCCCCCCCCCCCCCAAAAAAAAAAATAACCAAGCTGTTGCTGGGGCCGACATTTTTATAGACCCAAAAGAGTCTGCAAGAAAAAGTAACAGAAACTCAAACATTCAAAAAGAGAAATGACATCCAAAACATAACTTCCAGGACATCAGTATTTTGGAAGAAGAGCTGCCACTGATGCTTTAAACCATAATGGGGGGCATGGAGGCCTCAACCTCAGCAGTTTGGATCACTGATGACCTGATGTATTCGTCTTCGTCTTTAGGAGTATGGATTGTGACAACATCTGGAAGAGGTGTTGTTGGACCCTGCTTACCCTTGGGATCCCAATCAAGCATGATCTTGACCTTTATACCAAGTACCCCCTTCACGAGAACAACAACAAAATCATAAGGATTTGGAATGTAAAGAACGAAAGGCTTTGTTTGGAACGATGGTCTGTAAGGGAAATACTAAAAGGTAAAGCAAAAGTTAAGAAGATAATGGAGATAAAGTAACGTGTAATTGTTTGGTTCAACATTCTAAAAGTTACTTTCAACTCTCGACACAGTTTTCAATAAATCTTTCTCTCTATCTCTCTCCACTCATTACCACTCCAACTCTCAAAAATAACTTTCTAAATGTTAAACCAATCGGAGTGGGTCACCGTCATTTTCCTTTTCCTTTGTAAGTTTGCCCCACAAATCCCTGAGCCAAACACAGCTGAGAATCCAACTTACAGAGATCCTCAAGAATCTGGCCAACAAAGGTAACCAACCCAGAATTTTCTATGAATTCATCAAAATGATTGAACACAAACCTGTCTAAGAAGAACATGTCGGACGGCTGAATCAATATATTCATTGACTGGTTGACCAGAAGAGATCATGTAACCATCCTTAAATTTCATGGACTTGGCACGCTGCGCCCTCAGTTTGCCACTGACAATCACCTGTTAATTGACAAATTAAATTCATGTATAGAAACATAAAAGAGAATTGTAGGAAAAGGCAATCAGACAAGTCTATAAACATACCTCGCATCCCTTTGCCCCGCTCTCCATAACAAATCTCAAAACACCATAGCAAGCCCTGAAATAGGAAACAAGCGCCAAAGAATCACTAACAGCATACGGCAGGCCAAATTGTTTAATAATACTGAACCATCCTATGAAGGAAAGAAACCATCATCATTTACTAATTAGGTACATTATCTAATATTTCAGCATGAAAACTAGTGACTTCAAGAGAAAAATAGCATGGAGGAACTTATCGGTCATCTTGTGAGACAAAGTTGATACATGAATACCAATTTGCCTTTCAGTTGACACTATAATGTAAGTAAAATTCCCAAGCAACAGCAAATACTAGCAAACTCCACTTCAATAAAGTTATCAATAGACCAATAGTAGACTCTCTTTATTTTTTGAAAATGCCACAACGTAAATATATCTCTTTATTTCCATGAAAATTAGTCTCTATTGAATCCAACTGAAATGGGACTTGCTTGGTGACAATAAGACCTGAAGAAAAAACAATACAGGAAATGATCCACTGAATTGATCCACATATATACCTCCGAACAGCAAGTCCACCGAGTAGCTTGTAGCGAAGAGACTCGGCCTGAGCAACAGCACAAAGCCCCCTGTTGTTGACTTTCTCAGCATACAACTCCACACTGGCTTCCGGAAACTTGAACCGCTTCTGTACAACAGATGTCAGCTCTCTGATCCTCCTTCCCTTCTCACCTACAACCAATCCAGAAATCAAAGATAATTATGTGAAACATTGAAGCCCATCCCCACTCCTTACTCTAGAAGAAATATGGTCAAATGTTTTGATGTAGAATGCTCCAACATTTTCCCATCCGATCCCTCACGAATATTTTCCCGACTTCTCCCACAAATCCACTGTAACCATCTTTTACCCAATAATTGAATGGCTCAACCCTTAGTCACATAATTCTTTAGTATCGCCCTTTGCTCGGGCTCTCAATCTTCTTCACTCTCGGCTCGTGCTCTCACCAATTTTTGCGCTTTGGTATTGTTTTAAAAACTCTTTCATGCTCAAGCTCGCACATTATGTGACTTAGGTCCAGTCCTTAGTCTATTAACACATCTCATCAACCAAAAGATTAAACAATTGGCCACAAAACGACGTTTACAGTTCATTTGCTACCAAATTGATGAAAGGATACAGCCCACTTTCAGTCAAAATTCAATTGGATGCAAGATTTAGTGAAGGATTGAAGACGCTCAGAACAATCCGCTGAACCTAAATTCACTATATGACAATTTTGAACGAACAATCAAACGATGGGAAAAAAAAAAACCTAAAAAAAAAATGAAGGGGAATAATCACCGAGAACATTCTGAGTACGAGTGGCCCTAATGATGATCTCGGTCCGCATGGGAGTGACCCTGACCTCGACCCCAGAGTATCCATCCTCCGCCAGCTCTCTCGTCAACACCTCGTTTAGCTCCGCAAAGAACACTCCATCAGCCACAAACTGCAACGAGATTTAACAACTGAGCTCCACACACGTATACAAATGGAGATTGATAAGTGCTTAAAGAACAGACCTTTCGCTTTTTGCTGATCTGAGTCGCCATTTCCAGGGATTGTTGAAGGGAGAAGAAGTAACGGAAGTTGCTGATGAATCCAGCGATTAGTTTATGGCCTGGAAAACCCTAATTCGATAAAAAGGGTTTTGGACTGGCACGGGTTTATAAAGGCCCATCCTTGACTAAGGAATGACCAATAGCAACCGAGCCGGCCCATATGATACAACGGGCCAGGTTACGGGCTGGAATGACGAATTGACACCGGCCCGGACCATACGATACAACGGGCCCTGTTACGGGCTGGCATTACCATTTGGCCCATACCTGTCTTAGTTTCCAAAAAAAAAAAACTAGGGCTTTTTTTTTTTCCTTATTTAAATTTTTTGCATTTGTTCATTTTGCGTCAAATTTTTATAGATTATTGATTCAACGCGATGTACGAGAGGAGTTGAAAAGGTAAAAAAAAATATGACTTTTACCCAATTTGTATTGAAAATATCTAAATTTTAGCACTTTTAATCCAGCTTTTAGGATTTTAATTAGTCACTTTGGATGGAAGGAGTTTCGCAAAATATTTCCAAAGAGAGAATTTGGCGAGAGGAATGGTAGATTATTTACGCTGATTTTTTAAGTACATTTGAGAACTATTTGAGTTTTCTAAAAGTGCTAAAAATTTTGTTAGTATTTTGTGAAGGAAAAAAACTCATTCAATGATAAAAATAAAAATAAAACACTTTTTAGCACTTTTAGCCAATTTGGGAAACTATCCCTGAGTCACTGAAGATGCTATGATTTATAAATTGGGAGCTGTGTCAATGACCTATACGCTACCGAAAGAAGTAATTATGCTATTTTGAACGAGACGAATAAGTAGTTAATTGGTATGTCGTTTTTCCAACAAGGAGGTAGTCCCCAGTCACTCGACTTAGAAAGAAGGTAAAGCTTAGTCTAAATTCTTAATGAGTTTGAAATACATTTTAAGCTTTTAACTTTATTACAAGCCAAGTTAATCTCAAATGAGTTTTAATCAAGTCAAACACGAGAACTTTCAATTTTTTATGTGTCATATTTACGTTGAACGAACCGAATACTACTCGGTTCGAGTAGAAACAAAATTGAAAGTTCATTTATTTATGTAACGAACTGATTTTGAACGAGTTAACACGAGTTTGAACTCGAGTAGATTTGTTACTATATACTACTAGCTCTCGGCGTGATAATAAGGCCAGAACAGAATATATATTAGGTACTTCCACTAGCCACTAGCCCATACCATCCTTTTTCCAACAGTTCGATATAGAGTAGCTTGCTTAATGGGGCCATGGGTGTAGTCTTTCTTTTTTCATTTTAACGACGACTATAGTGACAGGGGTTTTTTCCTTTCTTGGCAAAAGAAATTTATTAATTTTTGAAAAAGAAATACAAAGATTAAACGGACCAATAGCACAATGAGTGCCACCTGAGACCCACAGAAAAAACCAGGAAGATAAGATGCCAACCAAAAGCAAAGACCCTACATAAAAGCACCAAAGCCGAACCTCCTAAACTAGCACCTCAAAACCAAAGAACCTAAGATGAAAAAAATGCATCCTCCAACAGGAAAAACCCAAAAAAATTCCTAAACAAAACCGAAACACGAAACAAGAACGCTGCAAGGAACCTCAAAAATTATAAGGTGATGCAGCTACCATTTAATTTTTGGCATTATCATTGATACATGGGAGAAGTTAATTTTATGCATCTAGATAAGGTGATGCAGCTACCATTTAATTTATTTTTCCACTCTAAATATATTCTTTAGACATAGCTGATCGACATTATGTTCTGTATTCATACAGCAATTCTCCAAGGGATGGCACCACTGTGGTCCTTTTTAAAAAAAATAAATAAATTCAGGTGTTGGAAGTAATAAAAAAAGGTGTCCGGGTAAGCTTACACGACAAATTTCGGAGACCAATCTCACCGTCCACTTGCAGAGGTTCCAATTAAAGTCAAAGCAAAGATCTGTATACACTACTACCGAAGGTGGTAGCCTAGTGGGTAGGGTGCCCTTCATCCCCAGGTGAGACTCGGTTTCGAGTCTGGCTAGTGGCAACGGGGTGTGTGGGTAAACACTTATGCCCACTTGTACCTAAATGGTGCTGTGGTGACGGCCTGCCCTCTCGGACAGTAGCTATGGCTCGAACCGGACATTCCACAACAACAAGTAGGAAGCCCCTATGGTCATGCCCAATGAGGATTGCTACGCGGGTCGCCCTCTCCCACCCTTTTTTTATTATCCAAAAAAAGATCTGTATACACCGGCTCAAAAAAGTTGATAGCACCGAGGTTTCAAATGTAAAACATTAGAAGTGAGCAAATTCCTAAGTCTTAGATCTTAACCACTCGGCGAAGGGTTTATTGTGGTCCAGGGTTACTTAAAGTTGGAAACCACTTGGTTATTATAAGTAACACATTTAATTATATATATGGGCAACTACTTGAGGCGTGGAGAAGATTGTGACAGAAAATAAAATAGAAGTGATATAATGGGTAGCCATTTTCCAGACAAGGATGTAGGACTGTGTAAAATAGATTAGAAATTATCCACACAAAAGCAGAGAAAAAGTCAAGTTTATTTCCGAACCCACCATTGTAAATCTAACAGGTTGAGGTTGGCCCGTCGGTCTTGGCACAGGATTTAGGGGTTTGCTCTTATCTAAGGTCTCGTGTTCGGTTTCGCACGTCAGCAACTTTTAGGCCCACCTCACCTTCACGCACGCGTGAGCGTAGCGTATGAAAACAGTTGCGGGAGGCTACAGAGATTACTCCGAGGTGTGCGCAGAATGGGCCGCGACACCTGCGTAGGAGAAAAAAACAAAGTAGGGGTTTCATTTAGATTGCAGCAAGATGATTGCATCTGAGGAAACACTTTTTCTCTTCCTTCGGGACCTCAAGAGACATTGGAGTATTAGAGTGTAAGGATTGAATCTGATGCAATGGTGGACCCAACACATGATGCACAGTGAAGATTTTTCTTGTACTGATCATGACTCCATGATTCAATCAAAACCTCTCATGAGGATTTTTTGTAGTTTTTCCCTGTCCAATACAAACAAAGGAAATTGGAGTATCTCATGGGGATTGCTTGGACGCGAGGGCTCCGCTGTCTATGGGAGGCAGCAGCCCCCTACCCACCCTTCAAAACGGCAGCGTTTTAGGAGAAAAATACTTGCTCTCTTTATTTTACAATCTTATGGCGCAGATACGTGATTATGAGAATTTTAGAGATAAAATTTAATTATGTCTCTTTAGAATAATATGATCATAATAATAAAATCTTCGCACCGGTTTAAACGGATTTAAAATTGAAGCACTTAATTTTTTAACTATATTTTTTAATATATAAAAAGTCTAAAAAAATTAAGTGCTCAAATTTTCAATCTGTTTGAACGAATGCAAAGATCTTATTATTCTGATCATATTATTTTAAATGGTCATAATTAAATTTTGTCTCTAATACTCTCATAATCACGTATCTGCTCCATAAGGTCCTAAATAAAGAGCAGATACTTAATTATGAGAGACCTAGAGACAAAAATTAATTATGACTCTTTAGAATAATATGACCAGAATAATAAGATCTCTGCAACGGTTAAAACGAATTGAAAATTTGAACACTTAATTTTTTTAGATTGTTTATATATTAAAAAAATTAAGTGCTCCAATTTTGAATCCGTTTGAACCAATGCGAAGATTTTATTATTTTGATCATATTATTCTAAAGAGACATAGTTAAATTTTATTTCTAGGACTCTTGTAATTAAGTTTCTGCTTCATAGAATTGCAAATAAGAATGACAAGGGTTTTTTCGTCCTCCCAAAACGCTGCCGTTCAAGGACTAGGTAGGGGTTGTTGCCTCCCATGAACAACAGAGCCCCCGCGTCCGGATTGCTTATCTCATCATGTGTCTAAACTTTTTTTGTGTTTTATTTAATTTTTTAATTAAATTTTCTTTGCTTTAAATTAACAGTCTACCTCTTGTAGTGCATGCAATTCAATTGAAATTCCATAGAAATACAAAATTAGTTGCTCAGAAAGGAGTAAAGACCAGTTTATGTTTCTAACTAATCATATAAACCAATTAAGACAACCAAATAAATGTCTCCAGGCTGTAGCATTGTAGCAATGAGTTCACTCTCTATGGGTTAGAAGTGGTAGCATTGCTTTCATTTTAGTCTTTCTTCTTCTTTCAAGACCCATTCAAAGAGAATCTAATACTTTTTGGTCGAGAATATCTCAATCTCAACGGTTGTGGCTCTTTGGGCGTTTTTGCGGATAAAAAAAAAAGAAATTTCTCAACGGTTGTGTGTTTGTACTTAAAAAGGATTGAGAGATTATGAATTCAACTTCTCCAGAGAAAAAGTCTCATTGTTAAGCAGAAGTTTGGGTAACATAAATGCTTCAAAGTTCTAACATATGATAATATATGGCAATTGATTTTAGCACTCCATTTTTAGTCATTGACACTCTACTTTTTATCTTTTTTTCCTATTTGAAATTACAATAATACCCTTTAAAGTGGGTGGATACTAAGTTTCACAAAAGATAAAGACAAAAAGTAGAATGCCAATGACTGAATGTGGAGTGCCAAAATCACTTTTCATAATATATACCCACATATGTATATATATGTTAGAATTATTGCTTAGAAGATATGGGGGCATATCCAACACAACTTTTTTGAACACTTTTTATTGAAGGTATTTTCCAAGCCTATTTTATTTTCCTTTTTTGATCAACACTATCATTTATTCTCTATATAGTATTAGGTTATTCCACTCATGGGCATGGATTAATATAGTAAAAACAAAAAAGCACTTGGATCCAACTAAGGATGTGGGCACCTCTCTAGGCTCCAATTATTGAATATTAGGTGTGAGGCTCAAACTAGACTTGGGCCTTCTTTTCCAACCTGTTTGCTGGAATTGCAAGGAACAAAAGGAAAGGAGAAGGAGAAAGAAAGAAAAAAAAAGCAGATTCCCACTTCACATGTTATGTTTTGATAGCATATTTTTTGTCTTGGCTCGAGTACTCTGGGGACCAGCATAATCTGATCTTTCTAGCCCCTTATGATTACCTTTAGTAATTAGGATACAAGATTAAATTATTTGGAGCAAGAACCCGCACCCTCCACACTGCATGTGTAATGCGCTCAATCCGGTCGTTCATCTCAGTAATGAACGGCTAGAATTTTCATCCGAACAATGAACAGTTAAGATTTTTAAGAGCTTGGATTAAATCCGAGCCGTTCGTGCCGATATAGATGGTCGGATCGACCGCACTACACGATGTAGTGCTGCGGGTGCACTACAGCCCCTCCCGTTCCGGTTGGTAGGAGGGTCGACTAATCATCTCGTAAGATATGTAATTTCACAAGGTAGATATTAAGGGATTATTAGTAGAAAGCTCTCAAAATTTTTTATTTTTTTTGGAACGGTGAAAAAAAATTCATTCATTGCAAGAAACGGCGAACAAAATTCATTTATTACAAAGGATAAAAAAAACAAAAACAATCGGTTGTTAGATAGTACTATATATCGATTGTATTATGGGATGAGATATTATTACGCTCTTAGATATAGCCGGGATCCTGCCACCAAGCACCCCGATGCCCAAGCGGGTGCCAAGCGGCATGCAGGCGTTCATTTCGGCATAGGTGATTCGGATGGAATCTGAGCGCACACAAATTTGAATCGTTCATTACTCGATCAACTTTCGAGCCGTTGATTGTCGAGATAAAGGGTCGGATCAACCGCTCGGCACCGCTGCCCAACACGGGTGCTTGACAGCATCTCCCCAATATATATCGGGGTTGTTTTGAGGATGAGTTACCTAACATATGTATAATCATTTAATCATATTCCAACTTGCATTTTAACATCGAACAAATGCAGTCAGCCCCCCGTGAATTAAAAATAGAATTTTACGCCTACTTCAGCGAATCAAATAGAACTTGACAATATTTATTGACCAAGACACTTTATGGGCCTATGAAGAAATACTGTTGATCACAAGACTTGTGTAGTTCATAGTTTTTCTTTTTTTAATGAGAAATCAAATAGGAATTCATTGATGAATGAATAGTTCAACATATTGTGTAATCTATTACAATCGGAAAAAGACCTATTACTCATTAGGGACACAAACTACACATCCAAATCAAATGGATGATTCAAGTCCGACAATCAATTGGTCAGACTGTCAAGTGCCCGAACCAAGCATGTTTCAATTGGCTTGATCCCAAGCCTTTCTCAGTGGAGGCAAGAGTTCAAGGCTATGAACAGCCTCTGAACCTCCGGTAAACTAACTTACTAATCCCTAACCTCCCTAACCCCTCTGATATATAAAGTATGACAAAAAAAAAACTAACCCCCCCCTAACCCCTCTGATGTATAAACTATGAAAAAAAAATATTTTAATAAATTTCTCAATGTTCAGCTGTCACGATAGTTCCACAGTTACAAAGCTTTTCACATAGATTGAAAGATGCAACCTACTTACTTTTTTTTGCACTTCCGGTGGAGAGCATAGATATAGATCCATTGAGCTTGGAATTTCTAGATTTTTGATACATCCTATGACTCAGTACCCAATGAAAGGAATACGTAATCCCACAAGATGTGTGATTCCACTGGGCAAAACTATAAGGAATTATTTATCTTTTGCCATTAGATAGGAGGACTAGTAGTACCACCATTATTTATCGTATCTTTTGTGGATGAGTTTTTTTTGTCATACCACTAGTCGCATTTTTCAACTACAAAAATGCCACCGGCCACAAGTGGTGCTACCCCACCACTTCCCTCACCGTAGCGTTTAATCTCACCATTCAGACTGTTTAAAATATTTTTGAATGGCGAAATTGAGAAGCCGTGCGGAAGCGGTGAAAGTGGGATAAACTTTCTGGCCAGCGAATCTCGGCATGTGGATTTGGAATTGAATTTTATGTCTACTTTAGCCAATCAAACAGAACTGATAGTCTTGCATAGTTGGTTGGAGTATTAACTTTGCAATGTAGTCTGACCTCATTTTCAAGGCTATGGACAACCTCTGAATCTCCGGTGAACCAACTTACTAATTCCTAACCCCTCTGATGTATAAACTATGACAAAAAAAAAAAACCTAACCCTCCTAACCCCTTTGATGTATAAACTATGGGGGAAAAAAAAAAAAAAACCAAACAAACTTGTTGATGTTCAACTGTCACGGTTGTTTTACAATTGACAAAGCTTTTCACATAGACCAATTGATGCCAACCTACGAACTATTTTTTGCACTTCCGGTGGAGAGCATAGATATAGATCCATTGAGTTTGGAATTTCTAGATTTTTGATGCATCCTATGACTCGGTACCCAATGAAAGGAATGCGTAATCCTACAAGGTGCGTGATTCCACTAGCCAAAATAATAAGGAATTATTTATCTTTTGCCATTAGATAGGAGTACTAGTAGTACCACCATTATTTATCGTATCTTTTGTGGATGAGTTAATTTTGTCATACCACTAGTCGCATTTTCAACTACAAAAATGCCACTGGCCAAGAGCGGTGCTACCCCATTGTAGCATTCAATCTCACTATTCAGACTGTTCAAAATATTTTTAGACGGCGAAATTGAGAAGCCGTGCGGAAGTAGTGAAAGTGGGATAGACTTTTTTGGCCAGTGAGTCCCCGTGGATTTGGAATCGAATTTTATGTCTACTTCAGCCAATCAAACAGAACTGATAGTCTTGCACAGCTGGTAGGAGTATTAACTTTAGTGCAATGAAGTCCGACCTCATTTTCTTGACTGGACTTGTAATCGTCCTATTATCAAATTCGTTCGACTCTTCTTTCTTTTTTTTTCTTTTTTTAATAGAGAGATACTAAGAAATCATTCTCCATTATTCCAGAGTACAAATCCGGTACGCTACATCAATAGAGATAGTCACGAGACAATCAAACCCAAGAATTTAATCAATACAAGATATAAACCCATTATAGAGTAAAAACAAAGAAAAAAAGGAAGAGCCCTCTAAGAGAAGAACATACACTAGGTGGAGAGATTCGAACAGCTGACCTCCTAATACGATGCAATAGTCCCGGCCAACTGAGCTAGTTGAACACCTGACCTTTTAGTCAAATGCAAGAGTTCTTATCAATTGCTTTGCCTCGGTTTTTGATGTTACGACCCGGGATTCATATTTCATAGTTATATCATGAGATATGAAACCTGAAGAAAAAGTAGGGAACATAGTGCTCCTAATTTACACAAACAACGACAACATTCAAATCCAAACAAGAACAGAACAGCTCACAAATGTGGGCCTCTCTCCTAATATCCGAAAATTATGATGCCATTTACAGGGTCCACCAACTAAGGCACCTGTTCAATCAAAGAGGAAAGAATGATAAAGTTGACCAATATCTATCTACGGGACACAGAAATTGATCAAAAGAATTAGCTAGTACAAAAGTGACGCAGAAAATAGAACAAGGTTTCACAGGAATTTTCTAACGAAGCCCACGTCTAGAAATCTTGACAGATCCGAATATTTAATGTGATCTACTTGATCCTTTGAATTTTCTGCAAGGAGTAGTTTAGATGGCAATATGGACCAGCTGTGAATCTTAACATCTTAAATTCGAAACTTGACAACTTATCGAGGTCATGCCGCAAGAGGCAAATCTATAGTGAATCTCCAAATTTTGACGTAGATGATTGTCCTTTGATAGGACCGGACACCTGATCATCGGGAAAAAAACGAATTTCGATTTTGGTGGTCCTAGACTTATTATTGTAAAGTTGAGGCCAATTATTCAAAAAAAAAAAAAAGGACATTCATTGTAAAAAGAAACTAAAAAGAGGGGAGAGAAAAAGTATGAAAACAGAGAGAGAGAGAGAGAGAGAGAGAGAGAGAGAACCTAGGCACAAGGGATAAGCATGGAGTTCAGTTCAATCCCAACAAAAGGCCCTTGGGCCCGCTTGTCTTGTTGTTGGGGGGTCGCTGTTTATATGTCTTTTGTTTGGAACTCTAGTGCTCTGTTTTTGAACTACCCAAAGCTACTTTATATCCCTCAATTGATTTCTTTTATAAGGTTTCGTTACACTTTGAGTTCTTATTTTTTAAATACTTAGGTGGTGTTTTATTTTTTAAAAAAAGAAGGTAATTTTAAATTCAAATATGATAAAAATGAAAAATATTTTTTTAATTTTTTTTGCACCCTTTAAAAGATCTTAATGAAATCTATCAAATAAGATCCATATTGATAAAAAAATTATTTATGTAAATACATAATTTTTGAGCTTGAAATTACCTTCTTCTTTTTTCAAAAGTACTTTTTTTGAAAGTGAAACACCCCCTTATTTTTTTTAATTTATGAAGACATGCTATTCTCTCACAATATATCACTATTAATTTAAAAAAATAAATATCAACTTAAAAAATAATTAATTATTTCTCCTAGCGAAACAGAGTCTAATTCCCCTTCATTGGTTTGGAACAAACAAATTTGATTAAAAAATGGTCAAAAGCCCATCATCTCTCTTATCTGAGATTCTGTTCCTGTGGTGGTGCGTGATTGGGAACCAAAAAGATTATCTCTAAAAAGCTGCTGCTTTTCCCCCCCCTCTATTGTTTTCAGAGCATCTTTCAGAGGAAAATTTTGTACAGTGGGTTTCCAATCGAAGTGAAAGAAAACAAGGGATTGGAATTCATGGGAGAGAACTGAAAACAGTATCTGCCACCTTCTCACTTCTGTTTTACTACCAGCTAAGAAGGCCTAGAAAGAAAGAAAATGGCTTTCTTTTTTCTTTTTATTTTTGGATTCCGAGGGTGTTCGGATCAATTTATGCACATATCAGTTAATTTCTTTCCCGATTCGGTAAAAAGTAAAACATTTATATCGGGACTGGAGAATTCATACGAAATTGTTTTGTTACGGCCTAATCTCAAGAATCAAGCTCTGATTAGTTACGTAAAGGAGCAAACCTATCAACTAACCAGTGACTTTGGCTTGGCCTGAAGGTGAAAAGGGAATTCATAGATTTCCCACTAAAAGAAGATGAAGAAACTCCAGAGGAAAAGAGTGATGGAGAAAATCCATAAAGACCATATCAGATTATTGCCTTTTTAGAACTGAAAAAGTGAAAATGAAGATAACAGCTCATAAATCACTTTCTAACAGAAACAGAAACTTTTAAGGGTACAATCATTTATGCTCCACAAACCCATCTAAAACCTAACAAAGTACTCGTATCGGACACTCAACACGCAAAGATAACGTTTTTAAGACTTCCAAACATATTTAGTGGAATCAAATTTGTAGTAATTGATTATGTGCAAAATGATCAAAGACACATTGGAAGCACCACTTAATATTCGGAATCGAAAAGAAGTATGATACTTCTAGTTGAATCAAACACATACTCGTACCCAACACCTGCACGGGAGGCATATCGACAATGTTTGCTCATATAAAAAGCAGACACCCATTTTCAAGGACAAGAACAAAAATGGGAAAAGATTAGATGGCACAGAATAAGGCTGATTCTTCCATTAGATCCAGGGCTACACAGATTTTTAATGAGAGAGAGAGAGAGAGATACAGTTGGAACAATTATTTGCCTCAGAAGCACTAAAGACAGGTGATTAATACAGCAGAGGGTTACATAAGCTCTAATATTGTTCAACTACCACAATATGCAAAAGAATTAGTAGAACACATATAATTTGGGAATATCATGACCTTTATTTTACCCAGGCCTATTCCTCTTGTGTCCGGCTTTCCCGTCTGATTTCAGACCGCTCGAGTCCCCTTCGGAGGAGTTATCCATGGATTTGGTGAAAGAAGTGGAAAGATCAGAGTAGAGATGAACCACTCGCCTGATGTTGTTGTTGAGCTCTCTGATCAGGCCCACGTTCCTGCTGAGATTGTCTGGGATTTTGGACTCATGGTTTTGGTTGATCTCATTGATTAATAGCCTGTTTTGATCCAAAATGTCCTGAACTTGAACAAAGCTCTTCTGAAACGTCTGCAACACCTTCCCATCTAGCTGTGTACCATTTCCAAACCCAGAAAATGGGTCCCCATCCATTCTCTGGTTTTTCGATAGAATTCGAATCGAATCAAAAATCAAAACCAGTCCTGCACAAGAACAAAGAAGATGGGTCATGGGGAGAAAGAAAGAAAACAAGACAGACAGCCTCCACAAAATCTTATCTAAGCCCATAATCATGGCTTCTCATCTGTAGTACTTGTTTCTTCTGTAAACAAAAAGCCCAGACAGGATATGATATGCTTTGAAATTGTTTAAGCCATTTTGCAGTATGTAAAGAGACAAGGTCTGATCTAGAAATCATGACATTCTGGGTTCTTCTTTTCCCAAAGGCATCATCTTAAGAAAAAGAATTTACAATTATTGAAATTATTATTGTTGCTATCATAGTACTCTCATTTCTATTATTATTATTGTTAATATTATTATTGTGGTTATTGTTAAAATGGGGTATGATGAGATGTAAAAAGCAGATCCCATTTCTATAAAAAGGAAACTTTGTAAATTTGTACTCCTCAGGAAGAGAAATGCCCACCTAAAGGTCTAAAAGCTCAGAGCTTCGAAAGAAGAATCTCAAGACCCCAGAAAACAGTCAATGATGCAGCGGAGAGAACATCTGGCCTTTGGGTACCATCAAGGCACCATTCTTGCACAGACACATACACGTGAACATGGCTTTACTCTATATGTATACGTATATGTATCAACAACAAAAAAAAGAGCCCAAATTTTGAAAATAAATTACATTGCAAGAAAACCCATGTCGAAATCAAAATGGGTTTTACTCGAAATCAGAAGAGAAGAAAAGAAAAAAAACAGAAATCAAGGAACGAAATTGGGAATTCAAACGTTGAGACCGTACTTATAGCTTTCAGAAAAAGGTAGAAATTTACAAAATAAATCCATGTAATTTTAGAGCACTGATATCACTAAAATGATATCGAAATCTTTCGGATATTGTGGGAATTGGATGAAGAAAAAAAAAATTTCCATCTGTGAAATATCCGTTCTTTAATTAATTAAAACAAGTACAGAAATTTTGGACAGATTAACAAACTACTGTGTATATCTACCGAGAATCCAAGAACTAAAAGACGGGTTAAAGAAGATAATATCTCGTGAAGTCATCAGTATATAAATATATGTATGTAACTTGTATGTATGTGATGTGTGTGTGTGTTGTTGTTGTCCGTACCTTAAAAATCTGGGAGCATGAGTGAGAGAAGCAGACAGAGATTGTTGAAAGAAGAAGACGACGGATTTGCGAGGAACTGTAAGGAAAGAACGGCGATTGAATCGAATCTGTGGGAGAGAGAGAGAGACCCCTCTCTGATTTCTCGAATTGGAGAGAGAGAGAGAGAGAGAGAGAGAGAATATGTAGATTTGACAGTCACGCTCCCGACCCACCTCCCTGTCTAAATATATTTTCTCTCTCCTCTCATTTTCCACCTGTTATTTTGCAATTTATTCTGTAGTTTATGTTTCATTATCCAATCAGTGGATTCTGCTAGTATATCTTTTTTTAATAACTGGACGGTATCGTGGGGATCTCATGTATGCACTCGTTCCCAATTTACTTGTCATTTTTTAGAGTTCGTATTATTTTTTAATTAATTATATCTTATAATTTCTAATGTTTTAGGTGATTTCGAAAATATTGAATTATAGAACAAATCGAGATTTATCAAATAAGATTCATATTGAATATAAAATTCATTACCACTTTAAAAATATAACTAGTTTTTTAATTCAGTTAGAATAGAATAAGGACAAATAAATTGGGACGGAGGTAATATATTTTGGTTGAAAAAAATCTTTTTTTATAGAGAGCTCTGTGAACTGAGGGTTACAGAACTCAATCGCGCGCGTTCAAAGTATTTTTGGACGATCCAGATGTCAAAATTGAAAACGAATTTCAACCATTGATTGCGCGAATAGACGGCTGTGATTACGCCTTTCCGTAAACAGCCTCTTCACTGGGCGTTCGTGAATAAGTTTCTCTCATTTTGGTTCTGAAATTAATGATCGGATATTTTGCAGTAATTTTTTTTTTCAGACGGTCATAGAATTCTTTGCCATATACTCCATATTATTATAAATACGGTAATTTTGTAACCAAAAAAAAATTTAAATACGGTAAAAAAATTGTAATTAGTATATGAGAGTCCGTAACAATTATATACTGAATTCAATAAACAACTATTAGAAAAATTCACACTGAAAAAGAAATAAACAACCAAAGATAAAGCCTAATAATAAGAAATACTAATAACTAATTTTTATCTTCAACAGAATGTAATCACCTGGGCTCCATTCAGTCTTCGGTAATATTGCTTGAGAAATATATTCTTACGAAAATAGAAGTGCTGTGAAGTAAAGCAAAATAAAATTAATATTTCTGTGTGTGTTTTCTTGACAAGCAATCTTGCAGCTAAAATTCATTTTTTTGGCAGTATCTAATTTGCAGTAAAGTATTTTCTCGTGAGGGAGTTGAAGTAAAATTGATTTTTCCATGGTTTCCTATTTTTTCCTTGCAAGCAAGTGGGGGCATGTGTCTCGCTTGAAGCTTCATTCAATTGTCGGGATTGTAGTATGAGAAATAGATTCTCAGGAAAAGTGAAGTGAAATAAAAGAAAATGAATCTTATTTTTCTGTATGTGTTCTTTTGATAAAATATATTGCAGGAAAACTAAAAATCCTTCCTTTTGTAAGTACCTATTATGTAGGAAATTGTTTTTCAGTAAAAAAATTTAAACTGTAGGTCCAAAAACTATTTTGGTAATTGAACACATACAAAGTTACAAGGAATTTTTTTTTTTCATTCTTTCCGTGGACCTGAATGAGGCCTGAGAGTCGAGTATGGCAATTGGCCAACCAAATCTATCATACGAATTCTACATTTTCCCAATAGCGTGTTTTTTTTTTTTTTTTTGGTCAAGCCAAAATTCAATCGCGTGTTTAATCAAGCAAATTATATTCAATTAGGCAAAATTCTCTCGCATGCGCGAAGTGGGCCCCACATAGACACGTGCAATTGATTTAGAACGTGATGCTAACAAAATACTCCCTAAATAAGTGATTACTGAATCAAGATTCTCTCACGTGACGCAAAATAGGACCTACTATGATTTTATTCAATGATAAATAGTTTCTATTACGTTAGTATTTTTATGTACGCTGTCAATATAAAAAATTAGATCGCTCGCACATTAATATTTATTCGAACAACCAATATTTAACTCTGGTACATTTAATGGTGGTGATTGTTCATTGCTCCAATAATAAAGGATGTGACCCAGGTTTTACCAATATGATATCAGATCAATCTAATTTTTTATTTAATCTGATTTATGCATAGAGGTCTAAAAAAATGATCTGTTTTGGCTCATTAGATAAGACTGATTTTATCATGATTTTCGAACTGAATTTTTGTTTTCCATGCTTTCTATTAGAGAAATATATTTGTCATGGAATGGGAGGTGATAATCATGGTACGACATTTATTCCATTTTATATTATGATTCAGTTGGTCACCATAGCAGTTAAGCCTTTTAAAAAATTGGAACAAAATGTCATTATCATGATAATTTTGTGTGACCAACTAGTTTTTGGGGATTTTATAATGAGATCTAGCCAACCATAGTTTATTTAAAAGAGTCTTATCTACTATAAAATACAATTTTCTCTGTTCAACTCCAATCAAAGCTATTCAAGCCGCAAAAGTTGAAAATCATAATTACTTTTTGAATGCGCAATATTGGTTAATTAGTATTAATTTTTTTTCGCAATTTACATTTTTAGAATAATTTGCATTACCTGTAGTTTACTAGCTAGTAGAATAATTAACTCTAGTCTACTCTAACTAAACCTTCTTTACGAATCTTACCTATATTTAATTATATCCTGCCAACAAAGCCTTTAAAAAGAATGTTGCCAACATGCTAATCCACCCAATTTAAATTATTTTTTTCCCCCTTCTGATTTGTAATATCAGATCAAGCACATAATACATTCATTGGGAGACAATTTAAAGTCCCACATCCCCCAACATGGGCTCGGCCTAGTGTATATAAGTTCATGGGCACTCTGTCCTTATAAGTCGGCTTTCAATGATGAGTTCTACCCACGAGTTTGTATCACAATTAGGCACGATTTCAATGGGGTGAATCTTAAGGACGATTGAAGATACGAATCCGAGATCATCATGATTTTATTACTTTTTTTTATGGATGGAATCAAATATGAATATTGTGATTGTCAAGAACTACTGATGAAACTGAGTTAAACCACACGAATTCCGTAATCAACTCTTCACTTGATTCCCCGCTCTCTCCCATGAGAATCATAAATTCTTGGTGGAATATGAACCATATGATCGAGGGCTTCAAAAAAAGGAAAAGAAAAGAGATACGTACTCCGTAGTTAATATATTTTTTCTAATGGGAAATTAACAAGCGATTACTATTTTGAAGTTGACTTATATTGTTACTGTTTCATTTGTTAAATATCACAATTTTTAAGCCTCTAAAATGGCAGGGCCGGACATGCCAACCACCTAATGATATAGTAGTATGTTCACACATGAATGATGTGAGTGGTGATGGTATTTGTGGTAATCATGTGAAGTCTCACATCCTACATCGGGAAAACTTGAAAGGATTAAATGGTATATAAGAATTCGCGAGCTGCTACTGTATAACTTGTGGTTAATTTTTTGAGTTATGTGGTTAGGCTAAAGGTTAACAAGTCAACTGATGTAGGTCGTATAGGTGGTATTAGAGCACAATTCAAGTCCACATGGTGGGGACCACCTTTGGGATCTGGTACGAGCTTGATGATGTGTTGTGAAAACCAAGTGTCACACCATGGCCACCAGGGGAAAGTTGCTGATATCTCACATCCCACATCAGGAAAATTTGAAAGGATTAAATGGGTATGTAAAGATTTGCGAGCAGCTGCTGTATAACTTGAGGTATATAATCACGTGATTAGAATAAGGATTAGTAGATCTTCTGACGCGAATAGTTACAAATCATCTCACTTTCTCCCCAAAATATCTTGTTATCCAAACACATCCTCAACTAATCTCAAAATCTTGACCTCCTAATTTTCCATCATGATCAAAGGGTGTGGAGAGATCCTGAGACTTTGTTATACTAAATTAGTTTCCATTAGCATGATGTGTTTTTTTGGCCCTAACAATTGGAGGAGACCTGAGGGAGTATGAGAAAGTCAACTCCCAATAAACAATTACAGACAAAGTACAGCTGCAGATTTGGAATTTTTTTTCAAATCCAACAACATTGTGATGCATTTTGCATTCAGATTCATTTCTGTACCCCACATTACTATTATCATAATAAATGGCATCAATGCATGTATAACAACCTCTTGAAGCCGAAATTAATTACTCCTTCGAATGAGTAGTTGTTGTCAACATCGTAGTCACCAGCTCTTTCTGGAAACCAATGATATATATTTGCAGTTTATTCATAAGTTAGTGTATGCCTCTCTTTAATGGAGAAAAAAGTGATCTAGAAATCCTATCAGATGAGGTAATTTCCTGAAACATTTTTATTTCTTTCTGGGTTAATATGTAAGAACCAAGGAAAGTTTGAGGCCACCTAAAGGATTCAGGGATTGTTGATATTTCCCTAAAACCACTGTGTTTCGGTAGTAGCTTGTGGGTCTATCTACAGGGACCCCTATTTACATTTTGCATTCGTAGTTTTGGAAAGTTCATTTTGTAAGGTTCATCGGGTAGGTCAATGTGTGAAAAAAATTGGTTCATTGAATATTGATGGTAATATGCTTGATTTTTGTAGTTTGTAGTCATTGTTGCGATTTAGCTTGAACATTTACTCCTTGAGGCACGAGTAAGATTTCTGTAATGGGTATAATAGACACTCAAGTCACGTTTCGCTAAGAGAAATTCAAATAAGTATTTATTTTTTTGAATTGAATGTGATGTATAGTGAGATGACGACCTGTCTCGTAGAACCTTAGCCGAACAGGACCTCAGGTGTTGTTTGGTAAAGACTTTGAGAGAAGTTTTTGGGTAATAAGTGGAGAGAGTGATAGGAAAAGAGATGTGAATAAAATGTGGAGATGAAATTTGTTGAAAATCGTGCCAAAAAAAGATTATAAGAAGCGGGACAAAACCTGAATGGTTTTGAATCAAGATGTGGGTGTTTGCAAAAAATTAATTTGACAATTTCTTAGATTCTAGCTTTTAAAATTCAGTTTAGAATGTTTGTCAAAAAATCTACATAACTGATTTTTAGAATCTGCAGATTCCAAAAATTTTGAAAAATGAAAGAAATTCTCAAAATTCAAAAGCTGAGTTTGGGTAACTTTTGGAATTCGGCAACACAAATTTTTTTTAAAAAAAGAAGAATAAAATTCTCATAATTTTGCAGTTGCAACAAGCATATTTCTCAATTTATATTAAAATTCAAAATCTGAAATGTGCAACAGAATCTGAAGCTAAAATCAATATCCACAATTATCGCAAACACGCCTAATACAACTCTTTTATTATTAACATACGTTGGAGAACGATAAATCTGGACTACCCTTCCCTTGAAATCAAATCCGAATTGGACCACTAAGCATCTCTTTCTTTGTTGTCTTTTTGTTTGATTACTTGTCCGATCAAGTTTATATGCACCAATCACCACAATCAATTTTTTTTTTTTAACAACACCACAATCAATTATTTATAAGAAAAAACCAATCATACCATCTATTGACGGTGAGCCCAATCAAAATCGGAGCATAAACCCACCGAAAGAGGTGGGAGTATTTTGGTAATTGACCATTGGGTAGTACCTCGGAAGTCGGATCTTAGTTTTGGCCGAAAATGGGAATATTTATGGAGTGGAGGAGTCCGTTAAACCCAGTAAAGTGAAGACGCGTGTTGCGTGAGGTTCGGGAGATCTGCAGGCTCGGTTCTTCCGGTCCGGGGCAAACCTTAAATAGATTCCCGAGGCTGAGTGATTTGCTGTCAAAGGTGGGGACCCACACAAAAAAACAAAAGAACAAATGCCGCATGTGGACACGCTACCCAACGCCTGATGTTATGCACCTGACGTAATAACCCTACCTACATACGCAAAAACCCTACGACTATATCACACTTCACATCCCCCAATTATTCCAAGATTTCAACTATGCTCACAACTGTGTCTAATTAGTAACCACCGTGCTACGGAAACCGACCAGATGTATCGGCGGTCCCGCGGGCCTATTCCGGGTCCCACGGAGATGATTCAAGATATTCAATAATTCTTTTAAGAAATTAAAATTGAGTGGACCCGTAAAAAATTAGCTCAATCCGAAATATGCAGGTGCTCAATCTAATCTTTCATTTTTTTCATTCAGATTTCAGGATCCGTAGATACAAATGTGGGATTGAATCTTGCTTTGTAGAGGTGGCAGAAAATGATTGGACAGGAATGACTACACTACACGCAAATAAATTATTTACTTTTACAACATATCGTTCTGTAGTTTAATCTTTTTTTATTTTTGTAGGTTATGCAACACCGTGAAAGAAGCTTGCCTATTATGTGAACTCATTTGTTTAAGAAAGAGAGTCGGAGACACAACCTTAAAAATAAATAAATAAAAATACCCTGTTTAAAACTGGTGGGCAAGTTTGTACCTTTGTATAAGGTCAAACGGGGGTCTGAAGTCTGACCCAATGCTAGCCCACTTAAGAAGCGAATCTATGACCCAACCCAACTATATTGCTCTAATAGGCCTGCCGTCCCAATCTAACACGACAAGACCCTGTTATGTTCTTTTTATTCGGGAGAGAAGGCGATTTTTCTATCTGGAAAACCTGTCGTACAAACCGTATCACGGCTGTGCATTTTCTTGTTCTCATCCCATAATCTTGTGTAACGGTCATAATTGGGCTGGGTTGGCCCAGCCCGCCAAGTTATTATCCAAGTTCGTCCACGGGCCGGGTCGATCGGGCTTCTTCTTTTTTTGCGGGCCGGATTACTTACCATAAATTGAAACCCAAGCCCGGCTCACGGGTTAGCCCAATTGACCGGCTAGCGGGCCAATGAGCAGGCCAAAAAGCCAGAAGGGCTTAAATTTCTTTGGGTAAAGAAAAAAAAAAGAAGGATTTTGTAAGATTTTGGGCTAATGGGTAGGCCCGTGGGCAGGCTATTGGGCGGGTACCACGGGCCGGGCCTACGGCGCGGGCCGAGTAAAAATTCATAGGCCCGATCCTGCCCATTACAAACTACGGGCCAGGCCGCCCGTTTCATGGGCTCGAGCCTGGTAAAAGCCCAATAGACCGGGCGGGCTTCGGGTTAAATAATGACCCTTAATCTTGTGTTATATTGTCCCCCACTTCCAATATCTTTGAGTTAGCTAGTTGGTCATCATTGCGCATTTTTATAGCGGAAACAAGAGGTTAGGGGTTCAATTCTTGCCAAAAATATTGGCTAATTATTTGTTTGTCTAAATGAGAGTTATTTAATGAAAATCGATTTTAGAACTTCAAAAATTGATGGAGAGGTTCCAAAATAACGTCGTTTTGTGTATCAATACAGTTCAATTTTAGAGTTCATCCATCAATTTTTGGAGTGTCAAAATCACAATCCTTATTTATTTAGTTTGTTTCCTTAATGGGTTGTGGGCTTTTTTTATGTCGTCTAATGCAATTCTCTTCTTCTACTTGTATTTTATTAAATTAAAGGAAGAAAAATACGCCCTACTTTAGGGGATCATTATAGTACTCCTTCCGTCTGGATTTAATAGTCCTTTTTTGGAGTTCATGTCATTTTTCAATCGATTATATCTTCCAATTTATAACATTTTACTTGATTTCAAAAATATTGTATTATAAAACTAATCGATATCTATCAAACAAGATCCATATTCGATATGAAATTCATTACGGATTCAAAGATATAATCCATTTTTTAGCTAATTAGAATAGAATTAGGGACAATTAAATCTGGACGGAAGGAATAGTAGTTTGTTTATTAGTTGGCTCTATCTCAAATCCGGATTTGGAGAGGACGTGCAAAAATTAAATCGGAGAAGTAAAACCATTAATAGACAGATTTACGTATTCTAGTGTGTCAATGTATATATACAATCAAACTAAGGAATGAATTTAACTTGAATTTCTCTTGCCACATTAGATCAAATTCACTCTCTATCATGATAAGTTGGTGCGACTCATGTGCTGATCGATATCCCATCAATACGAATTTCGTAAAATGAATTATTTTGATCATCAAAGTATTCTGCCAAGAGTCTACAGTTTATAGTTGAGCAAAATTAGACAACTCATAAAGGGATCGAATAAGAGATGCTCTCTTTTGTAAAAATTCCTTTAATTACGTGTGTAATTGCACTATTATGCAAAGAGTCGAATTACTAACCGATTGAAATTTAAAAACATAAAAATTAGTCTCCTATGTAGTTTGTCTGAGTAGTGACGCCAGGAGAACCGGGGAAAAAAAATGTGTGGAAGAATTGATACCCTTTTTAACACCTGTTCTTGTTTTGGGTCTCATTGTGATGGTCCGAACCATTGATCTTGTTTAAATTAGTAAAATAGGAGGCCCTGCAAAAATTCAGCTCATTTTGATATTCGTAAGTGCTTGATCCAAACAGTTCTACAGAAACTGTGACAGGAACTGGTGTTTGCAAAACTGTTTGGATCAAGCCCTTACCGATATCAAGATGACCTGAATTTTTTCAAGGCCCTCTATATTACTCATTTAAACAAGATCAATGGTTCAGAATAGTATAGTGAAACCCGAAAAGGTGAGGTATCAAAATAGGTAACAAAATGGGTGTGAGCAGAACTTTCTCCTGCATTATACTAGAACCAGGTATGGATCTCAAAAACAAATCTAAACCAGGTTTGGGCTGACCCTGGAACCTCAACCAGGCCCATAGCCCATTCCCCACCCAACCACTGAACAGTTAACTCTCTCTCTCTCTCTGTCTGTCTCTCTCTCTAAGTCTCTCTCACTCAAACCTTTCGCTATCACACCACACACCATGATGTTATCAAAGCTGTGTCTCACCCAAGCACGCGCCCACTTCTTATCGCCTCCTCCCCACCTCTCTCTCTCCTCCCTGTCTCACCTCCCCCTCTTCCTCCGCCGCCGCTCCTCCCTTAAAATGTCATCAACAACAACCACCACCCCCCAAATCATCGAACACTTCGTCCTCTTCAAAGTCAAACCCGACACCGACCCATCCAACATCACCGCCATGATCGACAACCTCGCCGCCCTATCCTCCCTCGACCCGGTCGCCCACCTCTCCTCCGGCCCGCTCCTCCACACCCGCTCCTCCCCCTTTCCCTTCACCCACCTCCTCCACAGCCGCTACAAATCCAAACACGACCTCGACGCCTACTCCGCCCACCCCAGCCACGTACGCGTCGTGACCGAACACGTCAAGCCCATCTGCGACGACATCATGGCCGTCGATTGGGTCACCTGTGATTTGCCCGGCCCGGTGGCCCCGCCGCCCGGGTCCGCCATGAGGGTGACGTTTTTGAAGTTGAAAGAGGGGGTGGGGGAAAACGAGAAAGCTAGGGTTTTGGACGTGATTGGGGGGATCAAGGGGGTTTTCCCCGCGATCGAGCAGATTAGTTTCGGGGAGAATTTCTCGATGGGGCGGGCGAAGGGGTTCTCGATCGGGTCGGTTGCGATTTTGCCCGGGTTGAGTGAGCTGGAGGCGATGGATTCGGATTCGGAGCGGGCGGGTTTGGAAAAGGATAAGGTTAGGGATCTAATTGAGAGCGTGATTGTGCTGGATTATGTGGTCCCGGAGCAGCAGAGTGCTAGTCTTTGATTGAGGTTCTAGCAGTGATTCTCAGTTTGAATGATTGAATTTTGAGAAAATGTTGGGTGGCTGT
>BPLS01000683.1:747704-783034 GCA_019656275.1 Rhododendron kiyosumense | reverse complement strand
GTAATGGAGTTTGTATTTGAATGCTTAAATTCAGCTTGCTATTGCACTTACATCGACTATGTTGTCTTGTTTGTGGTTACTGTTACATTCACAAACGAGGAAGCATAGTCGACTATTGTTTGTGTTTACATCGACTATGCTGTTTTGTTTGTGTGTACTATCGACTATACCGTTTTGTTTGTGTGTACTATCGACTATACCGTCGACTATGCTGTTTTGTTTGTGTGTACCATCGACTATACCGTTTTGTTTGTGTGTACTATCGACCATACCGTCGACTATGCTGTTTTGTTTGTGTGTACTATCGACTATACCGTTTTGTTTGTGTTTACATCGACTATGCTGTTTGCTTGAAGCATTTGGAAAAGCATGATATACTTGATTTCCTAGTGTCGAGTCCGGCTCCTCTCCAATCCTTCTAAAATTAAAGGATCCTCCGATTCTATTAATAATGCGACATGTGGAGACTATTACATCAAATGGTCAAGAATAAAGGACTCATCTTCATGTGAAAAACGCGTAATAACTTTCCTCCTCTTCTTCCATGTACCACCACAATAACCTACCACTGTCAATCTTGCCCCTTTCTTCCCTCAAGTTATCGCCATTAATGGCCACTGCCTTTAACCCCTCTTTAATCCATAGCCACGTCTGTCCGGTTCCCTTAGCCCATCTAATTCTTCCTCCTCCACAGACCTAGACTAGTATCAAAAACTCAAACCCACCATTAGACCAATCAAATTTGCTACGAACATATCTTAAAATTCTGAGATACAAGTGGAGAGGTTTATATTGTCTTCTTCATCTCCTTCCCCTTCTCTGCCTCGTTTCCTCTCCAAAACATAACTTATCCCTAATCCAACTCTAATTTGCTAAGTGATTGAGTTCACCGGTGGCAGAAGAATTCAGCAACAAATATCCAGTTTGACAGGCCGATCGATTTGGAAAGGAGAGAGGAGGAATGTAATTATGTGTGCTCAATCCTTTGGCTTTTTAATGAGGTGGGTGTAACGTTAAATCCTAACAGTTGAATTTAAATTGGAGGATCCTCCAATTTTAGGAGGATTGGAGAGGAGCCGGACTCGTCTACATGGGAAGGCAGGGGAAGGAAAATTAGGTTTTTTGGGGGTGATTTTTCTAAGGTTTTTTTTTCCAGTCTGCAATTCCACATGATGAGATTCTTTGAGATTTACTAGTTTGAATTGTATTGGTGATTGATTTTCTGCTTACTCCGATGATGAACTCGCGCAATGGTTTCCGAACTCTCATATTACCACACTTCCTTTTAAGAGGACGATGAATTTTGTGCTCCTTTTGATTTGAGCATTTCCCTAGTCCCAAGTCATTCTTCGAGATCGAAGCAACGGAGGTAGGGATCACGAAATTCAAGAACACATTGTCCCTCCGAAGCAGCAATGATCGAAGCTGTCCATGGCTACTACTCTACACAACCTATGTCTTGATGCTGCTAGAACAATCAGTAACAGAATTTTGAGTTTCAACTCAGAGCATGCATTTCCTCTTGGCAGATGAAGAATACTGAGGGGTATAGATTACTATGTAGCCAGATAAAACATTTGTGGAAACCTTTGTCTCTTGGGTCTAGGTATGGCTGCTGCTATAGCGGTGTCTGTTGTTTCTAGTTTCATTCAATTGATCCTGGTTCTAGGAATAGCTTTGCATTGTTTTTCTCATAGGATGTCATTGCTGTTGGTTGTTTGTTTTGCTGGGTAATGCGCCTGAAGTGAGGAAGAAACCCTGACCTTCCAAACCCAAGAAGAATGTGTAGGGAAAATTAACAGAGATCGCAAAAAATCACAAAAGAGACCACTGGAACTGCGAAGCATCGAACAAGGATGCTGAGACAAGAACCATTTGAGGATGATGTGTATGTGAGAGAAAGAGAATGAGTTAGTTTTCGTTGCAAATGGATAAATCTTCACGCGTAAACTGATGTTTTTGTGGTGCAAGTTTAGGCCTAAAGAACATCGAATTGTATTGTATCATTGATGGTAGCTAGTACTACTACCTGTCAGTGGTGGAGCCAGAATTTTGGACAAGTAGGGTTGAAAATTTGAACCATGTATGATTCACTTTTTCTAGTTGCTAGTTGCTAATTGAAAGGAACGATTAGATTAACAAGTTAATCAAAAAGTAGATATCCATTAATAACAATGTAGTTTCGATTCACAATTGACCTCGACAACTTTTCATACTTTGGAAACGATAGATGAAACTATTTTAATCACTAATGTTTTGAACCAACATAAGACAGAGCACTAATCTCATAAACGAACGAAACCAGGGCAAAATTAATTTGGGATGAGAAAGAGACGAAGAAGAGTTAGAGAAGTACCTGATTGGAAATGAAGAACAGATCTCTCCAAGAAACCTAGGTTTTTTTTTAGCAAGAACGAATGAAACGTTGTTCACGTTTTGGGGATTTTGTGGGTGGAAATTCTATTTTAACTCATCTTTTTCCTAAGTACAAAACCCTTATGTATTGGTTGGGGCAAAAATGAATTTTAAAGTAAGGTCAAATAAGTAAAAATGGGATAAAATTTATACGTCCCTAAGAAAATTTGGGAGGCAGTGGGGTCAGCTGCCTCCCCTTGACTCAGTGTGCCTCCGCCCCTGCCTGTTCAGATTATTCATGAAATTTTGGATAACAAAAAAAGAAAAAGATTATTCATGAAATTGAAAAGATTAAAATCTGAGAAATAATAAGAGCCATATTGGACCATTGATGCAGTTCTCAATTTGAGGCTACACTACACATAATGGACCATTCCAGAAAGCCCATTACCATAGAACCTCTCTCTTTCTCTTTTTTTAAACTGAATTTTTTTTTTGTACCAAAAAAATAAATTAGTGTTAAATATATACTGACATCAAGCTTTACTCTTCTTCTCGACAAGCCTTAAACCCTTGACCTTAGGGTCATAAAGACCACCACCCACATGGGGTCTAGAGGCTTAGTTGTATTGACAATGAAAATCAAGCAAGTTGATGATTCTGTAGACTACAATATCCAGTTTATTGGCTATGTTTTGATCTTATAAGTAAATGTTTAGAAAATAGAAAGAACTTCAAAAATAATAGTAGCGAAAACAGTTTACATAGACAATACAGACAGGATAACAAACTAAAGCCTAAAGGGTAAAACGATACGTGCAGTGTGCATCTACTGCTACTTCATCCCTAAAGAGTAGTAACAACGACAAAAACCTGTCTGCAATTTGTAATTGGAAAACTGACAAAAGAAGCTAATCTTGGCTATGAGCCGGCGCTATAAAAATGCGGGTTACATTCGAGATTCTGAAAAAAGAAAAAAAAAAAAAAAAGAGTCAATTGTGATATCTCTCTAGTATATATAAACCTGTTGAGGAAGAAAGTTAAATGAAAAGGGAATAGAAATCACAACAGCCTGTTTTTTCATGAGATTGTCAATGGGCGGACGAGCCCCCATCAATGGGCCAAGGTCCATTGTAACCAACCTTTGTTAACTTTTGGATTTTTGGAGTTCAATGCCTATTAACTATAGGCTATCAGTTTCTTGTCACTAATAATTGGAAAAATGACGGCCCATGACGTGTTTTGATAATTAATACATTTTAAAGACATGCTAAGAACATTTGTTAATGAACAAAATGTCATTGATGGGTATTAATTATCAAAACACGTCCTTGGGCCGTCATTTTCCCCTAATAATTTGGGTTTGAGTAAGGTTATGACTCAAATCAAAATAGTCTGGTTTTTGTATAATCCTTTTTTTTTATTACTCAAGTATTTGGGTCAGTTTACGCGTGCCTCGACCAATTATGGGAGACCAATCTCACCGTTCACTTATGGGGGTCCAGTTAAAATTCGGAGTTGATAGAACGTGAGAGGTCTCGAGCCTGAGAACTTAGGAGGAGAAACAAATGTTGTTAGATATCCCATATGAATATACCCTCACAAAAGATTCCAACTGGATATGAGCAATTAGCACTCCCCATAACTTATATAACTCACATCTTTAGGCCTTCACTCAATAATTCTTCTTGTTCTTTGATGGGGGCACGAGTCAATTTTCCCCCCCTAATTGTCTTGCGTAACAAAATTAAAAATTCTATAGCTAGTGGGGCTTCTAATGTTTATCAATTATAGCCATAATAAAATATTTATAACAATATCAAAGACACATATTTTTGCATCGTTACATATTGTTCTCTCGATTAGACTTTTAAAAAGACATGAAGAAAAAAAAAAGACGACGTGTATCAATTTGACTCTACGTGGAAATTTCAACCAAATCCTAACGATATCGAAATAAAATTTTGTCTCCGTCCTTAAAATTTGTAAACAGATTCTTAATGTGGGGTTTTCTCACACTGTCATCTAGCCCTAGCTTCTTTTTGAACTGGATCCAGCTCCCCTTGTTTTGTATTATGAGGCTTATTAATTTGTCACATCGAAAGTGATTTGTCTGATGTTATCACTTGCTAAGGAAAAATGGGGATTGGATGTCATAACACTACCCATTTGTCACATACTACTAAATAAGACAAGAAGAAGAAGGGGTTGAAAATCATAGAGTACTAATCATCCAATTAAGCATTTCCTTGGATTATTATGACTGTTTCTTGGACTATATATTTAACTAACCCCTCATTACTGCATGCATTTTGTTTATATCTGCAAGCGTATCCATCATCTTACACACTGATACATATTTAATCTACTTTTTTATTTATTTAATTATTTCCTATAATCACGGTGCAGATTTGGTTGAGATTCGAGGGTGCTTGTCCAAATTAAGAAAAATTGACACGAGTTCATTGACTTTTTGGAGTTGGAACTCACTCAAAATCCCCATGTTTTATACTATAGTTCTCTCTTATTCACGTACACAGTGCTCCTGACAAATCACAGAATGACACGTTTAGCAGGAACGACACAATGAGTCAATGACACATTTTTGTTAATTAAGTGAGTGAAAGAGAAAGAATGATTGATCCACATTTTGTGCGCTGCGCGTAGTTTTTGATTTGCCACAATCACATGGAGCTGGAATGCCAAATAATTTTCAGCCATACACATCGTTTACTGATATCCTACTGTTTCATATTGTCATGCTAAAGGGTGTGCGAAAAACTTGTCAAATCGCTCCGACTCTGTCGAACAATTTTGAGAAGATGCGTCATGGGTTAAGGCAAATATTAATTGGATTAAATTCTTTTAACCCATCATATAGTACTATGAAAATCCGACCCAATCTGCTAGTAATTATAAGTGCATATGCTAATTAAAACCCATAATTAGTACTATTATCCTCTACCGCGTTACTGGTACTTGCTTGGTAATGAGTGGTTAAAGAAAACAGTTACTCCTTTAATGATTGGACAAAGAAAGCTCACAAGGCCCCAAAATAGGAGAAATTTTTCAGTGCCAGGTGGGTAGCACATCACCCGGTTGACGTAGTGTCCAAGTGGGCACATCTGAATCCGTCCAAAAGTGTATTGAACGGCCCGGATTGAAACACTCTCTCTCCTCTTTCTCTCTCCAAATCCGAGCCGTACAAAACCGAAATGAACGATTCGAATGCACTGCGCAGACACAACATGATACTCACTCGGCACTGAAATAGAAAGCAAAGAAATAGTGCACTGACAAAACACCCATAATATCACTTGGGTTTTTCGTACTCGTCCGTCTCGTCATCTATACGTACCAATGTCACTTGATCACTTGGTTGCTTAATGCGCTTCAAAAACGATATTTCATTCACGCGCACAATTAGTACAGTATGAGTTTTTATTTATATAGATGGACGATGATACACCTACCGCCACTCACCCACCGCACCATCCATCGGAAATGGCCCACTTGGTTTTTTTCTTTTTTAGAATTTTTGGACTATTCAGATCGGCCATCCGGTAGCCGGAGTGGACCCGGCAAACGTGCGGTGGGTGAGTGGCGGTGAGTATATCATTACCGACGATTTAGGACCGATTTATATATGGCCCCAGATCGATCGATCTCTCTCATCAACAATTGTCTGAGTCTAGTTTTTTAACTTTAAAAAAAAAAACACAGTATCAACTAATTAAAAAAAAAAAAACTGTAGACGAAAATAGATGTTTTTTTCTTTTCTTTACGTTTCACAATTAATGTCAAAAAAAGTCAGCGTGGGGAACCAAATGTAACTAATCCTTGTTTGGCTGGAACCGACCATGCTGCCACGCAACTTCCTACCAAGCAGGTGAAGAGCGGCGGGTTCGGCCGTTAATCTCAGCATGGACAGTTCTGATTGAATCTCAACGCAAACAAAATCTGAATCATCCGTTTCTTGATTAAAGAAACGAGCAGTCGATTGCCGAGATAATGAGCGGCCGAATCGACAGCTCTGCACCACTCTACATGGAGATATTTGGCAACATCTCTCGATCATTCTATGACTGTATGACATGTGTACTTATGTATGCAATTTATATCGCATGGCTCTTATTCCATGCTAGCTAGTAGTTACGTAATGGTCCATGCATGCCTCAACATCTATTCTCTTTTCTTCTTTTTTTTCTTTTTTCTACAAGTAGTGTGAAATGCCGAAATTGAGGCGGGCTGAATTTCCAATATTAAAAAGTACAAAAAAAAATGATGAAAGAGTAAGTACTATACTTTAATCTAAGCTGATGTGATGGTATATATATTAATCAATATATACTAATAATTAGATAGGGAGTGCTCAGCGCGCCACGCTTTTATTTAAAACTTTTTAATATTTGCATAGAAGTTCTTGATATTATATGTAGCATTCACAACATTTGTATAGACATGCAATATTAATCACTAACTTCACATAAAAATTCAGGGCATATGAATGTAGTAACTATTTCTATGTTGGTGTTAGATGGAGTATTTATGTGCGACTATTATGAATTTCTATGTAGATACTCCCTCCGTCCCAAATTGATTGTCCCGTCCGCAAAACGGAATATTAAAAATAATGCAATTTTTTCAAGAAAAAATTCAAACTTTTTTCACAAATTAAAAATTCTCATTGATATCTAGTAAGTTGTTGAAAAACTTTTGATTTTTTCTTGCAAAAATTGTATTATTTTTAACACTCCGTTTTGCGGACCGGACAATCAATTTGGGACGGAGGGAGTATTATTCATTAAATATTGATCCACACGCCCCTTCCTCTCGAGTGTATCAATTCTTTTGGAGTTAGTCCATACGGAGGTTTAATTTGTCAGCTCCAGATTTAAATGGGGGCCGCTGCTAGCCTGCTAGTGGATAGTCGCACGATCAGATTGACTCTCGAGATTAGTTAACGTGTGTGTAAGCTGGGTCGGACACCTGATAATTATAATAAAAAAAATTATTGATCCTAATAATACGTTAATTGGATCGTGAATCTATCACGAATTCCTAGAGATAAACTAGAAGGATTCGAAAATAGCAACCTGCAGGCATATCTTGTTATTGTTATTAATAATAATAATTATTATGGAGTGGAGTAGTATTTATGGTTTTCGATCAGAAAATAATAAAAAAACTTCTACTATTATATATTATATATGCATGTGGGGCTCACTTAACGAAACCATGATCCAACGTGATTCACGATATGGTAGGCATACATAACTATCTGTCTCCTACTATTTTTTATATTCAAATTAAGGAAATAAATTACGTGTACGTACTCGTTTTGACTCGTAACTAAATTCGGAATTTTGGGGGATCGATAAATGTCTTACTCAACCTTGAAAATATTACCAAAAAAAGAGAGAGAGTTCATTTTGGTGTTCAGCATTTAAGTGGGGGGCCATGACGGTAGGTTGCTGTGTTAGTCTCCTTTGAGGTTTGGATTGTGCGGTCGGATCTAATAATGACTCGGCTGCAGAGTTGTTTCTCAGTTACCCAAAAAAAAAAAACATTTAATTAGAGCCTTGACGTTTTAACGTGTAATAAGTCGAGATACGCATAAAATCACTCCAACGTGCACCTGATTACAATGATTAAAAAACTCGACACCGACCAATACAGAGTAAACTAGCCCGGGAGGTGACTTTAGTTCTACTCTTTGATACCATATTTTCTAATTAGTCCAAATTAGTGCCAAACTTGAGGTTGAAAATTGGACGGATCCTACATCCAGTGAGAATAAAATATATTTTACAAAAGTCTTGGGACGGATATAACCTCAAGGGATTTGACCAAATCAAAGGGGCAAGCAAATAAGCAATTGTCATCTATAAGGTCGCGCATGTTTGAATTCTACAGATCAGACTAAACATTTCAAATTTCGGAGCCATCAGAGTGTTTGCCTGCTCCTTAATTTCAAAAAAGCTTCGAAATCAGTCGATCGAACTGCAGGCGATTTGACCCGAACATCATATTTAAGGGTCTCGAGACATGTCCCTTCCCGTAAAGAATATAAGAGGTAGATATTAGTCAAACATCAAGTAGCTAGCTAGCTAGGATATTGTGTTTCCAAATAGGAAAATAATACGAATTGGGAAGCCCTCCTAAACTAGAACTAGAAGCCAGTGGGTAGTCAGTCAATGCCGATAAAGCAGCGCCATGTGCATCTCTGTGTGAATGAAGTTTAATTATCGAATTCGGATAATAATAAATAAAAAAAAGTTTAATTATCGAATTCTCCAGTGATTCCATGTGCATGTTTTCGAAATGTTTGATCCCAATGGCGGAAACCTTGATCCTAATTATACGGGAGGGATGGGAGGGCCTATAAACTTTAATCTCTAAACCATAAAATTTTGTGAAATTTTATGAGAGTTACATATTTACGTGAGAATTATTAATAAATAAAGGAAAAGACTACAATACACGTACATTATTTATTTAGGTGTGTATCATATGCACCCCCAAAATATTATGAATTGTAGAGAAAATGTTACGAATCGTATAAAGATTACGAGATACACCAAAATGTTATGAATTGTAATGAAAATGTTACGAATCATACTATTAAAAGGTTATGAATTCTAGAACAAAAGTTACGAAACATACTAAAATGTTATGAATGAACATTAAGGCTCCGTTTGTTTCGACGTACGTAAAATGTTTTACAATGTACAATATTTTCCATGTAAAACGTTTTTTCAGAAAACAAATTTCAAACTTTTATTTTTCGGTATTTGGTTGGCACTTGAAAATATTTTCAGAAATTGACAAAATAGTGTACAAAGAGAGATGAGGAGCTTAAACGGTGTAGAAATATGAGATTATTAGAATTGAACGTAGGTCAGGACTGACGATCGAGAAAACTACGCAATGAGAATTGTAGTAAAAGGCAGCGGGTTCATTTCGGAAAATAACTTACGGAAGATTTAAGGGTAAGTTATTTTCATCCAATTGATGGAAAATATTTTACATGTAAAATGTTTTCCTCATTCTTTACACAATCAAACACCGGAAAATAGGTAAAACATTTTACCGGAAAACATTTTACGTCCAAACAAACGGAGCCTAAAATAAGTGCATATGGTACACCCTTTTAAAATGTGTGTATTGTAGACTTTCTCATGAATAAAATCGTGACACCTTTTACTTTTCTTCTCGTCTCACAGAAGAAAATGTGGTAGCTAATTAGAGGGCCTACACTGGAGTATAATATTATTGTCCTTTTCTTTTCTTTTTTTGTTTGTTTTGGAACTCGTAATATTATTGCCCTTGCTCAATGTTTTTAAAATTTTATTTTTCGTCAAATACTACCATTTTATTTTATGATTGAGAAATGAAGGGTCCAAATTTATATGGGGCCAGACATCGGTGATGGGAAATTTGTCCCTGGTGTAGTACAAGTCATCTTGGAGAGAAATTCTTGGGCGTCGAGCAGGTACCACGTGGCGGCAATCGTTGGCGATTCTAGTCGTCCAAACGTATTTTGGATGGTCCAGATTTATTCCCTCATCCGACCAGTCTCTCTCCTCTTTTTCTTTCTTTAAAATCCAGACCGTCCAAAAAACATTTAAAAGGCTAGAATCGCCGACCGGATACCACTTGTGTGGTAGCCGCCTGTACCCAAAAACTTCTCTCTGTCTTTGACAAGTCACGTGGAACTTGAGGTTTAGAGAGAGAGAAAGAAAGAGAGAGAAGACTTGTGCAACCAACTTTCAAGACAGGGGAGGAAAGTTAGTTCAAGAGAGAAAGTAGCAATTATTATCAGGGAAATGAAAGAATGAAACTAACCAGCACTGATGAAAGTGATCACAGAAAAGTTCACATCAACGATAATGAGTTGATCCTCGGTGGGTGATGCAGAATTGTTAGTTAGCGGGCGAGTTCGAATCGGGCGTGCTTTTTAATCATACTTTCTTTATCCCATTTTGTTGGGCGTGCTTTTTAATCATACGTTTTTTATCCCATTTTGTTGGCTCGCGTTTTTATTTTTATGGGTTTTCTCGAATTGCTTGAATTTTTTCATAATTGAAAACCACTGAAAGGGTAAAGTTCCAATTATACCCTTTTATCATGAAATTGTAGCACAACTATTAAAGTAATTATGTTGTTCTAAAGGGTATTTTTTGAAAATGTACACACTTTTCAATCAAAAAGCCTTTGAGTCAATAAAATTGGAGAATTCCCGTAATGAGCAATCAAAATCGGACGGAGGGAGTAACAAGAAGTGTATCGTATAAATATATATTATCAGTTGCTAAGTTTGAAGAAGAGACAAAATTTTATGCATATGCGTAATTGTTTATTTAATTTTACACGCGTGATAAAAAAATGTTGATAATTTGAAATTTTGGGTAATTTTAATACGCATATATAGATGAGAATTTTAAAATTATTTATGCACTTAAGGGACTTACAGGAGCCAATATTCCCATAAAACTTGTCCAAATTAACCTGAAAAATAACTACAACTAATCCGAATATTTGGATTAGTGCAGGGGCCGAGCACCCCTCGGCCTTGTGTCCGCCAATGGATCAATTGATCAAAGCTAAAGATTTCAAGAGTTTGCTTCTTTTTATAATTCGGAGTGACTATCAACTCTTATGAGATCGGTATGAAACGAGACTTTACTCCGCCCGCGCGACTTTAATTAGATCACTAGTTGTGGACGGTGTAGAATAATTCTCCAGAAACTACTTGTAGTTGTAACACAATCTGATTAAATTTTGCAGAAATACATGCATTAATCTACAAAACGTTTATTTGTTTATCTATTTATTATATAGACAACGTGCAGTTGTATGGTTTTAATGGAGTACTTCCACTATGCAAGGGCCTCACAAACGGGCATCCGGGGACTTTGTAGTGAGCAATTTTAGTTGTCCAAAAGCGTTTTCAAAGGTTCGGAATTTAAAAAAAAAAAACTCTCCCACAGCACGGAAGAACATAACTCTTCCTTAGAAGGGTTTGTTTTAAATTCGGACCGTTGATTACTAAGATGGACGGCTGAAATGCTCACTACAACCCTGTAATGACTTTGCTCATTACAAGATCTCCGGGTCCACAAATGGTCCCCATGGCACGTGCATGCATTCAAAAGGCGGTATCCGTATCCGTATCTTTTGGCTGCCTTGGATTACTTTGGTATTTAATACAGTAGCTTAACAGTTTTACATACCTCGAAAATTTGTTAAAAAAAAAAAGAAGTGATGAAATATGTAGACCAAGTTTATTACTCCCTCCGTCCCATTTTTATAGTCCATTTTCGTTTTTCATGCCGTTCTTTCAACGCTTATATCTTCCAATATAAATCTCCAAAAATATGCAATATGAATTTTGTTTGATAGTTCTCGATTAGATCTATAATACAAAATTTTTAAAATTATGGAAAACATTGTAAATTGAGAGATATAAGCGTTGAAAAAACGGTACGAAAAATGAAAATGGATAATAAAAATGGGACGGATGGAGTAATAACTTAGGGGACCATAACTTAGACGCGATTTTACGTCCTTTTCATTGTACAAAAAAGTACATGGTGCATATTTTTCCGATTTTTCCCGTTTTTATATTGTTGGACCATAACCTTTATGTGGCCTGGCTCTATCTTAATTTTTCTTTTTAAATTTAAATCGTTCATTTTGTTCGTTTCGTTATTTATTTTTATGTCAGCTGGACACGTTTAATCGGAGGCCCACGATACCCCTTGAAATTGATACCAGTGGGGATTACATAATTATAATCCAAGACACTCTTATACATTAAAAAAAATTATAAAAAAAAATTTAAATGGGTTGGCTCCCCTACGTTAATCAGATTCGAAATCTCTAAGGTACCATCAAGTATCAACTCTTTTGTAACCGGTCCATATAGAGCTCCAAGACACTAAAATAACTTATAAAAACAATCAAAATGGGTTGGCTCCCCTTTTTTTTTTTTTTTTGAAAATGTCAATTCATTCAAGCCCGAAGGTGAAGATTACATCGCAAAATACAGGAGTGCACTAAACTACCTAATCCGGGACTCTAGGACACCCTGCAAAAGTAAATCAACACGAGGTGCCGATATGAAAATCCCGTCCGGGACAAAGCAGAGAGATCTCAAACGAAATCCCAGTACAAACCATTACACAATAAAACAGATGTAATCGAAACAACGAACAAAATACAAGTGTAAAGGAAAACTGCTCCCATGGACAAACCACAACGACCGGAGCGACCGGAGAAAACCCCGACAGGCCCAAGGCCGAGACTACGTTCTTAGATTCGAAACCTCTCAGGTGCTATCAACTCCTTTGAAACTAGTCCATATTCTGACTTTAATTGAAACCCCTGCTAGTAGACGAAAGATTGATCCCCTAAGATGAATCGAAGTGCGCGTAAAATCGATCGTAAATTACGCCGTACAACTGAGTTGTCAAAAGGATCTAAATTAGGCCGAGCATCCAAGTTGTAAAAAGGACTGGTCCATAGGAATGACACACTGATCCCTACTTCCAAATAAAATCATAGAGACGTACAGATCTATTAATTAATGAAATTGTATTGTATATAGAATTAATAGAAATGCAGAAATTAAGAAAAACCAACTACAACTACAACTATTATAAAAACAGCTATATAGCAGAATCCGGGACACCCACCCCTCTCCCCCAATTAGTAAAGTCAGTGGAGACTTGCATAATTTCACTATGCAAAGCCTAGCTCCTCTCAAGTGATGAATAGAAAAGCCACGAGAAAGAGAAGAGGAGAGAGAAACGAGGAGAGAGAGAGAGAGAGAGAGAGAGAGAGTGAGAGAGAGTGTTCAGTGATGGGGAGAAGCCCGTGTTGTTCAAAGGAGGGGTTGAACAGAGGGGCATGGACTGCTATTGAAGACAAGATTCTCAAAGACTACATTACCCTCCATGGCGAAGGCAAGTGGAGAAACCTTCCTAAGAGAGCAGGTGAGTGTATATGTATATATGTTCTTGATCTTCTTTCTTTTTTGATTGGCGGATGCCTGTCAAATGGCATTGGAGAGCCTGGCGCCAATCGCTGAGTAACCACTCCGGTTAGATGTGTGAACAACACAAAACGCGCGCTTCTTAATTAGAAAATTACTTTTTCAACACAAGTATTGTATGTCGTCATCGTGTCGTTTCGTTTCGTTTTTAGCTGAAATGGTTTTTTGAGAATTCTGAATCGAATTCTAAAAGACTACATTACCCTCAATGGCGAGGACGCGCGAGTGGCATGAGCAGGTGAATTATTGAACCCCGTCAAATGTACGAGAGTAGTTGGTGCTAATCACTGGGCTAACACTCCACTTGCTTGTGAATACTATGTTTTAATTGACGCAACTCTTTTTAGAAATTGCTTATTCTACATAAGTGTATATGTCCTCGATCATTGTCTCATATCGATTTTAGCAGATATGATTTTCAAGAATTCGATTCGAATTTTCTTTCTGATGTTTTTTTTTTATTTATTAATAATTATCTCTGTAAATAGTTGAGGAAATCAATTGAGAATGGATGTAATTAGTAGTATGTGATTTTACAGGGCTAATGAGGTGCGGGAAGAGTTGCAGACTGAGATGGTTGAATTATCTAAGGCCAGACATTAAGAGAGGGAACATTTCCCTCGATGAGGAAGAGCTCATCATCAGGCTTCACAAGCTCTTGGGGAACAGGCCAGCACTCACTCTCTCTCTCTCTCTCTCTCTCTCTCTCTCTCTCTCTTTTTGAACAGAACTCTCTCTCTCTCTCTCTCTCTCACAAAGAAGTTTATACAGTACTAAAGCTTGTTTTGTTCATTTCTTTCAAACCAAACCAATTATTGTTGTGGCTAAGAATTCCAACAATGCAACCATAAAGTTGGGCTGGTGATTAACGCTTCGAATTTAGGGATTTGCTCCCTCTTGAGGTCTTAGGTTCAGAACATTTTAGATGCTATCAATTTATTTGGGGTGATCAGTCCATATTGAGATTTGCTCTAATTTTAATTGAGCTTCCGCAACTAGGCCTCCAAGATCAGTTGAGGTGGACGTAAGTTAATCCGGACATTTAGTTATAAGGAAAATTCCGAAATTGCCACTGCAACAACAGAACATCTCTCTAAGTACTAAACAAATTTAATTGTGGACTAATTTTTAATGCAGAATGATGTGTTTTTTTGTTTTTCAATTTTAAATATGGAAACACACTGCTGCTGTTGTTTTTTTGTAAGTGAAACACATTGTTGTTCTAAGGCCATTCTTTTGGCCTTAACTTAAACTTAAAATGAGAATTTTGTCCTTATTTGAATTTTTTTCGCATTTGTTAGTTCTGCGTCAAATTTTTGTCTGCTATTGATTCGTCTCGATGAGAGGAATTGGAAAAGTAAAATTTCTTTACTTTTACCCAAATATTTTTAAAAATAACCACTTTTTAGCCCAAAAAGTGAGTAAAAGTTCTACGTTAAATTTTTGTCTTCTCGTTGTACCCTCTTCGAGTTAATAAAAAGTTTCGTTTGCCGAGCAAAAAAAAAGTGAGTAAAAGTGAAATTTTTTTACTTTTTTCATTCGCCTCGTCGAGACGAATTAATAACCTACAAAAATTTGGAAACAAATTCAAATATGGACAAAATTCTCATTTTAGGTTTAAGTTATGGCCAAGAGAATGCAGCCTTAAAAATAAGTTTCCCTTGTTAAACGGACTAAACAAAAAAACCAATAAAAACACGAATTTCGAGATAAGTCATCCTCGTCGTTTCAAACGTACTAATGATGATCCCTTTTATTTTGGAGATACAGATGGTCTCTGATAGCTGGGAGGCTTCCAGGGCGAACAGACAATGAAATTAAAAACTACTGGAACACCAACTTATGCAAGAAATTATCCAACCCAAAAAACCCAAAGCAATCTTCTGATCATCATCATGTGAAGAAAAACAAGTCCAAAAATAACATGGACCCACAGCCCAAGATAGAATCATCCAATGTGGTCCGGACCAAGGCAGTAAGGTGTTCCTCCAAAGTCCTCGTGATCAGCACTCCTCCAGTACAGCCAGACAAGAAAACCGATCAGCCAATGGCCAACACTTCCATGGATAAGCAGCCATTGGATATGATTGTCCGAGAAGTAAAGGATAATAACAACTCCTCGATGGATTTTGCTTTGGATGCAGATATAGGGGAAGGGGATGTTTGGTTGTCAGGGTTTCTGAATCCTGAGGAACTTCTAATGATTTCTCATGAGGAGAATACTATGGAGGATTGGAGTGGAAACAGTTTCCTTGATCAGCCGAATTCAAATCCCCATGATTTCACTTCTTTTCTCGGGTACGGAGGTGATTGGCTAGCAGATAATTAATCCTATATGAGTCGATTAAATTAGTTAAACCCAGGTTAATTAGGCTGTGTTAAAATTAAATAAACTCTTTGTGGCTTTGTACTTGGTTTGAAGAATCTCATTAATAATTGCTGCATGAATTTTTGTGCTTTCTTGTAACGCGGGTGAAGCATAAAATGGTAAAATAGTAATGGTAAAAAGGGAGTGTAAAAATCACTACCCTTTCTGTTTATTGCTTCGTGTTATTGTCTTTTCCAATACAGGTTCTCTTTTTTGTTTTCCTGGACACAATTCTAAGTGTACTTTTAGTTTTCTACAATCGTTAACTCTTACACTAGGGGGGGAAAGGGAACGAGGATCGATCACCCCCAAAAAAGAACTCACTACGGGGGCGTGAGTCCACATGCAACTTCCATAATAAGAAAGTTATGAGTACCTTGAATGAAGTAAGGTTCGAACTCTAAGACCTCACTAACGGAAGTTTGAGTTCTCACTTGAATATAGCCCAAGTGCCAAAGGTAAGCAAATTATGTTCGATTCCATTGCATAAGAAATGGATGCAGCAATGTCACATTGTCTAAGTTATAAAATTGTACTACCAATCAGGCAATCACCATGAAAGTCCAAAAAAAAAAAAAAAAACCCTTTGTTTTCTACATGCCCAAGACTCGCGCATTCATTCTCTTTCAATTCCTACTCGAATGTAGAATCGATGGAAGAGTAAGAGTTATTTTTTTTTTAAATTCTGGACTATTGATTGCCAAGACAGATGGTTGACATGTTGAGCGGAAGGCGCAGCCAGGGCTGGCTCTGAGTGAAGGCCCAAGCGGCCCGTGCCTTAAGCCCCCAAGAATGTGTAAAAGCTAGGGCCTCCTATTTTTGTAGGTACCCATTATATATGTCCAATCTTTTTGGGTATAACAACACTAGAGGCCCATTTTAATACCCAAACCACTTATTTTACACTTAAGAGACACAGGCCCAATGGTTGGGCGCAACCTAACTTGTTCAATCAAAGGAAACAAAAAAGGAAAAAGAAAATGCAGATCACGGGCGGGTTGTCTTCTCGTAGAGCCCCTTGGAAAATGATTCCATGTGGTGAGTTCCTATACAAGTTTTGTGCATATTCTACCTTAATAGCTCTAATCTCCTGAACACATAATAAAATGGAAGAAGATGAATTAGAGATCAAAGAAGAGAAAACAGGATCAGAAATTAGTATTTGTACACACAATAAAATGGAAGAAGATGAATTAGAGATCAAAGAAGAGAAAACAGGATCAGAAATTAGTATTTGTATGAGTTTTTTCCTTGTCGAATACATGCATTTGGCTTTGAAAAAATCATTTATCTACTTGTTATTTTATTATCGTAAATTTTATTAAAGGCCTTATTGTCTACGTTTGTCTTAAGCCCTCAAAATCTCAGAACCGACCCTGGGTGTAGCCTTATTGTTCTTGGCACAAGAGAGTAGAGCTGAAAGACATGATAATAACAGCAGGAACTCTCTATTGAATGGATCAATTATGGCTACATTGTGGGTTTGTCATGTGGTCATCACCAGTAGTGATTTTAAATGGAATCTAGGCAGCTAGCTAGCTAGGTAACGTTATCTTTGCAGTGTAAAAAATTGGCAACTTGTCAATTACTACTACTGCCAGTGCCCAGCCTGGTTTTAAATACTGAGAAATCCAGGCCAGGGTACAGTTGGGAATGTGACAATTACTACCACTTTGGGTAAAAGGGATTGGTGGAAAGCCATGAATGTTTATAAATGCATGGCAGCTCTTGAAATGAACATGACTTTTTACTGGTTCAACTTTTCACATGCTAGTTAATGGCGTGGGACAGAGAAGTGAATAAAGCCCTTGTTCGGTTGTGTGTTTGGAAAACCAAATTCACTCATTACCTATATTTTTAATCATTATTTTTATTTTTCTTTCTACTCATTATACCTATATCCAATCATTAATCTAATCTATCTCTCCATCTCTCTCCCATATTCTTAATTATTACCCTATTTTCTTTCCTTATTCATTACCCAAAAACAAAACCTAAAAAATTTTCAAACCCACAATCGAACAAGGCTAAAATCTCTCTTCAGCTAGCTACAGATCTGGAGTCGTTCCACTTTTGTCAAAAAGATGTTTTTTTTTTTGAAAAAAGAAGGTAAATTTCAAGGTTAAAAATTATGTGTTTACGCAAATAATTTTTCTATCAATATAGATCTTGTTTGATAAATCTCATTGAGATCTTTTAAATGGTACAAAAAAAATTAAAAAATTATTTTTTATTTTCGTTATATTTGAGTTTAAAATTACCTTCTTTTTGAAAAAGAAGATTTTTGGAAAAAGCGGAACGGGGCCTGTTATTTTTGTTTCAATAACTCAGGTGTGTGTCCTGGCTAGGTTATGTGCACTCGATTAATTTAGGGGTTTTAATCAATCCCACGCCTAATTGTGGGGAGTTCAATAATTAAAGTCGGAGTAAAATTCCGTATAAAATTGGTTAAGTTCGATGATTAAACATTGTTTTCTGTCTTGATGGTGAAAGTGGGGGAGAAAGGGTGTTCAGGCTAGGTTATGTGCACTCAATTAATTCAGGGGTTTTTAATTAATCCCACAGCCTAATTATGGAAAGTTCAATTAAAGTTGGAGTAAAATTTCGTATGAAATTGGTTTAAGTTCGATGATAAAACATTGTTTTCTGTCTTGATGGTGAAAGTGGGAGAGAAAGGACTACTAGTATCGTCACTAGTCGTTGATACTAATCATGGTGAAAGTTAGACACTCTTGTGTGAAAAGAAAATTATAATTATGCTTATTTTTTACGTGGAATTATGAATTTGGGCATAAAAATGGCATGCTGTGTGGCCAAATCGATCCAAAAATTACGATATTTTTCATGTGAGAATTATGAATTTGGGTAAGAGTGACACACTGTGGCCGAATCGGTGGAATAAAAAAAACAATTTGAAAAACGAGACAGATCATTCTCTCACAATACATCACCTTTAATTCAAAAAATAAGTATTACTTATTTTCCTCAGCCAGTGGTGACTCCAAGAATTATGCATGATGGGGTCAATCATACATTTAAAATTCAAACCAGCAGCGACTCCAGGAATTATGCACGATGGGGTCGGTCATGAATTTAAAATTCAAATGATGGTTTTACATTAATCAACCCTAGCTTTTAAGTAAACATGGAATCATAAGTGAATACATATAACTCTCAAGGATACTTTCTTTTTTTTCAATTCCCGTATTTCTCCAATCTTATTTTTCTGAAACTTAAAACAAAGAACCATTGCATATTAATAGTTGCATCGGGGGCACGGCCACGTGATGTCCGTACGCGTATCTCGGTCGTCCAAACGTATTTTTGACGGCTCGGATTTGTTTGGGCAATTTTTTAAGCAAAATTATCAAAACACCCCGTCAAACCCAAACAAATCTAGACCGTCCAAAACACATTTGGACGACCGAGATGAGCGCAAGGGCATCACGTGGCCGTGCCCATCTGGCACTGGAAAATTTCTCAGACCTTAGGAACAATTATTCGGTGCAACTCTCATGAATTGTGTTCATACCTCTGATATGGTGTCATCAAATATACTAACCAACAAGAAACTTCCCCAAACTTCTAGTACCGAAGTAGCTGAAATTTTTTGGCCCTACCAGTTGTATCCTGGCGTCGCCTTGCCCTTAGCGGAACGGAGCCTAACTAGGTGAATTCTAATTACCCAAAAATAAATAAAAAATTATAGGTGAATTTGTCAAAAGTGTCTTCTTGTCTACCATGATATAGGGCATGAAATGACACCATTTTTAGAACTTCCAGCTCTTTGGCAACCAAGTCAACTGAATGCACATTGATTTCTCTCCCTAAAAGCCCATAATTAACTAAATTTTCTCACCTAAAATGCACGTGCAGCTACAACAAGGAATAGGATAATTACACTCTCTTGGTCATTATTAGCTTTCTACTATTCAACCATGTTACATTGGTTAAATGATTTGTCTTTGCGGAACTTCCACCTTAAAGTCGCGGGTTGGTTTCCCTCGACAACGATTTGTCCTTGGAGCCATCTCAACTCACGCAAACTCGTGGAAAGAGCTATGAGAGGGACTGAAGAGGTTCATTGGAATACTTTTCTACCAAAAAATCTAGTTTCATTCTCCATATTTTGAGAATTATCTGCTCTTTGCATTTATATTTACTATAATATTTTATTACACCAAAATAATTAATCAAATTCTTATTCGTATGTAATTTGAACGCATTAAATGCTGTACATAACAGATCTAGATTTGGTGATATGATAAAAGTTGCCTCGATATTGATGTGAGTTTGTTTGTTTTTTGGGTCAATCGGAAAATCGTGTGAATTTGGTATGTGTGTTTCACAACAATTAATGACAACCCTAAAATAGGGGGCGTTTACATTGACCAAAAAATTGGAGACTTTTGGTTTTGTCTTTATCAAAAAAAAATTTGGTTTATTAGTTTTGCGCCAATATTTTATGTATTATTGATTCATCTCGACGAGAGGAATAAAAAAAGTAAAAAAAAAAAAAATTTACACAATATTTTTTAAAATATTTAAGAATAAGTCCAAAAAACTGACTTTTTTTTTCTTGGATATTTTCAAAAATACCTATGTAAAAGTTATAATTTATATTTTTCGATTCTTCTCATCGAAAAAAATCAATAATACATAAAAATTTGATACAAAATTAACAAACACGGATTTTTTTGAATAATGGCATAAACCAAAAAGTTGTATGGTAAGCAGAAACGCCCCTTTTGCCCTTTTCGTTTCAATCTTTTTGGAGGATTTCAATTGTTTCCTAATTTTTTATGACACAGGAGGTCCGAAATCCGAATCTAACTACAAGCTTCTTGACTAAAGAGACTAATGTCACTGTCCGTAAAAGGATCCATTAAAAATCAAGACGAAGCCCTAAAAAAATTAACCCTACAAATATCGATAGCACCCGATAGATTTATTTTTTGATAATTCAAGTGTCAGGATCCTCATTCCGAAAATCATTGTGCCTCTGTGTCGAAGTATTTTTCGGCCGTTAGATTTGAAACATAAAAAAAGAAACTCATAATTCAATCGCCAAAAACTCCCTCGGCACAGAGGCATGAGGGTTTTCGGAATAAAGGAGATCGGACCCCATTGCCCCAATATTTTAGCCACACTATTAATTCGTTCGATTCCATGGCTTCTACCCTACAAAATCAAAACGTCAAGACTCGTGATCTATGAACTTAAACCTAATCCTATTTTCTAATCAGAAAATAAACAGACAAAAGGTCCAATTTTTTACTACATAATCGATTACGAAACCGTGTCAATGGATGTTACGTATTTTAGATTTTCTTTTCTTTTTCTTATGTATGTTAACTTAAATTCCAAATCGTCTATGTATTAATATCATATTAACTAAAAGGGTAATTAATCATGTAATTTAGTAATCTCTTGACAGAATTCTTCCTACTAATACTAAAGCAAAGTGAAACTGTACACAACTTAAATTTTTTAAAGTGTGTTCATGTAATGATGTCTCGAAACAATGTGTTAAATTGAGTGACAACGCCTAATTTTGTGGAGCCTACAACAAGCTACCGTCTAGCTCGTTGGTAAGAAGCCCCAACGGGTGATCCGCGTTGGGAGTCTAATATGAAAACAAACAGGAATCAATCAACAATAACCAAATTCAGCAAACAAATTGCAAGAACTTGCAGCAATGTATTTTCGTTTCTTTTGTTTTATTTCTTAATGAAATATTGGTACACGTCGCTTTGACTTTTCTCAACTTTTTTTCTTTAAATGTTGATGGTGAATAATAATCAATTGAATGTGTCCTAAGCTGCCACTCTCTTTTACCTTTTGTTGGCAGAAAAAAATAGCATGAATCGGATTTCATCATGTGCGAATCAAAATTCTTGCGGCAAGGAAACCAAACTACAACAAATCAGACATACTGCTTAAGACGGCGTCCACATCTGGAGTTATAACGGCGCGCTTGCTGAGTTCACCAAGGACGCAACATTGCTTCTCTTCTGTGTTGATGGCAACGATGTCCTGAGCAAACACACAGTCCAAGCCAGCAGAAACCTGTACCCAATTTGAAATATAAGGACTCTTATAGGAAATCCACAACCTAAATACCCTTCTTTGCACTAATTCAATAGTGCCCAAATTCATTATTGTTCTGAGAAGACAAAACTAAAATATTATGCACATCTATTATGGTAAAAAAATAACTTGAAACAAAGAAACAAGGTTTTTCATACTTGGAAGCATTTTTACCAAGGGAAAATACAAAAAAGACAGCGCACTAGGCTGTCAAAAGGATGAAGAATTGGATTGAAGTCAGTGAAAAGTGTACAGAAAAATGAGAAAGTGAATTGTAATATGCATTGAAATCCCTTGTTTTGGCATTTTCTTTACGTTACTGACATCACCAGTGGACTGTTCTTAGAAACACCCCTTGTCAAATATCATTAAGCCACCATTACACGCTCCATTTCACAACCATAAACTGAAATAACATATAGTTCGGCACCAAGTATAATCACAGGAAAAAAATAGGTTTTATCATACAACTAGAGTCCTACTCACATCGTAAATGGTATCGCCAAGCTTCAGCTTGACAGCACCACTCTTGTATACTAACATTTTCCCCATAAAGCCTGCTGGAAGCTCATCCAAAGTACAGGTTTTCTCTGGGGGAACTGCACCCTTTGATGGCTTTGAGCTGCTAGCAATCTCATGTCCCTCTGTCTTAGGAGATGGCTTTACCATTGGCATATTTGGTGGTAATTGGAGAAAGAACATGCTTGCTTCCGGATTGTCATCCTATCAACCATGCATTAAAATGAAAAATTATAACATTGAGATGCAAGCTCATTAGTGAATTTTTTTTTTCACACTCATTAACTCATTAATACAGCTACAAACCATGAGACCAAGATCTCTTGCGGCTTTTGTTGAATTTTCATCATGTGTTATGCTTTCTGCAGCCTCCCCAAATTCTTCTTCGTCAAGAAGTTCTACAAGTCAAAAAAGAAAGTCCAACAGAAACTGAAAACTCACATGTACATATCTACACAATGGAAGAAAGTCAAACAGAAACTGAAAACTCGCAAGTACATATCTACACGACGGAAGCAATTTCACTTCCATGTTGTGCACTTGAAGACCTACCTGGATTTCCTGAATATGGCCTCCTCATTGGAAGAGTTACAGGATACGAACTGTAATAATCCTGCAGTGCCAATAGAAGAAACAAAATGATAGCACAGGAAAGGGGAGGAGGAACAACCAGAATCATGGAAGTGGGAAATTAAGCGCATGGAAATCCAAACTAAAATCAGGTTTAAAATCTACCCATGGTTCCTTGTATTCCTTGTCCACTCTAATGCCTGAGGAAAAGGCACCACCACCTGCAGAAACACATTTTCTGACTAATGCACTTTGAAGCAACTAAATGCTCATGCTGAGAAGAAGGTCACTTACCCTCAGAAGATGGACCTTCATAGCCGTTAATACTACCCTTTAGAGAACCATATGATTTAATTTTGGTCGATGTACCTCCATGACCAAATGCAACTTGTGCTGGTGCAGCTGCAAATTGTAGAAGGCAAAAATGATCTACCAGAAAACTATCCAAAAATGATCTACCAGAAAACTATCCAAGATGTAGTGATGGAAAGGTATCAATAGCAGACATTATCCCGGGTATATTTAAGTTGAAATCACAGAGAGTAAGGGTCTCAGATATTAGAAATACAATGATTCCAATTCCAAGACATGTGACTGTTTGATTGCTTCATCAGCGTAGAGTTACATCATTTCCAAAAGAACTACATGTACAATTTGTATCCTCTAGCCATCAAGTTAAATTCAAGAAACAAAAAAGAAGAAGAAGATAATGATCTGTTACGTATATGACCAGAATTTTTTTAGGTAGAGGCTGCTATCATCTTATCAAATATATATCTGAAGCATACAACCAGAATATCTTTTTTTTTGTTTGATAAGTAAAGCATACAACCACAATAACAAGACTCTAACAAAAGGAAACAGATTAGAAAGACGAAAAAGAAATTCATGCGACATTGCAATTAGTTGTATAATCTTTTCCTTCGTGGCATACAACAGACGCCGAAAAAATTAACCAAAAATAATAATGGACGCATTATTTTAGAGAGAGCTGATCCAAAGCATAATAACACAAAATTCTAAATCAAGACTTAATAAGCACAAGACTAGAAATAATCACGTACTTTTCCTCTCAACTTTGGTATGTACTTTCAAAGAAGCTTCCTGTGAACGAAAACCAACAGTTTAATGACAAAGAAGAGTACAAGAAAATCAAGTGCAAGATGATATGAAAATGAGTTATACATTAAAACGTCGCAACAATTCTTGTGCCTGGGCTTCATCAGAAGTGATAGTTTCAGTCTTTTCACTACAAACAGCAAAGGCGCAACCAAAGTTAGAGGAAGTCGCATTACAGTAGAATGTAAGTTATTATATAGAATAACTTTACACTTTTGGCACCACAGGCGTCAACACTTTGCGAGGAACTTTCGGAGCAAATTTAACCTGCGTCAGCTCAGAGTAATTTCATCAGAAAACGGCAGGGAGGGTGTCATTGCAATTTTTGTACCAATAAGGGAATGGAACCAAACCTTCCTAGGAGCTTTATTAGTAGTATTTCCGGGATACTCCGAATCCATTAAAGTTGAGTGCTTTAAAAACAACTGTTAAAAAATACTACAAGAAAATAAATCAATAGCTATATCCATTACAAGACAACAAACTGCAAAACTAAATGAGTTATCGGAAAAACTTAACATCGATGAATTGATATACACATACCTAGTAACCTAAATGTGTCAACAGAGAAAGGCTAAGATTTGGTTAGGATTTTAGGCTACTTATGGCTAAAATAATTGTATGATCGTGATTCATCAACTTTTATTAACCACCAATTGGCAAGAAACTGACAATGCATAAGGAGAACTGATGATTGAATATTCCAAACCATCGCATGACTAAAAATCTACTCGATACATATGCACGTATCCGTTTATATTGCAGAAAGCTAAGATATGAATACCAAAGTATATAAAAAAATCAAAGAAAGTGTGATAGAATGACTTACACAGAGAGATGATAATTGACGAACAAGTGTAATCGAGATTGTTTGCGGATGAACTACGAAGAATGAATCAGCCTCTTTCAACGACTCTGTGCTTATCTAGGGTTTTTGTGCTGGCTCTCTGTTTCTCTCTCCTGACGGTTTTGTATAGCGCCATTTGTTGCTGGTTCGTCACTGTCCCCTCTCTCCCCACAAAAGCGCAGGGTTTTAGAGAAGAGAGAGAGATAGAGAGGTGGTTGCAATCTGGGCTCCAAATGGGCCTAGCCCAAAGTTCAGTCTGTACAAATGGGTTGGGCTATCAATGGGCCAATTTGCTTGAATTCTTTGGGAAAATGACGGCTAAGGACATGTTTTGATAATTAATACCTGTCAAGGACTTTTTGTTCATTGACAAATGTTCTTACCATGTCCTTAAAAGGTATTAATTATCAAAATACGTCCTGGGCCGTCATTTTCCCGAATTCTTTTGATATTGTTTCCACACTAGGTAGTCCAGACCAGAAAAGCATATAAGAACATGAAATTCTCGATTCGATTTGGGCAATTTTGATCCGATTTTTTCAATTATGTCCCTCCAATCTGTATGCGTAGGTTCTTTTCCTGGGTGCACTTGGTCTATTTCCCTGATTTTGGTTGATTACCGAATTGACTTCCCAGACTTTTGATGTTTTCCCTCTGTCACGTAGGTTCTTTTCCTAGGTGGATCTGGTCTAGTCCCTTGTTTTTGGTTGATTACCGAATTGACTTCCCAGACGTTTGATATTTTCCCTTTGTATCCCATATTTTGTTTACTACTTTGATGTTTTGTATAGGGTTTCGTTTGGTTTTTTGCAGGTCAACTTATTGGGGGAGAGAGAGTTGGATAGAAATTTGCTGTCTTTGACAAATTCCCTCACAGTTTTGAGTTTTAAACCTCTTCTACTATGGTAGTATTAGAGCATTCCCATTGTAAAAAACAAATAAGTGTAGATAAACAAATTTAATAATAGAGTTCAAAAAACACCCCACATTGTAATAAGCAAAGTTACAAATCTTTTAAAAAATAACCAAATTTCATTCATTCCATAACCAAACTTAACAACTTTTACCAATAACCAAAACTTAAAAATACCCCACATTAGAATCGTCTCATCAAGACGAATAATTTGGTGTGGTCGGATGTGTGATTGGAACTCGTTTGCGATTGGACAAATGTGCATTGTGTATTGTGAGGTTTTTTTTGTTAGCGATGCAAAAATAACCAATGTGGAGGTCGAAGTTGTCAAGTTTGATTATGGACTGAATGAATAATCAAATATTGACGTGGCACATTTTGATAATTAATTTTAATTATTGCCATTGTGGATGCTCTTAGTCGGGTAATATTTTCGAAAAAAAATGCTACTGATGCAAACAAGCACCCTTGCAAAGATTTTTATTTTATTTTTTGCTAAGGACGCCCTTGCAAAGATGTGGACACAGATGCATGTTTGTTTATTGTATGAGACTCATGTAGATCGGACAATTTCGGACAAATTTATGTCCAATTTGTGCACGAGTATATGCGTCCGTGACGTCACCACCCAAATATTCTATGTTGCCTCTTTAACATGTTTGAACAAAATACGTTTTAACCAAGTTAGTAAATTTGTATGTATGCAATTCCTATTGGACTTTTTTATGGAGTAATAACATTTGACCAATTACTGTAATCTAGTTGTATTGCGAGAAGGGAAATATATTATAGTTATACTCAAATTAATACTCCTATATATTTCTAAAAAAAAGTGAAGTGATGAATCTTTTTCACCAAAGCATGAAACAATAACATAAGAGCTAGCTGCTAGTAGCAAGGAAAACGGGAAGACTGTTTTTTCTTGATGATTAAAAACTCCAATCACAAAAAGCGAGTAAAAGTTAAGCTGCCAGCATGAGTTAAACACAACATTTGGACAGCATAGGGTAAATAGTTAACAATTGGGACATGTGAAATTTCATAGTAATACACTTCGTAGTATACATACAGTGTTGCTCCAGAGTCATTTTTTTCAATTTCATAGTAATACGCTTCGTAGTATACATACAGTGTTGCTACAGAGTCATTTTTTTCAAAACCCTAATCGCCGATACTGCAAAACAACTCAGATGCCAGAAACTTCTTTTGCTGATATCGTTTTGATAGATAGTGATACCCTCTACCAAAATCAGCAACATATATACCATACATGCCTTGCAAAAACACACACAAATAATAGGACCCAAAAAAGCTCCAGAAAAGCAATGCATTAACTTAACCATAGTTGCATTCACTTCAAACAGCAAGATCGCTCCTACAACTATCATACAGAGCAGGGTTTCCGAAATCTCTCATCATCTAATTTCTCACAGCTTGCGCAGCCTGAGCTGATGCTATCAATTGAGTCGTGACCATAGCATACTGAACAGCCGTGTGTTGTGAAGTATAGTTATCAGAGAGGCCGTACTCCGTGAAGTTTGGTTCTACATGAGTAAAATGACCTGGCAATGATCTCTTTGACAGAGCTTCCTGCCATATATCGAAGAACTCCTCCATAATCTGTCGCGATTTATCCAGTGAAGAAATGGGAAGATACTCCATCTGCAAAAGGAAACAATTAGCTCTTGAAGATCTAATAATGCCAGCCATTCACTAGGGTATTAAAGGAAAGCAATCGTTAAACAACACGATGTCTTTTTTCGCAATTTCCTGCAATAAATCAGCCAACAAGAATACAAATTTTTATTTTTCAAGAGACTTCGCTTTATCAGTGGGAAGAGACGGATGAACCGATGGACTGACCTCTAAACTTGTATGAGAGAGAAGTCCCTTCAAGTAAACTAGTTTTTGGGAAAGCTTCTTGTGAATGTTCATTTGGGAGAGGAAGTATATGTTTATTGTGGAAAAAAAGGCAATGTCAATCACGCAACGGAAAAGCCAAGTTGTATCCATTTGAGCTTCGGAGCTTTAGCCAATCAATCAACAGTTTCAACACTACAAAGAACCTACATCATTTTGCCCAAGATTTCCAAGAATTACTTCATACCTCTTCCTAGCTATCAATTTCAAATAAACCATTTTAGACCCACGTAGCCAGTAGCTCATGCCTCTATCTGCTTCACCATCCCCACACAATTAGTAAGAAACAAGCCTTCCTGCCTCTTGATAGCTTCAAATTTTCCTCAAAATTTATTGACATTGAAGACCCTTTTGAGCACTTCATTACTTTTGGAAAGAGTTTACTGGGCCTCCTCCATCAGGTCCATTCGGGAGTCGGGAGAAAGTGAAATACTAAGAATGGGAAACCACTCACACTGGATATTCTTGTAGGTGACGTATTTTTGGGTTACAAATAACATCAACAATTAAAGAATACCACCTTAAGACAATGATGGCTAGCAGTTGAATCATCTAAAGAGTTGGTGGTAAAGTATTACACCAAAACAAGGTCCAAACATAGGTTTGAATCTGCACCAGCATTTAACCAAAAGTAACATGAAATAAGCAACACTTCATTATCCCAGTAACCTAAAATATCACAAACTACTGGTTTACCATACAACTACCAATCTCTAGCATGTGTTGATCTACCTATATACTATATTGTGAAACTTATCAAGTTATTTGTGTAGCAGCTTTTCTGAATAAAATGGTTGTTAGTAGCAAACCCTGAATGTTCAACGGTAAACCACATAAATTAGTTCCTTAGTAATCTTTAAATATATAGATATTGCATCCAGTGAGAAATCAATCATTCTTCACATTGCATCCAAGTTTACTGGTTGGAATCTAACAAAAGCTTTTTACCCTTTCTCCTCTTCTTTCAAGAAGTAAAGATAAGCACTTCATACCTCCATAACTATTCCCCTCAAACTCTCAGACTGCATCAGAACTGCTTTCCCAACTCTCAACTGGAAGTCACCAAGTTGATACTGAGACCCCTACATAATACATACCTCATAGTTGTCAAAAAATAAAGCAATGACATATCATGATAGAAAACGGAGGAAAAGTTGAACAAGGTGTCAAGTTTTATTGATGAAGTTATCTTCATCAGAGGAGACTTATCACCATTCACCACACAATGAACATTTCTAACAAGTAAAGGGCCTAGCCAGGTGGCCGGCCTGTATTGCGCAGCTCATAGGCCACAGGCTATTTAGTACTGTGGATTTCTTCTACGATTAAAAAACGACTATTACACAGCCATAACCCTCGTAATTTGGCTGCAACTTCAACTAAACAGAAAACCTACATAAACCTCAAAATGAAGAACAAACCAACACCTTTACGTAGTCATCATCCTTAACAAACCTCGAAATTGAGTGACACCCTTGTTTTGTAAGATTGCAGCTTTTCCATAATTGTCTGAATTGTCTGCTCCGCCTCAAGAACTATCTTTTGCCCCCGAATTACAAAGTAGTACTTATTTGGCTGCTCCGGAACCGATATCCCTAGGAACTCCCGAGGAAATTCAGCTGTCGATGCTTGTTCTAATAATTCAACGAAAACATGCATATAAATGATAAGTATTGATAACCCATAAACTATAAATGATAACTGATAACCCATAACCAATCAAACGTATACAATCATATATGGATACATAGACAACCACATTTATATGTGCTTCAATTGAAGAGAGAGGCGAAGAAATTCAGCTGCTGATGCATGGTTTGACAATTCATCAAAACTTGCATATAAATGAACCCCAATAAGCGACCAACATATATGTTCATGTAGCCAACGTCAATTGATGGGGACATAGGCTCAATTGGTTGGTATACACGCGCACATAATTTAAAAGTACTTCATTTGAAGACAAATAATGAAATTCAGCTGGAGATGCTTATTCTAACACTATTCGAAAAATTGCAAATAAATACGATGTGTAACCAATATAAATGTAGGCAATTGATAATGCCAAAATCAAAATTGATGCTGCCAAAACTCAACCATGTGAAATTTTTTCTTTGCCCTTCTCCCAATCTCACTCTAGTCTCTCTCCTGAACAAACCCAATCGACCAAACCAGGCTTTGCCCACTCTCATTAATTCCCAAATCAATCTGTGAAAGGTCACCACACCACCTGTTTTGCCCACTCCCATTCATTCCCAAATCAATCTTCCATCAAAACCAATCTCATACACTTGAAAAACCATTTCTCGTTTGCTATTCGAAATCAAGAAGATGGGTTCAGTGAGCAGTGCGTGGCGCTAGCGTTGGACTGGTGGAGGCCTTGAAAGACCATGGGTTCTGCAGGTGAAACTCCACGCTGCACCACCACGCCAAGGCCAACGGCCAACCTCAAGCAAATAACAAGCTTTCTTTTCTGTCGTCTGTGGTGGTTTCGAGCAAGTTGAGGGAGTAAAAAAGGCCAAGCTTTCTTCCATCGATTGCTTCTACTTCTGATGCTAAATGTAAGGTTGATCTCTGGATCAATATCTAGAAATGGACCTTCTAATTTCAGAGCACTCATTTCTCTTGATTTCACTGTGTTTTTTTTTTCCCCCTTTTTGGGTTTGTGAACTTTTTATTTTGGAAGAAAATAAAAAGTGAGGTGGCTGGGTCGTCAGCAACCCGTTTCATCAACTAAACCACCACCACAACCTCCATCATCGACAGCCGGCTCCGGTAACGAAAGTTTGGAAAACAAGAAGCAGGAGGCGGCGGATACAGTAAAGAAATGATCACATCGGTCGACGGTGGGCCACCTCGTTGGTTCTCCTCCTTGCACTGTGCTTCTCGCTCAAACAATTCTCCTCTTTCTTTCTTTTCTTCTCTCTTCTCTCATTTTTTCTTTCCCTACAATTGTATCTTCTCTCCTTTTTTCTTTCTTTCTTTTCTTCTGTCTTTTTTTGGAGGACTTCACCATTTTTCTGAATGATTTGGGCAATCATTTTACAGAAAACTTTGACATCGGTGGCAGAGGTGGAGAGGTTGAGTTGGGAGATCGACTGGGTTTGTTCAGGACTCAGGAGAGAGAGAGTAAAGTAGAGTGAGATTGGAAGGAGGGCAAATAAGTCATTTCACATGGTTGAGTTTTGGCAGCATCAATTTTGGTGTTGGTTTTGGCATTATCATTTGCCTAAATGCATTGTAAGTTTGTAACCACATACAAACAACTGCGTGTACTTCCTTTGACTATATAGATGAGGAAATTCAGCTACACGGCCTATCAATTAATCCAAAACTTGCATACTAATTGCTACCAACATACACGTGTGCACGCAAAAACCTACACTCAAAAGTACTTCCATCGAAGATTCGAAGAAATAGAGCATTAAATTCAGCTTCTCATGCTTGCTCTAACAGCCCCTTTGGATTGGGAGATTTCATAAGAAAGGAGAGCGTTATGATTTCTCGCAAAACCTCACCATTTGCTGTGAGAAACAAAATAAACCTTGCATTCACACACATTCCTCGTAATTTCCCACCTATTTTATCCAAATAAGTACTGAGATTCTCCTATCTTTTCTTTTCTCACCAGACCTCTCAATCCAAAGGGGCTGTAACAATTACTTGAAAGAATCATCTAAGGCCTAGTTTCCCAAAAGTTTAGAGTATTAAGTATTCTGTGAAGGAAAAAAAAAACCCTTTAGAACTTTTAGCACTTTTGGGAAACTAGGCCTTGTATAGATTATTCTTTCAAGTAATTGTTACAACAAAACCTATAAACATCAAGGTGTTTGTGTACGGTATTATGCCTAAGCAAGATTATGCGCAACTCATTCGAAAAGAGGGGATGGGGACAAGTACCTCTAAGCATGGGCTTGTAAAAAGTGAGGGTAGCTTTCCACCTTCCTTCCTTCACCCCGTTGATGCTTTCGGCGCACTGAGAGATTTCGTTCAGGATCTGGCTGTTGATTGTGTTTCCAGCATTGGGTTGCCAATGCAAAACCCTAGAAAGAACGATGAGAGAGCCGCATAAGTGTATATCTGTACATTAGATACATATTGTAAAATTTCAGGGAGGGAATAGCGTATTCGGATTACCATTTGATGCCCATTGCTTCCGCGAGAATACAACTGGAGATGCAACGAGCTCCGTCGTGACGTACTGCAAGGGTTTTTGGAGAAGAGAGTGGAATGCATTCCCGCAAGTGCCTGCTATTTCTGATTATTTATGTTTTTTGCTTTTTGAAAGACTATTTTCACCTTTACCTCTCGAGTTTTGGAAATATCAAAATTGAATTGTTAATTCAATCCCTATACTACTGGATCCATGCTTATTGCTTAAAATGAAAGCAATTGTCAATTTAATTGAGAAAAATAATAAATGTCGCTCAGGATTCAAAATTTATCAAATATTAACAAATATTCTTTGTTTTTTTGTCCATTTGTTTGACGGAAGAGTAAATCTCTTAACTTAGAAAGTGTTGAGTTATGGACTCTATCTCGTCCCATAGGATTTTTTTCTCTTCTTTTTTACTTAATCGCAAAAACGGAAAAGTTCTAATTAAATTGCTAGAATATTTAAATAATATTTACCATTCGGACTCAATTTGAATTTTCTATTTTTTATGTGTAACATCTGTCGATCCAAATTATTCTTCCCCAAGGAACCTTATGCAACTCAAAACTTGAGGTTCCCTTTGTTTTCCTCTCTTTTTATTTATACATATTTCAAGTGCTCTCAAACCGTCCATTTGCCTCTCATTATATCAAGTTTTCGACTATTTTCTTATTTTTCCCCAAGAACGAAGTTGGAGGAGGATAACATACATAGTTACATGATACTTCATTGGAATTCTCCGCTCTCGCTCTCAATCCTAGCTATGCGTTCGCACTATCAACTCTCTCTCACAAAGTTTAATATAACAAGTTTAACAGAACTGTAAAATTAAGGTTTAAATAGAATTTAGCGTATTTCGAAACCTTAAAGATGTTCCCACAATAAGTTTTTATTTTTATTTTTTGCTTTTCTCCTATAAATTATCCACATTTTGTCTGCTTCGTCCGTAAACTATTAATTTAACGAATTTATTCCCTTAAGTTTCTGATTGATTCTTATTTCGTCCAATCGTTAATGGTAGTTAACATTTTAGACGAAAAATCTGTCACGTGCCTATTAAAACCCAAATGAAAGGGACAAAAAGTCATTCCCTCCTTCACGAAATATACCCACAAGGAAAAATGTGTATATTCTGTGAGGGATGGATTCACATTTTTGCCCCTTCCATATGGGGTTTGATTGCATGTGGTAGGCATGCGATAGGTTTTTCGTCCAAAATATTAACAATCTTTAACGATTGAATGAAATAAGAATTAATCAAAAACTTGAGATGATAAATTCATCAAATTTAGTAGTTTTGAGACAAAGTAGACAAAATATAAATAGTTTATGAGATAAAAACAAATGCCTTGTTCGTTTAACACATTTTGGTATTTTTGTTTTGGTAAGGGTGGAGAGAGAAATAGGATAATGATTGGAGAGAGGGGTAATGAGTGGAGAAAGATAGAGAGAGAAATGAAATTAATAATTGAAGAAATAGAATAATGACTGAAGAAAAATATAGGATAATAATTGAAAAACAAAGTTAAAACAAAGTAATGCTAAACGAACAAGGCCTTTAAAACTCTTAAACTAATGGGTAATAACACGGTTCCCCCTCTTTACCCGGACAAAATCAGAATTACAAAAAAATCGGAGGTTTTTTTCATAAATACGCAAAATTAGATGAATTCCACCCTTGAAACAGAACAATATAAATACAGCACCCCTGCTGCGGAGGTCCAGATACTCCTCCGGCAGTTGCTTCCGTTCAGTTCGTCAAAAGAGTTTGGGCCGCTGGAGTTTCAGAATTAGGGTTTGTTTTCTAAGAGAATCTCGAGATATCGGCCGGAAATCGACGCCGGAGAACCAATGGCGAGCGTGTATATTCCGGTGCAGAACTCCGAAGAGGAGGTTAGGGTCGTCCTCGACCAGCTCCCCAGAGACGCCTCTGATATACTCGACATTCTAAAGGCCGAACAAGCACCCCTCGATCTCTGGCTCATCATCGCGGTTAGTTATTCCACTCTGTATACTCACACATGTACAAAATTACGCCAGTCGAATGTATTTGTATTCCGAATAGTCTCAGTTTTAAAATTTTTCAATGTGCATAGAGTTGTTGGTTTAGGACCTTAGTCACATAGGCCATCCGTTCAGGCTCTTAATCTTGGCTCTGCTCTCGGGCTCTCAATCCTCTCTCTCGCAATTCTAGTACGCTTTCACGGTTCCCCTCCCGCATGGGTGTTATGTGACTTAGGTTAGGACTTTAGCACATAATTCTTTAGTAGAACCCTTTTGTTTGCACTCTCAATCCATCATTGCCATGCGCTCATGCTCTCAATTCCTCGCAATTTTAGTAGCTTGGGTCCTTGGGATATTTTTGAAAGTCACTTTCACGCTCATTATGTGACTTAGGTTAGGACTCATAAACCAACAGCTGCCGATTGGTGAACAAGGTGGGCCGAAACATGCTTTTTAAGCTCGTTAAGTTTTCTATCCGAGCTTGAACAAAATGGTATTTGAATCGGCTTGTTTGCAGCCACTCATTCATACTTAGATTGTGGTTTTTTCTAATTATTGGTACTTTGGACTGTTAATTTTGTACTGCTTGTTAGTCGTCTGTGTGTCAAGTATGTCCATTGACTGTCCAAGCAGCACATTGGTTTGAAAAAAAATCGACTCTCTTAGCTTATTAGTGGGTTTTGTTACTGGTGTTGATGCAGAGGGAGTACTTCAAGCAAGGCAAAATTGAGCAATTCCGCCAAATTCTGGAGGAAGGATCTAGTCCTGGTATTTAGTTGTTTTGTTCCTCTCCATGTCTTGTCATTCCGTTTACTGTACTCGTTATGTATTGTTTTAGTGGTTGATGGGCAAGAGTAGAAAATGTCTCCTTTTTGGGGTATTACGTGAATGTTCTGATTTTGGTTTCTTGTGCTGAAGAAATTGATGAATATTATGCGGATGTGAGATACGAGAGGATTGCCATCCTAAATGCTTTAGGGGCTTATTATAGTTACCTTGGAAAAATCGAGACAAAACAAAGAGAAAAGGAAGAGCATTTTATCATGGCAACACAGTACTACAACAAAGCATCAAGAATTGACATGCATGAACCTTCTACTTGGGTCGGAAAAGGTGAGCATCATCTGGCTGCTTTATTTATTGACAACTAGTTGACGGATATTCATATTCTGTTCCTGCATTTATTACGGTGGACTGCACATGTAATGGAGATCGATAACTTGTGGATATGAAATCCGAAGATGAATTATTTTGAAAGTTGGTCGGTTGGGAATCCAGAATTGCTATTTAAGTTGTTGAAATTGGCGTTCATTATTGTAATACTGTGTGCATTAGCCAGACGATAGACAAGAGTAAATGTATGAAGATTTTCTTTAAATGCGAGATATTGGTTTCACTAAGAGGGTTGCT
>BPLS01000683.1:644863-737704 GCA_019656275.1 Rhododendron kiyosumense | reverse complement strand
TTTTTTTTTTTTTTTTCAAAAGTGGAAGGGGCCTAAATGTTTACATTAGGTAAAACCAAACAACCAAATTATGGGTCCCTCACTTTTGGAGTTTTGCTTGAAAGCAGGCTATGGAAAAAAATCTAAAACATGTTCAAGATGTCATCTTGCAACCAGAACATTCAAACATCTTTGAAAAGATGTGGAGATAAAGTAGTGGGAACAAAACATACTCGTCCTAGAGTTAATACATGTAATTCAAACAAACAACCCGAGAGGGAGAGAGAGCAGGCCCTACTTTCATCCCATACACACAGATAGAGAGGGAGAGAGAGAGCAGGCCCTACTTTCATCCCATACACAGACAGACAGAGAGAGAGAGAGATGTGAAAGCCATAGGAGTAAAAGCACTGACCCACCACTCTGAAGTACTCTTTGGCCTTGTCTCGGAAACCCACTACTGAACTTATTTATCTGCAAAACAAAGTGTAACTATGCAGACAAAAAATGACCGGAGTTGACTAGAATTCAAGTTCAGGAACTGAAGTACAGTCGGTAACTGTTTCTCTCCCCCTTCACCCAGCGGGTTCAGTTGCCATTACGGGTCACGAAGAAGTCATAAGAAGGGTTTGGTATGGAAATCGAGAGCTGGGTGGTTGAAACTGGCACGTAATCTGAAGATTTACCCTCTGAATCAACCCATGAATCCTTGTTTTTTGGCCATTCGTCGAAAAAATGGTGCATTACTTTCTTGGGTTGATCTTCGCTCTCTACTTTCACGGGCATTTCAAAAAAGTTCTTTTGTTGTTTCGAGGTATCAGTGAGACCTTGATGCTGCAAGAAAGGATACCCACCACCCTGTAAACCTGACCTCTGTTTCAAATGGGCAAGAGATGAACTCGTAGCCTGTGGTGTCAGTTTCCAAGGATCTTCCATTGAAGAACTTTCAGAGAAGAAAGCCTGCTCATTAACCTCCTCTTTCATTCCATAGCCATACCTGTTTTTTTTTTCATTCAAAATAAAGTTAAATAAGTAATCAATAAAAGGTTCAAGGCATGAAAAGAAAGAATCAGGTACTGCTAGACATGGACATAGACAAACCTGTTATGTTTATTAGGATTGGAGCAAGGACTAGAGTCCAGGAGCAAATGGGTATTGATTTCTTGGGAAGAAAAATCATGCCCGGGAGGCCTTGAAGGAGATGAATGGGGATAAAGGAAATGGTGGTGGAGATGAGAGTTATAGATAGGGTGATTGTGGTGAGGGTGGGAGTCAGAGGCCACTGGTGAGAGGGAAGAGACAGAGGAGGAGTTAGTGTAAGTAGAGGGGGTTGGATTTTGGTTGACTGATCCACTGGTATCAGTAGTAGTACTAGTTGTTGTTTCCACAGGCTTTCTTGAACGGTTTCTGCCTCTGTGCATGTGTCTCTCACAGTACTTTGAATCTGGGTATGCTTCTTTTGAGCATCGCCATTTCTTTCCATCTGTTCTCCTGCACCTCCCTGGCTCTGGATCAATTTTCCTCCCCAAACCCATCTGAAAACAGTTCCACCCCACTGCACCCACCAGTCAAACAAAACCCCATTTTTCCTTCAAACAAACATATATGCATAGATAGATAGACATGTACAGTTTTGATGTACTAAAGAATCTAGTCTTTCTAAAAGATAGAGCTGTATAGTGGACTTACAATGTTGAGGTTGGTGAAGGATGAGCTTTGAGGAGAGAGATGACTCCAAGCTGCTTTTGACAGTGAAGAGGAGATCAGGTGGGATGGGGTTACCAGAGACCATGTACTTGAAGATGAGAGCTTGGTGCTCAAGTTCTTGCCACTGAGTTGCAGTGAAGGGGAACCTATTTCTCCCACTCATCATAGAAAGCAGAGAGATACTACTAACACCTTTGGAAAATTTTCAACTTTCAAACTTCGGAAAGAGAAGAAGTGGGCTGTGCAGTATGAGCCCTGTGGTAGGTATATTTATTTCAGGGACCATGGGTTTGCAGAATCTTCTGTACATGGATAAAACTAATGGTTCTGATCATAGTGCTGCACCTGCCACACACACTCTCTCTCTCTCTCTCTCTCTCTCTCTCTCTCTCTCTCTCTCTCTCCCCTCTGAGTGGGTACTGTGCTCATATTATGACTCTGTTGCTACTGCTGCAACTATGCTGCCTTTGTGGCAGCTCTTGTCTCTGACATCTGTTCGGAAACCCATAAACTAAACTAATGGATGACCCTTTTTATTTGATTTGATCTTATTTTAGCTTTGGTTACGTTAAGCATTTTCCCTTTATTTTATGCAAGTAATCAGAGAGTGGGTATCTGAAGCCCCAAGTGCATAGATGATGAGAAGATTGCACGGTTTCAGCTTTTACTGCTCTCTGTTGCTCTGTTTCACTTTTACTTTTTCGAGTTTGTTCCTTTACCTGACTCCCCATTTACTTTCTTGACCCTTGTTTCATTTATAGGGTTAGCTGAGAAATTGGACTACCAGGACACGTTGATCAGTGTTGTAAACTCGAAGCATACGTGGGTGTGACTCTTGTTTTGGATTCGGTCCTTTCAAATGCTGAATTTTACAGGATTGGGCTTTGCTTTTACAGTTCTAGTTATATGCTGCCAAGCACCCGCTTGGCAGTAGTGCGGAGCGGTCTATTCGACAGTTCATTTCGATAATAAACGGCTCAGATCTTAATCTAAGTAATAGACGGTCGAGATTTTTATGTACTCGGATTAGATTCAATTCGCCTATGCCAAAGTGAGCTGCCCGATGGGCCGCTCAGTATCCCTGCCAAGCATGGGTAGCATCTCCCAATCCATTATATGCATGGGGAACAACATTACGAGTTTTTATTAATTTCTCCCATGGACCAGATAGAATTATAAAAGGCCCAACCACCACCACAAGGGTGAGTCCTTGGGGTGAGTCGGGGTCTGTCTTTTTGTTTGTAATCGTATGCTCGGACCTTGGAATCACTTCGATGGTTGCTAACTTGATATTGATAGCCGCTCGCTCAACTCACGTAACTACAAATCGCAGACACTCTTTTTACCCTTGGACACTTTTATATGGTTTGTCCGGGCCTGGAGAACTCGTCCTACCAACCCTAGATTGGTCGAATGGCCAAACCTCATCATAGGATTTGGGAATTCTTCTCAGCCTTGTGGGAAAAGGGTAAAATGAGTGGGCAAGTGAATCATTCTCAGATTTTCTGACTTTGTTTGGTTGCAATCAAATTTGCCAAGCGTGTTGTGAGTTTTTACCAAGCGTGCTGTAAGTTTTAGTACTACTAAAATGATGCCTACATTGGGTTGTCCTTATCCCCTGGCAGTGTCAAACACATGCAAAGCACCTTCCCCCCTGTATTTACTTTTCTGACCAAACCCTAACCCCTAAACTTTAGACCTATTTCTTTTGTTCCTCAGACACAGTTCTTTGTTCAACTTGCCACAACATTATTTCTCGTTAGTTTGGCAGGGAAAAAAATTGGGTTGTTCAAGTTGGCCAGAGTCTTAACTTTTATACTGAAGGCCATAAGCTTTTTTTTTTTTCCGACACTTGTCCAGGCTAGCAAAAGGCCATATAAGTTTAAAAAAATCGAGTGGGCTTTGCGAGAATCAACTCAATCCGATATGTAAAATTTAGCCCAAATTTTTTTAGACTAATCCATTTTAGCTTAGGACGGGTTACGCCATTGCTTGGTTCAGTAAAATTATCTGGAATCTGTCGGATGTGAGAATAGCAATATTTGGGAAAATTAGTCATAAGGAAGCAGATTGTCGTCAAAAGAAGTGTAGTTTGGCAGGGTTGCAGATACAATCATTGCCTCTCTTCACTCCACAGGAGCTAATCCCTCTGAGGCCTAGGGGGTCCATGGACCATGAGTGAACTTGCTCTCTTTTGCCTTTACTTTATTATTGCCGATTTTTTGCATGGTTTTTTGGGTGGTTCTAATATTTATTTTTTACTAGATCGGGGGTGTAATTTTTATATTACATCGTTCGTATGAATATTAAACGGACCAAGCTATTCGTGTTTGAGCTCGTATTCGTTCGTTAAAAACTTGTTCAAAATTTGTCTAACTTATAATGACTTTCACTAATAAGAATATAAGTGTTTTTCCATGTAAGAGTAACATATATAGGAGAGGATTCGTGATTTTTTAACAAGAATGTAGTTTATGTTGATTGAAATCGTAAATAAACTACGTGGCCTATGGGCCTCAAACACATGAGATTAGATTCTTGAAATGTTGAGTAAAAGAGAATCAGCTGTAAGAATTGAATAAAAAAATTATTTTTAATGTAATGAGTGGAGAGAGATAGCTAAAGAAACTTACTGGGAACCGTGCAAAGAGTAAAAAGTTTTTCTCAAAACTTGTAAAAAAACAAAGTGAAACATGTTCTCATATTCATTCCGAGTGTTTTGAATTTACACTATACAACTATTTTCTGATCTTTTGAGGTTCTACCCAAAAATGGGTTTTTTTTTTGAATTCATAGTATTTTTGGATTTTGTTAAACCACATAGCAGAAGATTTCACCAGCAAGTGAATAGTAATGCACCTAATTACTTAGCAAAAGTTGAATATCTTCAATTTTTTTTTTTTCCCAATTTCGTGCATTTTGCCGATAAGTATCGGCATGTTACTTGAATCGACGCAATGAACTAGAAACTTGAGAGTATCTCCAACCGAATATTCTTTTTATAATTTTTTTTTGAGACTATTAGAACAATAAATTTTATGAGAAAAAGTGATTTTTGGAGAATTCTCTATCTAAAAATCAATTCCAACGCTATACTATATCTATTTTTAAACACTTCTATACAACATATTCAATGTTTGTCTTCTTATTGCAAAGATATTGTGCATATCTTTCGAATCGTTCCATTCATATAATATAAATGTGTATATTACATCACATTTTGTACTATATGTTTTTCATCCTTTAAATATGGAGGATCACCATCTCATCCTCCACATTTAGTATACCAAAATACATGTCCAATCCACTCTACATTTTGAAGGACAACAGGGACAGTAGGGAAATTGGTGAAGGAATATGCCATCCTATATGATATGTTATCCTGGCAAATTCTTCTTCGTAATAAGATTAATAATACCACTCTCACGACAAATTCTTCATAATAAGATTAATAATACCACTCTCACCTTTAATTCAAAAAATAAGTGAAAACTAAGTACTTATTTCCCTTATCGGAACGGGGCTCAAAATGTAAGGGAAACAATATACGTGGTAACCCATTACCAATTGTGGGGTGAAGAAACATCTCAAAAATTTCAGCCCAGTAAGCAGCTCAAGGTCAGTTTGGAACTTCAACGTTTAGCAAAAGTGTGATCTGGTTTGGGCCTGTAGCAGGCCCCTTTGAGAGTGAGTCTTTGTTTACATGGATTGGGCTCCCACTTCATAATTTTTAGGGCTTTATGCCTTGGTTGGATGGGCACTTTTAAAAAAAAAATATCAACTCCAAAAACACTTATTACCTCTATTTTTAATTACTATTCTTATTTTTCTCTTTACTCATTAATCATATTTTCAATTATTACTATTATTTTTCTCTCCCTCTCTCCACTCATTGCCTATATTTCTAATTATTACCTAAATTTCTCTCTTCACTCATTACCTTAAAAACTAAACCCAATGTTTGAGTTTCGATCCGAACAAGGCATTAGCCTCCACAAAAGAAAGGGAAATGGCACGTACTATGTACGGTCTGGGAAAAAGTATCCATGACATTGTCCAAGAAGAGTACGTGGCATGCAACTCACCCGATGTGAGGCCCTTGATGCTCTTTTGTTTTATTTTTCTTACTCCGTGCCATGTGAGACAGGGAAGACAAAAGAAAGAGAATAAAAGAGAAAACAAAAGAAATATTGTAAAAAAAAAAAAACAGCAAGAGCCACGCACAGGGTGAGTGACATTGCCATGTTCAGCTAAATAAGTTAATTGGCTTATTTTTTTTGTCTTTATTCAATTTTTTTTACGTATTTTTTAGTTTTTCGTCAATTGTTTGGGGATTATTGCATTGTCATGATGAGAGGAATCTAAAAAATAAAAAATTATGATCGAAATCAAATTTTTTTTGAATAAAAACGAAAATAAGCCAATAAGCCAATTTTTTCATCTTTATTCAAAAAAAATTTGATTTCGATTATAATTTTTTACTTTTTAGATTCCTCTCGTCATGACGATGCAATAATCCTCCAAACATTAACGACAAACTAACAAATACGAAAAAAAATTGAATAATGACAAAAAAATAAGCCATTTGGCTTATTTAGCCGAACGGAATTAAGAGCCTGTATTTGTGAGTCTATCCGCCATTAATGTAGTTGGATTACAATCCAAGGAGATTAGACCATTATAAATCTAACAGGATTTAGATTCTTTCGGGTCGGGTCCTCTTGTGGGACTAAACCTGTAAACCAAGCATCATCTAAGCCTTTTTTTTTTTTTGTGGATTCACTCTAATGGTTGATTCTTTTTACTTCTTATAGAACACATCGATGATATTCTATACCCTCAATTATGTCAAAAATAAAATAAAATTATGTTTCTTGGAGGTTGATTGATATAAATTTGACATATTTATATTAAGAATAATTAAGAAACATAAATTTGAAATACTAGAGCAGAATTGAAAAAAATAAAAACATAAATAGTAGTAGTAGCCGCCGCCAACGAGCTCTAGCCCACTGGACACTTCATTGACGCTCCAAACTGGGAGATTTTAGGTTCAAACCTCACTATAGGTGAAATAGTATTGCAGTAGTAGTTTGTATCCTTCCTCCTCTTGCCATTTTCCTTATACATATAGAGTGGTGTAAGTCCTTCCTGCCCCCAAAAAATTCTTAGTAGTAAAAACGAAAAAGAAAATGGTCTTGTTAATATCTTCCTATTAGGCAAAAGATAATAAGCATACAATGAATACCAAATTTGAATATCAATACATTTTTTTTGCGGATATCAATATATATATTTTTTATATACTCCATCCATCCCATTTTCTTTGGACTTTTTCGACGTTTGTTTCTTTCTTTAAACTCTTATATATTTCAATATGCATCTAAAAAGATATGAAATATGATTATTGTTTGATAGTTTTGATTTATAATACAAATTTTTTAAAATTATAAAAAATATTATAAATTAAAAATATGAGTTTAAAAAACCGCACGAATATCAAAACATACCAAAAAAAATAAATGGGACCGAGGAGTACTATCCTATGCTTATCGGACGGAAGTTGGCATCTTTGCAAAAGAAAATGTGGAAAACGGGAAGGTAGACTAAAGAAAGGTCAATGATCAGTAGTCAAATTGAGACTATCCTCCAATAACAGATTGACACCCGTCACCGCGGCCCACCTTAAGCCGACACGGCGCATTATTATTATTGCACTAGTATTTTTTTTAACGAAAAACACGAACATCACATGGCGAAAAAGAGTACCCCCGCGGTGTATCCTCAACACTCGATCCCAGCCCTGCCCCACCAAACCTTTCCCTTACAAAAAAATCCGAATTGCTTTTCCCTCTTTACTCTCTCTCTCTCTCTCTCTCTCTCTCTGAGCATTTTCTCTCACTTCTGATCTGAATCATCTGATCAAGTTCTAATTCTCGGACGAATCGAAAACAATGGCTGAGACGACGTCGGATAAAGGAGCCGCAGCAGCTCTCTTCTCTCCATACAAGATGGGCAAATTCAGCCTCTCTCACAGGTGATCACTTCTAGTCATCCTCTCTCTCTCTCTCTCTCTCTCTTTCTCTGTCTCTCTCTCTGTGTTCGTTTCACCACATTCGCTGCTTCTTTTTGCTCCCGATTATCTCTCACCACCCGATCTTAGTCCTTCTGACTTCATAGAATCTCATATCCTCTGAAATTGGACGGCCGAGAGAGTGAAAGAAAAAAAGATGGTGGTCAATAATTGCTTCCGTATCCGAAATTTTGCTAAGAATATTAGTATTTCTGATTAATTGGGGTGTATTATTAAGTTGTCAATTAGTAGGGAACTTAAAATTAAGTGGTCGATTAGCGTACAAGTAAGGCATCCAATCGAATTTTAAGAACATGGTGTTTGCACTCGTTTGGCCCTTTTATTCTTGGCATTGGTTTTTGTCATGAATATAGAATTATGTGACTTTATGGTCCAAATACAAAGAAATGAAAGAAAGATGTGACTTCTCTAGCAATTTTTTTCTTAATCCTCCGACTTCTCTAGCAAATGTTTGGTGGGTTTTGGATCAATTGATTGGGAGGAGGTACAGCTGCAAGCCTGCAAACGAATCGAGCTCCTTGCGAGGAGCTCGTGGTCCGGTTTGGCTCGACTCGACTTGTTTAGTTATCGAGTAGAGCTCAAACTCGAGTTTTAGGCTCGTAAAAGCTCGGTTCATAGTTATAGGCTCGGCTCGTTTAAAGAGGCTCGTTAAGAAATTAGCCAGGTTTGGCTCGTTCAAGGCTCGGCTCGTTTACACCCGAGCCGAGCCGAGCTCGAACACTATAAACCTCGGCTCGTTTGCACCCCTATGAGGAGGCTTCTCAGTTTGGTCTTCTAACTCCACTGGCAAAGTTTTTTTGGCTAGACCAAAAGGGTGGGCTGGATTGAACCAGCATAGCATCCCTGATCAACTGAAACTACCTGACCTAAAATGTTCAGACTTAAGTCCAAGCTGTTTGCGTTACGAGGCACTTTCGCTAAGAGGCTCTGTATAAAGACAAATCTGGTTGATCCAATGTTAATAACTACCTGATCTAAGAGAATCTGCCTGGATGATACCAACAATTATGAAACGATAAAAATGACCCCTTTTTTCCCGAAATAAATGTGCTTAGATCATGTTGATATTCAACATTCGATGAACCTAATTTTATCCTTAAACCTTTCACTAAACGCACCTTGCAAATTGAATAACTTGAATCATTTGAGGTGAGTTCGGAGTGGATCCAGCACAGTCCAAATAAAGGAGAGAGGGGCACTGAACAATTTTTCGCCGGAAAGCCTCCCCCAATTGAAAATTGGCAGGGTAACCAATCATAAAAATGCTATAAAAAAAAAAACACAGACGAATATGGAAGATGTGACTTTTGAGGCAATTGTTTTATTGTTATGTAGTTACTCTATATTATTTCATGAACAAAGAAAGATGTCTGATTAACTAAACAAATTCTGATCAGTTAATTAATGTTTTTTCATTGGGTTTTGGAATCCAATTTTGATAAAAATATATTGAATTGGGGGTTTCATATTTGGCAGGGTGGTTCTGGCACCAATGACTAGATGCAGAGCACTGAATGAGATTCCAAATGAAGCCCTGGTTGAATACTACACTCAGAGATCAACCCCCGCTGGATTCCTCATCACTGAAGGCACCTTGATCTCACCCACAGCTGCTGGGTAATTTCGTAGTTCTTTTCTCATGTCCAGGACTACAGGGTCTTTGAGTCAAAGAAAACACAATTTATTCCCCCAACAGGCCCAATAACGCCAACCCACGTGTCCCCCATTTTTTGCCTACTGCTTTGTTGGGCCCACCAGCGGCCTATGCATAATTGGAGCCCAAACTTTATTGTGAGTGGGACTTCTCACCATGAGTGGGATATTGAATCATCGACCAAGAAAGAATGAGGCCCACCTCATTATCATTCAGCAAGTCGTCTATATTTTAAGGCAGATGTAGGGACCCAATCCACTCGACAACAAAAACTTCAACACAACAGTTATTTGTAACGACATCTCACCGGATGTGGGCTCCATGTATGTCTGGGTCCCACCCCATGTGAGAGAGGCGTTACAAATGACTGTTGCATTGAAAATTTTCTCATCACCATTTGTTGGATGGGAGACAAATGGATTGGAGAGTACAATTTCAGCCCAAAAAAAGTTTTTTTTTTTTTTCCAAGCTCACTTCAATGATCGGCATTGTTCATTTTTTTGAACTCATCGAGAGCATCAAGTATACTAGTTACCAAGTTGATAGCAAATTGTTTGATATGATTTCGGAACGCATTCATATTACAAGAAATGGTTAAAATGGATTTTGATCCAATGTTGCGTTATTATTTTTGCAAGATGAATGTGTTCTAAAGTCATATCAAATGATATCCAAGCAACTTAATTTTTGGTGTGCTTGGTGCTCTCAACGGGCTAGACAAAATGAACGGTTGTGATCATTGAGGTGAGACCGTAAAGAATCATTTTTCACTCGGTAAAGGGTGGTGTTTATAAATGCAAGCGGGACCACCACGTGCGCTCTGTGATGTTTATCAATGCACAATATCAATTGATCACATCTGGTTGACATTTTCTATCTTTAATTGGGGGTGAAATCCTGGGATCAGGTTTCCACATTGCCCAGGGATCTATACCAAGGAACAAGTGGAGGCATGGAAGAAAGTGGTTGATGCTGTTCACGCCAAGGGAGCCATCATATTCTGTCAATTGTGGCATGTCGGACGAGCATCACACCCAGGTATGAAAGCCAAAATCAACGGCTTTTGATACAGAGCTATAATTTACAAGTGAAGTATAGGATGTGCAACTTAGCTCTCAGTAATTGTTTGTTTGTATAATGACCAACTTTTAGTGTATTTGCTAACTTTTACATGAATGATGAACTAGTGTATCAACCGGATGGGGCTGCACCGATCTCATCTACGAGCAAGCCCATATCAAACAGGGGGAGAATACTCTTGCCAGATGGAACACATGTCACCTACCCCAACCCTAGACCGTTGAAAACCTCCGAGATACCAGAGGTGGTGGGACATTATCGTCAGGCCGCTCTAAATGCTATTGAAGCTGGTTAGTTTAGTTTTATACTAAGTACAAAGCACTTTATGCATACATGCCATCAATCATATGATTTCCATATGTATCACTTTAATCTAGAATGGTTTCGGACTTGGGAAATAGGCAAATAGCTTGAGTCATGTGGTACCTACTAAGAGCTGTTTTGCCTAGAGAATTGTTGCATAAACTTTTGATGCTTCAATGTTCGTTCAAAATATGAGCATTTCTTATGAAAAGTAACTTTGCAATTTTGGTTTCCCGTCAACGACTCGGTATTTGGTCCAATGGACTGACTTATCCTGGATCAATTCCACCATTCACTAGTCATGCCCGATGAAAGCCTGGCAAAATCCGTTATGGAAAGGCTCACAGAGAAATTGATAGCACATAGGAGGAAGATGAATATCATACCAAAGCTTTCTGAAACCTTTGGTTGCCATATTATAACCTGTGCCGGCCCCTGGTCCTGGAGGTTAACCCTGTTATGAAGGGTCCCTGGACCATGTACTCTCGACCACCGTCCCTTCCAGCTACGTGACCACCCCACTAGTTAGATTGGGCCTTGAAGAGTGACTATGGATGGGTTCTTTTTCTTAGCTTTGGGAATAAAAATACAAACTTTATGTTGGTTAACTCTAAAATAAAAGTGAACTTCATTCTCATCTATGGGGAAAATAGGAACAACTTCTACACATTTTCATAGAAATCCCTTATCTGGTGTCTTAGAGCTTAGAAGCTTAACCAAGGCATTTAAGGTACTTGTTTGGTTGGGACTTGGGAGCCATGCATGTTTCTTTCTCAAACTGTTCGCATGTATTGACATTTCTCGATCGGCATCTTTGAAGTATGACAATGGTATCTAGTTTCTACTATCCCAAAAATTTCCTCCATTTTTGTGTTGCTTTAAGCTCACCATATATCCTATTCTTCTCTTTGTTTTTCTTTTTCCCCCTTGACCACCACCATTTTCAATACTACCCATTTGCACAGAATAATCATGCTATTTACAGGTTTTGATGGCATTGAGATCCATGGGGCTCACGGCTACCTCATCGACCAATTCCTGAAGGATGGAATCAATGATCGAACGGACGGATATGGCGGATCACTTTCCAACCGCTGCAAATTCATAATCCAAGTGCTCCAAGCTATTGTTTCCGCAATAGGCATTGATCGTGTGGGTGTCAGAATTTCACCCGCTATCGACCACTTGGACGCCACCGATTCCGACCCTCAATCCCTAGGGCTCGCGGTCATTCAAAGGCTCAACAAGCTCCAACTGGACTCGGGCTCAAAGCTTGCCTATCTCCATGTGACTCAGCCGCGTTACACGGCTTACGGGCAAACAGAGTCGGGTCGACACGGGAGTGCAGACGAGGAAGCGATGCTATTGAGGATGTGGCGAAGGGCGTATACGGGAACTTTCATGTGCAGCGGCGGGTTCACTCGGGAGCTCGGAATCGAAGCGGTGGAACAAGGCGATGCCGATTTGATTTCCTATGGGCGGCTTTTTCTTGCAAATCCAGATTTGGTCTTGCGGTTCAAACTCAATGCACCCCTCAACCGGTACGTGAGGGCTACTTTCTATACTCACGATCCTGTTGTTGGGTACACAGACTACCCTTTTCTAAACAAAGGAAGCCAGAGCCGCCTCTAATTTGATGATACCAGTATCTTCAAGAATATTGAATGTATTGCTTGAGAAGAAATTTTACTTATCTAGTAGTTAATTCCTGCTTTTGAATTTTCTCATTGCTTGTACTAATACAATCTTCTACAAAATAAAGCATTGCATTGAGTTTATAATTTTTGTTCTTGAATGAGTTTGAATGTGAATTCAATACCAACTACATGACATGTATTTCATAATGACGAATGGATAGGGAACCCTATAAACAGGTTGATCAATGGATAGGGAAGAGGCCCTATAAACAGGTTGATCAATGGATAGGGAACAGGCTATAAACAGGTTGCGTCGATGGTTGGAAGAGTCCGAAATGTTGCTCCACGCCTGGAGGTTTTAGATTTTCGTTGAACATAGCGAATATGTATCCTTCTATGTAAGCCTGAGGCCTTTTTGGTGTCCCATTCTTGGAAATATGTTCCGCGAAGTTCCTGTTATAGGTGGCGGCTAGCTCAGGGGTGGTGAAATCCCCATTACCATCGGATGGCCAACCAGTCTCGGACACAACCACGCCAACATCCGTCACACCCTCTCTCTCCATCGCCCAGTAAAACGCGTCTATGATAGCATCGAACAGGTTCTGGTAACTCAAGTTCCCGTCTTGAACCACTGGGCTGGTTGCAGTAAATAGTGCATAATCTAAGGGTACGTTTGCAGGATCTGCAGCATAGGCAAAGTAGGGATACACATTGACCATAAGTGGTGATGCCTGTGCTGACAAGAACCTCAGAATTTCGACAATATCGGTTGAGAATGCGCCAGCTGAAGGCGGATACGAGGTGCTTAGGGCTGCTGTGGACATGACAGTCGTCACCGAAACACCGGCTAGGCCTTGAGTATCCAGAATGTTTTGAAGGTTTTGCATTGCCGGTGCAACATAACTAGCATACTCCCCTGGAACAACTTCATTTCCGACGGTGATATATTCAACTGTCATGTCGTTCAAGTAAGGTGCCACATTAGATGAAAACCATGAATTGGCAAATTCTTGGCTTGTTGCTATACTCGGTAAATCCTCATTTCGAACACCTAATGAGATGTCAATTTGGCTCCCTCGTAGGGCTTGGAGTGCGTCTGGATTTGGTTCGAAGAGCCTCATTGAGCTGATACCGACGTTTTTGTAAAGAGCAACCACATCAGTAGCAGAAGGTAGGTTATCCCCCATCATCCCATAGCAAACACCTAGGCAAAGTGATCCTGTTCCTGTGGTGCAAACTTGGCCATGGGCTAGTGTAATTGAGAGAGCTAATGAGAGCCAAAATGAAGAAGAGGCCATCTTATTCGTGGAATACCTGTTATCATATGCCAAAAGAAAGAACAAACTGGTAATCACCCTGAAGCATTCAAAAGTTGGACAACATTCAATTTTGCATAAGAGATGGCTCTGTCGATGCATATAGGTATCTAGATGGCCTACTAGTCGTACGTACATAGTGTAAAACGCGAGAAGTAGTAGGTGCAAAATATGATCGAAGCAGACGATGTCCATAATGGACATGCAATGCAAGGTGGCGCGTGACGCTTTTATGTAGAAGGTGTCTTTTAGACTTGGGGCTTGGAGGGACAAACTCATAAAACCGGCCGTTAAGTTGGGTTAGAGCAGACAATACTTCCAAGCGGGAGTTGGGTCGCAACTTTAACATGGTATCAGACTTGGGGCCATGCTTGTGCCTAGGCGGGGATGTTGACGATGTCCAAGATGGACAACTAAGACGATGCATGACTCTTTTTAGGAATATCGTAACAGTAACTCTCTCTATATATGTACTGAAAAAGAAAGAAAAAATAAACCAAGAAACAAAAAAGTATGAAAGTAAGTCTTACCACCGGAATGAGGCTGAGGCCCTGGAAGTTTGTTCTGATAAAAGGTTTGCAAGGATCATGGTTTTATTTAAAGGTTTTCCGAGGTTGTACATTCAGCCTCGGAGTGCCGAAATTGAATGTATAATTTCGAAAATCATTTAAAGGTATTTAAGGTACTCCGAAATCATATAATACTATGTTTTTCTTTGTCAAATTCAATTTCAAAATCTCCCATTAAATGACTCCTGAAACGCATGTACTATTACTTTTGAATTTTTATTCATGCCATTATACAATTCGTTAATTGATCCCCACCATTATTACGTCTAGAATTAATTTTCGTGATTATTTCCCGTTAACCATGCCCAATTAAACGCATGACTCAAATTATCATGATTTCATTCACACACTCAAAATCTTCCATTAAATGATTCCTTTTTAACACATGTAAGTGCATTTGTGAGCATATACCAACTATACAATTCGTAATCAAACCAAATTGAGCCTTAATATCGATCGGGGTTGACCAAGTACTATTGATTTAAATAATTTCCTCATAATCATCGGAAAGTTCTTGAGAAAATGGATCGTTAAATTTCTTCTTTTTAAAAAATATTGGTTTGAATAATTCATTTGTCAGTAAATGATCGATGTGTTTTATTGCATCAACATTTTACACGTTTACAGCTACAAACAGACGTCTCAGATTCTCAAAGCTGGTTGCGGGGACAAAACGCAATCGAGTGATGTGTTTGAGAAGCGTATTCAAAATGTTGCGTACTTAGCAAGGCATTTATGAATGAAGTCTATATTCTTGGTAATTCAATTCTCAAACACAGTATCTTACGTTTTTAAATCCCGAATTTCCTCAACAAAACTACATGGCAAAAGAATATAAATCCAACGATATTATATTATTATAGGATTATAAAGTAAGAAACGAAACATTTGGCATGGAGCTTTTGGGGTAATTATCAGGAATGATTTGGGACAGTTTTGGGTTGCGGCAAATGGCAATTTGGAATGGTGCACAGGGCCTTTGGTGGCTGAAGCATTAGCTTTCCGAAGGGGAGTCCAATTGGGCCAACATCTGGGTTTAAGGGAAGTGTTCGTGGAAGGCGATTCACAGGCGGTTGTGAATATGATCAATGGTGCAGTTACGGTGAACCAAGAAGTGAAGATTATCGTTAATGATATCCAGACTCTTAGTAGATGTTTTGCTTCTTGTATTTTCTCTTATAGCCATAGGTCTTCTAATTCCGTTGCGCATCTTTTGGCTAGTAAGGGTTTGGTTGGGGTTAGGTATAGTCTGTGGACTGAGTCCCCCCCCCCCCCGGTTTCCTCTTGATGTATGGGTTTCGTCATTATAATATCATCAGTTATCGTTTTGACCAAAAAAAAAAAAAAGAGTAAGAAACGAAACACAATTCTTCTTGGTAACTGGGCATGTAAAACGAAAACACGCTTTCACGCGCCATCTAAATACCGAGGAAGATAATGTTGACGATTACGGTTTAGTCAAAATATTTTGACTAGGAGCTCAGCTTCAGCTTCGCCCCTGCTAATCCTGAAAAAACAATTACCGATATTCATTGGACTTGTTTTTTTACAACGTCCCATAAAAAATTATTTTACAATTTATGGGTCTTTTTTTTTGTATTTTAGTATTTTTTGTGACCTGGAGTGGGCCCCGCACGCATGGGATAAAATTTGTGCGGTGGCTATAGCATTGCTGGAGCAGAAATGCAAGGTACGCAGAATTAGAACAGGGAAAAGTGTACGTTTTATCGTATTGTGTTGCTCATAAAGTCCAAATTTGTTCGTTTGGGGCACTCAAAATTTCTGAGCACAGTTTTCAATAAATTTTCTCTATCTATCTCTTTTCACTCGTCACATTTTAAAATTAAAACCTCAATCAAAACCCAAACCAAATAAGTGGGACTTTGGAGTGGTACTTATGTACCAAAATAGATTTTTTGTTTTTTTCCCCTTCGAAAATGAATGGCAACTACTGCCTTATCCTGTGCATAACGTTTCGAATTCTTGTGAAAGCCTTTAGTAGACTTCATAAACGATTTATCCTTTTCAGTCTTTGGATCCTTTACTGTAAAGTTTTGTTACTTTACTCATCTTACATATGAAGGATCTCGAAGTCTTGGATTCATTTTAACTCTTTTCAATTACATCGAGACGCAGAAAAATATTCGTATTTCTTGTTCGTTTTTTCTATTTCTAAGGGAAAATCGTGTTTAATTAAGTGGTACTGTAATATACGTATAATATGGGATCTGTACCCAAGGTTTTACGACCAACTCGAATTACAAATGTACTTATGCCAAGTGAATGTTTGAACTAAACACGTACTATAACATAAACATTCATAACTTACCTATGAGTTGTGTACATTGGAAAGAATCCATGTCACATAGTGAAACACAAACTCGTTTGGACCAAAACTTGCCTTAAAGAGGGCCCTTTTTTTCACATTCCAAAGAGACTTAATTGCGGATAAAAAAAAAAAAAGACTTAATTTGGACCATTTATTTTGCAAGGCCGGCTCGCAGAATAATATATTCACGTAAAAAATAAACTTGATTAGATTGCAACAATAAACACAGATTACGCAGGGTAGAATCTGCAATGGTGGTGGCGGAACCTGCACAGTTTCCACCTCCGGCGGACAAAATTTAACAGTTTTTTTTTTTTTTACTAGTGTAAGCTGTAACCTTGTGCTCTAGATACGATTAGTTATAGAGGTACTTTACAGATGATTCTCAGAGAAAAGGAAAAAAAAAAAGTACATTTACAGATGGGGGAATAGAATTATTGGAGGAAATTAAACTTTTCCTATGTCCTATGAAATCCAAACACCCTAGGGAAAGGGGAATTTCTAGGATCCACATCTTCTAGTCCATATGGTTACAGTATAATGTGAGAAGGAAATAAGGCTTGGAGAACCCTTGTTCTGGAGAAGTTTTTGGGAGCCGGGCGGGGTACGACAAACGTGGTACCCCGTTGGTAATCCGACCAAACGTGTTTGACGGTATGAATTTTAGAGAGAGAGTGGTCGGGTGAGGGGAGATAGAGGGAACAAATTTGGGCCGTTTCAAACACATTTGGACAGTGCCGGCTCATATATTTTGGAGGCCCGAAGCAAATTTTGTATATTGAACCTTTACAAATTCATGATTTCTTTAAAAAATGATAAAAGTACAAAAAATCAAACTAAAAAAAATATAAGTATGACAATATAAATGTAAAAAAAATATGCTTGCAATTATGGAGATGCATGAGAGTCGAACCACACACTCACAATAGCATGAAAATATTATGCGACCACTAAGCCAAGTGTCTAGTTTGTATTTTTATTTGGAAACATTCTAATATTAATACGTAAGTTACATTACAATGGGGCCTCAATTTGGCACCAAAATCCGGAGGCCGGAAGCGGTTGCTTCCCTCGCCTATGCCATAAGCCGGCCTTGCATTTGGACAGTTGGGATTGCCGATGAGTAACGCCACTGCTCGGCATCCAAAAATTTCTCCTTCTTCTGGCTGTCAAAAAATGTCTTCATTTGAAATGGGTATCTATCCATAATTAACGTGCATGTGACTCATATTGGACCACATTCTGATATTTCTACCGTCGTTAACGAACTCATTGCATCAACTTGCTGGAAATTTTGCAATCTTCTCCTTCCTGTCAGTACAAATTGTTCTTTTTCGCGGCGAATCTAACGGTACAAATTTGTTAGATCTAAGTTTGAAAAAGCAGGTATTACTATCATTTATCAGCCACACATCAAGGCATGATTTCTTTCGCGAATTGATCCATTGACTCCGGCAGGATATGCTTCTTTGATTCTGCATTTTCAAACAATTAAAGGGTTTTCTTGTTTTTGTCTGAAAAAAACATCAAACACTCACATGCATCACAGCCCAGAATCTGTCGTATGTTGGGGTATTCTTTTGTAATCTGAGCTTTTGTCACAAGATTTTCGTAATGAAATCGATGTGACGATTTATAGTCCATTCGTACGTTTTGAAAGATAATATCCACGATTACGACGTATTGTTTCAAAATGATTTATTTTTCAGACAGGGCTGTTATAAGCCTGTAACACAAACTCAGCTGCTCAAGCTCAACACATGTTAAACTTGTTTTAACAAATTGTCTCGAGTTCTCTTGATTATGTATGTTGGATTTCTTGGAGTGTTCCAACCTAAAATCAATTGGCAATAGATGGAGTAGCCTCTAGAATTTATTAAAGTGGTGTTCCACTTTTTGGAAAAATACATTTTTTTCAAACGAAAGTAATTTCAAACTCAAATATAATGAAAATAAAAAATATTTTTTCAATTTTTTTGGCATCGTTTAAAAGATCTTAATGAGATCTATCAAATAAGATTCATATTGGTAGGAAAATTATTTATGTAAACACATAATTTTTTTATCTTAAAATTACATTCTTTTTTTAAAAGTTCTTTTTTCCAAAAACCAGAACACCACCTAACCAAGCTTGGGTAGATTAGATGAGCGATGTGAGACAAGTCTAACACTCCCCCTCACGTGTAGCCCGGATGCATGTGGAGGTGACAGACCAGGAGTTGACTAACTCGGGCGATAGAGATGACAGAGACTTTCCCAAGAGAGGTGAGGCACCCAAGATCTAGTTTTGATACCATGTTAGCTCTGATATCATGTGAAGAAAAACGAATTACGTATTATTGATTGTATTCAAACCATAACCTAGCACGCCTTTATATAGGCTACAAGACGCAGCATAATAAGGAAACCTAGACTAACTAGGAAACATAAATAATAATCTGCCTAAACTCGAAACATAATAATAAAGTTTAGAAAATATGGCAATATAATATTTCCCAATATTATGTTAACAAGGTAAATAATAAGCCGACCTTGAACACATTTTAGAGTTTTTTTTTTTTTTTTTGAAAAAAACACATTTTAGAGTTCATCAGGCCTATACTGTGTCTAAAAAACTCGAGCAAACTCAATTCAAGATCGCGATCGACTTGATTTAAGCTCTTCGAAATTTGCACCGATGACAAATGAGTCAAAACTTGAACACATTAATTGTTCAAGCTTGTTAAGTTTACAAGCCAAGATTCACAACCTAGTACCCAACTCATTCACAACCTGTAAATCGGTTTCCTTAAAAAATCCTGCATGGCCATATCTGTAACCAACCAATAGCAGTTCCCAAAAGAATATCTATGCTATCAGTCTATCACATTACTCCCACCGACCCAATTTGTTTGTCCACTTATAGATTTTTAGATGTCCCAATATGTTTGTTCATTTGATTTTTTGATAATTCAAATTTCGTTTTTGCCATTTTCTATTGGAATAACATAATCTTTCAAAAAAGAGGAAAGTCCACTTTCACCCCCTGTGGTTATCGCCATGTGCGGATACCCCCCTTGTGGTTTAAAACTGACCACATAACCTACCTGTGGTTTTGAAAATGTGCGGATAGACCCCCTGCCGTCATGTTTTCCATCCATTTTAACGGACACAACATTAAAAGACCGTTATACCCTCATCACGTCCCTTGATTTTCTTCTTTTTTAAATCTAACCACACCATCCTGTATACCAAAAATTGAATCCAAACCGTTGATATTGTAAATTTTGACGAGTACTACGTCTATGTCAAAATTCAAGTCAATCAAAAAATGAAAAGCTCATGGTCAAATCGATTTTGTTATGAAATTAAAATTTCAAATTTGAATTTACTAAAAATTAGATCACTGGGTTATTGATACCTGATTGAGATGATTTTTTTACAGAAATACTCTATTCTTTATTTAATACATTATGAACGACTCAGATTACATTCTAGAGATGTGTGAGATACACCTCCGTTGATATGGACGGAAAACATGACGGCAGGGGGTCTATCCGCACATTTTCAAAACCACAGGTAGGTTATGTGGTCAGTTTTAAACCACAAGGGGGGTATCCGCACATGACGATAACCACAGGGGGTGAAAGTGGACTTTCCTCTAAAAAAAAGTTGAGCTGAAAAGTTAAAACGTTTCATGTCTAATCATTGTATTATCAAAAAAAGTTCTTGAAATCGGGACAAAGTGAGTATATAAATATCACCTTCCCCCTATTGAACGCACCAACTCAAAAAAGGCTATCACACACACACAGAGCCATTACATCTGTGAAGATGTTTCTTCCAATTCTCTTCACCATTTCCCTCCTCTTCTCCTCCTCCCATGCTTCAGTGTTGGACTTCTGCGTAGCAGACCCATCCTTACCCGATGGACCAGCGGGCTTCTCTTGCAAGAAGCCTGCTAAAGTCACCGTAGACGATTTCGTTTATCATGCCTTGGGCATTCCAGGGAACACTTCCAATCTCATAAAAGCCGCGGTCACCGTAGCATTTGCACCCCAATTCCCGGGTGTCAACGGGCTTGGCATTTCCATAATCCGGTTGGACCTAGCCGTGGGTGGCGTGGTGCCAATCCACATTCACCCGGGGGGCTCAGAAATCCTTTTTGTGGTTGAAGGAATAATCTGCGCCGGATTCATTTCTTCCACTGCCAACACTGTCTATTTCAAGACTCTGTACAAGGGGGATGTCATGGTTTTCCCACAGGGGTTGCTGCATTTCCAGTTTAATTCCGGGAAGACTCCGGCGCTAGCAACTGCCAGCTTCAACAGCCCGAGCCCGGGACTGCAACTCGTGGATTTCGCTCTTTTCGCAAACAATTTGCCTTCTGAAATTGTGGAGAAGGTCACTTTCCTTGATGATGCTCAGGTGAGGAAGCTCAAGGCTGTCCTGGGAGGCACTGGTTAATTGCTTCTTAGTATTTGAAAATTTGTCCCTCCTGTTTGGTTTGTTTTGATTTGATTAAGAGAGTCTCTAGTCAGGTGTGTGTGTGTGTGTGTTTTTTTTTCAGGCTTTGCTTTTGTGTTTTTTTTTTGTTTGTTTTGGATGTGAAATTGGGAGGTTGCTAAGTGCAATGTAACCAATTAGTTTGTCTGTTGTTTCAATTAACATTTCCTTTTGAATGCAAAATGCCCCTTTATCCGAATAAATTCGCAACATTGGATGAATAATTTATGGAATTTGCAGGTAAATGAATTACTTTCAGTATTTGGTTGTCAAATTATCAGGAAGGGAAACCGAATACCAAGCATGAGGAAACCTCTTTTCCTATTGAGACTTTTGTTATTTTCATGGTTTTAAATAAAAACCGTTGCATAACACTTTGGACCTCCGATATTGTTATTTGCTTACTTATCGGCGATACAATCCGTTATAGACCGTATTACTGATACTGTTACGTTTCTCAATACTGCGATTTAATACCCTGGTTACTTGTCATTCCAGTCCTTTCATCAGAGGTGTTTTCTCATCAATCTCTTTTAGCCCTTTGGCAAAAGATCTCCAGAGTACTTAAACAACTACTTTCAGCTCTTGGTCTCAGTGTAATGTGAACTTTGAATTCTCTCATAATAGAAGACTTATTGGTAGTGAACTTGAAAATGTTGATGAGAAATGAAAAACAAAAAACTTGATGAAGTTGTAAACATCACTAAGGTAACCTTATCTTCTTGAAAAGTGTGGTCCGAATTTCTCACTGGGTTGTGAATGCAGCCAAAGAATGTTTGTCTGATTCACACACTTTCGACTTACCCTCTTGTCATGGTCCTTAACCATAGCATGTTGAAGCAATTAAGCATGTTGAACAACTATTGTTAGCGCCCGATTAAAACAAAAATTGGTTCTCTCAAAGAAAGATAGAGAAGAAAGTTGAAAGACCACCGAGTGATTGTTTCAACTTTCAAACCAGTAAGGACCTGTTCAATATTTGAGTTTAAGTATTAAACAAACTATTTCGTCTCCGTGGTATGGTGTGGGACCTTATCTTTCAAACCAGTAAGGACCTGTTCAATATTTGGGTTCAAGTATTGCCATGTTGATGTACTTCTTTCTAATTAAATAAGAATAAAAAATGGTTACTTACTAAAAAAAAAATGGAATAAGAAATGGTTGAAGAGCATCAACCCATGTTGATCATGTACTGCTTTTCTGATAAATGAGAATAACATTTTATTTTCCAAATACTACTCCATAATTAGTGCGTCTTGTCTTAGATTTTTTGTTTTGCTCATTGTCTTCATTCAGACTTCGATTATAAGGGAACTTTCAACACTCATCCATGAGTTTTGAACCCACAACCTCATCCCCAATTAAGCAATTCATACAAATTAGTTGTCCTTTATAGATTACGAAGCCATGACCTCACCCTACCCGATATCGAAAATCTGCCGTTAGGGATGTGGTTGAGGTAAAAGGAGGTTCTTTTATGGCATAAGATAAGATAAGGTAAGATAAGAAAAATGTTCTTGGCCATCCAAAACTAGAAACTCAGTTGTCTTGCATAGCTTACCCAGTTTCGCATCAGTCACTACTATAGCTAATTTGCTCTATTAGAAATATCTCACAGCATCTATTCTAACTACTAAATCATAACTCAATGATGGGTTGCACACCACTTTTTTCCACTTGTGTCACAGAACCACTAATCACAGGTACCCACACTCGCAAATTGGAGGAATATTTTTGGTGCTAAGCGGGTACCACATAACGGTACCGTTGGCGATCCTAGTCGTTCAAATATTTTTGGATGGCCTAGATTTTTATTCCCTCTTTCTCTTCTCACCCGACCACTCTCTCTTCTCTCTTTCTCTCTTTAAAATCCAAACGATCCAAAACATATTTGGACGGCTGAGATCCCCCACGGATACCACGTGTGTGGTACCCGCCCGGCAGGACCCAAAAACTTATCCACAAATTGACATTAACTTTTGACCCATCAATGTGTAATATAATAGTTAATGAGATTCCAATTAATTATACTTGTAATATTCTCGAATTGATTCAATTAGGAATTTAGGAGTATAATAATAATAATAAGTATTGCATTACAAAACAATCACTCTCATTGGTTGCAAACTTGCATAGTATTTCAATTTAAATACACTATGGGGGTTTGGTTAACTTATTTCGCTTTTTTCCTTGTTTTTTGCATTTTCGTTATTTTTGCCTTAAATTCTAGTATATAATTAATTATTAGTCTCAGTAAAACAAAATAAAATATATATAACTCACACGTGAAAAAGTTCCAAGAAAATTGGCTTCTTTTAGATAATTCTTAGTATAATATTTTGGTAAACAATTTAAGCTTTTTAATACCTAACAAAATTCATTGAGTAAAATAATACTAAGGCTCCATCCCGCTAAAATTCTTATTTTTTTATTACTTATTTTTTATTCTACGAAACATATCATTCTCTCACAATTACATCACATGTAACAATAAACTCAAAAAGTATAATTACAAGTATATATGCCTCCACCCATCCGTTTCTTCTTCAACGTCTGGACCGTCCAACTCTCTCCCCTCCGTCTTTGGTCTTAATTCAAGGCCGGCCCTGATATTTTGAAGGCCTAAAGCGAATTTAAAAGATTGGGCCCTAGGATTCATTTAACCAAAAAACCCCCAATATATGTGGCAAAATATAGAGTAAAAAGATTAAACATGATGGTGCTTTGTAATTTAACCAAATAATTTTTTTTATACCATTGAAAAAAAAGAATGAAACGTAATGCAGTACTGGTCTTACACTGCATTTTCTCTTACTATTCATGTTATTAACTTTAACTGTGAGAATAGTATCTTTAACAATATCAGAATTATCTATTTTAAACCTTTTTATCAAAGTTTGTTGATTGAGAATAAATTATTTTGATTTATTTATAAACAAAAGTGGCTTAGTTTGTGAATTTGATAGTAAAAGTTAGAAATAAAATTAAACAAACAAAAGAAAGAAAAAAAGTAATCAAAACATTGATGGTGTAAAAGATTTGAACCTCGTCTTGAGCAATACCTACAACTACTAAAGCATAACTAATTTATAATGCAAAAGGTCTAAGAGCTGAATATTATTTATTCCTAGATTCAAAAGAAAAATAAGGAAAAAAAAAACTTTGTCAAGAGAAAACCTCCCTAAGAGTTGAACCAATTATCTTCCGTCCTAGTTTCCAGTACACGGACCACTTGTGCTAGAATTGACATTGTGCTAAACCACAGAACATTGCTTGTATATAATAAAATTAATTTTTTTTTATGAAAAATGAGGACCTCGTTTTTCTAAAATTTCGGAGGACTAAAGCGCTGACACCTCGGGCTTTCGCCCAGAGCCCGCCCTGGGTCTTATTTGACAGACCCAGGAGGTGAGAGACAGAGAGAGAGAATAGAAACCTAGGAGGCGGAAATCACGAGTTTCTTCGGGCTTGGAAGCAGGTATTCCTTTCCTCCTACCGTTTCCTCTGTTCTCTCTATGTGAATTATGAACATGAATCTGTATATCATATATGTATTTATTGCAAAATTGTCTGCATATATGCATGTGTTCTATCATGGGTAATGAATTGCCTGATGATTCAAGTTTTTCTCTTGAGCTTTCATCTGTTCTTGATCATGGCGTTGAAATCTAACCGAATATCAATTTAAATGAATTTCAGTTCGTGGCACTAGTAAGATTACGATTGGATTCTCATTCGGGTGCCGGAAATGAACATTGATCGAAAAGGGTGAAAATTTGATACAGTGTAGGGAGTTTTTTTGGGGGAGTGATTGTTTTAAATACCTTCTAGTAGAACTTTTTGCTGAAAAATCAGGGCAATTTAGGTCAGTCAAACACAAAATCCCTAGAGTGGATTTGATCATGACCAAAGCAGGGTCTAGTACGATGTCCTGAACATTATGGCCCCGTTTGATAACAGTGATAGATAGATGAGATTCATAAGGAGATAGAATTAGGATTGGAATTCGTAAGGAGATGAGATTGGTAATGAGAATGGATTGATAATGAGTATGTTTGTTTGGAATGAGATTAGATGATGTGATTATTAATATCATGTTTGTTTGAGATAAGATTAGATGATGTGATTGGATTGATAAAAAAAATTGGTAATGAGAAGGGTTAAGTTCGGACTATGAATACCAAGTCCCCCGGGGTATTGCTAATACCCCCTAATCCCCGGCTTCCTAGTCCTACGGACTAGTAATCCCAACTCATTTTTGGTTACCAAACACATTATTAGTAGTCCCATGGGATTGGTAATCTAATCCCAAGAGCTAATATGGTTATCAAACAGGGTCTATGTGTATGTAGACTTAGGGTTTTATTATGTGGTGACCAGTCATCGCGCATTGTCCTAGTTGTATGTTACTATTACTAAGGTTTATTGTGTGCAGTCATCGCGCATTGTCCTAGTTGTCTGTTACTATTACTAAGATTTTATTATGTGGTGACCAGTCATCGCGCATTGTCCTAATTGTCTATTACTAATACTAATGACAAGTACTCCAAACAAACTTTTTGATTATCTTCCCAAATCTGTTATCAGTTTGTGGTGATCTATCATCATGTGTTTTGCTAGGGCTAGTTGTCTGTTACTATTACTAATGACGAGTACGAAGTCACTAAGTAAACACAAAAGTTAGGAATCTTGATCAATTTAGTTATATTATGACGGTTTTTTAATTTGTACATGAAAGGAAATACAGAAAACAAACAGTGAACAAAGCAAACACCAACCATATAATAAAGCTTCCGCCATCTTCAAAGCACCAACTTAATCACTTCGATCCGTAGTTAAAATAACTATTTTCCTTACAACAACCTGAAGACAAAATAAAATTTCAATTGACTGAAATCGAAGATTAATTAAAAAGACGCAAAGCTAAATAAAAGAGCCGCAAGTGATCAACTAACTTCCTCTTTTTTTTTCTTTTTCTTTTTTATAAGCAACTAGCTTATAAATAAATCCCAGAGAAGCATTGCGAAAATGGATGGCAACTAGTGCCTTATCCTGTGCATAACGTTTCGAATTCTTATGAACAGAAAACCTAAAGTTGGTATATTTCATAAACGATTTATCCTTTTCAGTTTTGGACCCTTTACTGTAAAGTTTTGTTTTACTTTCCTATTCTTACATGTGAGGGATTCTTGAAGTCTCGGATTCATTTTAACTCTTTTCAATTACATTGAGACGTAGAAAAATATTCGTATTTCTTGTTTGTTTTTTCTATTTCTTACGGAAAATCGTGTTTAAGTGGTGTAACATACGTATAATATGAGATATGTACCTAAAGTTTTACGACAAACTCGAAATTACGAATGTACATTGAAAAGTATCCGTGTCACATAATGAAACACAAACCCCTTCAGACTCGGGACCAAAACTTGCCTTAAAGAATTTTTTATTTTTTTTGCCCACATCCCAAAGAGACTTAATTGATCAGTTCATACATTTCTCTTTTGCGTTTAATTAAATTCTTTTCGCCGGCGGTGGAAATCTTACTGTGCGTTTATTATAATAATTTGAACCGTTATTAAAGGCCTCCAGAATACTACATACACACACAAAAAACTTGATTGAATTACAACAATAAACGCAGGGTGCAGAATCCCCACGATTTCCACCACCCGCGGACAAAAGTTGAACTCTTTTTTTCAATGCTCTAGCTACGATTTTAGTTATAGAAGTACTTTACAGATAATTCTCAAAAAGGAAAAAATAAGTGCTTTTACATATGGGGACAGGGGAAATGGAATCACGGGAAGAGATAAACTTTTCCCATGTCCTATCAAATCCGAACACCCTAGAGAAAGGGGAATTTCTTAGATCCACATCTTCTTTGTCCATGCCAACGGGTTTGTAGCCAACCGTATTTTCTCACCTTTTCCATATGGAAGGTGAGGATTCGATTTTCTCTTAAAGCGCGAGTGCTTGGTGTGGTAGTTGATACCCTTTAATTTGGGTTTGCACCACTTGTTTGACGCTTAGCGGTACCCTATCCCCATCCATCCTCTTAAGAGTAAGCTAGACATTTATCAAGTGACAAAAAAAAAAAAAAATCTTCTAGTCCATATGGTTACCAATAGGGGTGTGCACGGGTTGGGTTTGACCCCGAACCCTTCATTTGATTTTTTGATGATTCAAAATTTCTTTTTGCCCTTTTCTATTGGAATAGCATAATCTTTCAAAAAAAGTTGAGCTGAAAAGTTAAAACGTTTCACGTGTAACCATTGTGTTACCTAAAAAAATTCTTGAAATCGGGACAAAGCGAGTATATAAATATCACCTTCCCCTCTATTGAACGCACCAACTCTAAAAGGGCTATCACACACACACACACAGCCATTACACCTGTGAAGATGTTTCTTCCAATTCTATTCACCATTTCCCTCCTCTTCTCCTCCTCCCATGCTTCAGTGTTGGACTTCTGCGTAGCAGACCCATCCTTACCCGATGGACCAGCGGGCTTCTCTTGCAAGAAGCCTGCTAAAGTCACCGTCCCACCGTAGACGATTTCGTTTATCATGCCTTGGGCATTCCAGGGAACACTTCCAATCTCTTAAAACTTGCGCTCACTCCAGCATTTGCACCCCAATTCCCGGGTATCAACGGGCTTGGCATTTCCATGCCCCGGTTGGACCTAGCCGTGGATGGAGTGGGGCCAATCCACACTCACCCAGGGGGCTCAGAAATCGTTTTTGTGGTGGAAGGAACAATCTGCGCCGGATTGATTTCTTCCTTTGCCAACACTGTCTATTTGAAGACTCTGTACAAGGGGGATGTCATGGTTTTCCCACAGGGGTTGCTGCATTTCGGGTTTAATTCCGGGAAGACTCCGGCGCTAGCAATTGTCAGCTTCAACAGCCCGAGCCCGGGACTGCAACTCTTTGATTCTGCTCTTTTCGCAAACAATTTGCCGTCTGAAATTGTGGAGAATGTCACTTTCCTTGATGATGCTCGGGTGAAGAAGCTCAAGGCTGTCTTAGGAGGCACTGGTTAATTGCTTCTTAGAAAACAAACATTGATCAAAGCAAACACCAACCATATAATAATGCTTCCTCCATATTCAAAGCACCAACTTATTCACTTTGATCCGTAGTTAAAATAACTATTTTCCTTGCAACAACTTGGAAATTAGAAAATGCATTCCCTAACAATTATGATATTTCCAGAAAATTTATAACACAATACCAAAGAAGTTTTGACGCAGCGGAATTCACGAGAGATTAGTTAGCGTACTAATCCAAACGAGATAATCAACCCGTCGCAACGAGCAATTCTTGGGCACAAGAATGAAAGAGAAATTCTCTGCAATATTATTGATCAAAAAAAGCTGCATAAACCCTAAGTTACAAACCTATTTATAGGCAAAACCCTAGAAACCCTAAAAATAAGCTTGGAAAATAAAAAGTCCCATAATTTGGGGCTTTTCCTAAAATTGAAAACGGGAAAGAAAAACAAGACTTTCCCAAAAAGAATCAACTGAAAAGGAATTACGATCTAAGAGTTATTAACGAAACAAATCTTTCCTAAAACGGCAAAATAACGCAATTGAAAGCTTAAACGAAGGAATTAGGCCTAAAAACACCGTTCATCATCAACCTTTAAGGTTAATGAGTATGGACCGGAGCGCGAAAATAAGTCAGCCCACCAAGTTTGGGCCTATTCCGAGCTCGTCCGAATTTGACCAATTTGGGTAATCTGAAATTAAACATCGTTTGGACTTTCGGGGCTTGGCTCGGTCCAATTGATCATGGAACTGGGCCTCCACATGTTCTACATCAAGTTTAAATAATTGAACTTACTCTTTCTGCTAAACTATGACTATCAGTAGCTTAGCCTCTTCTTGCTCTAATATGTACCACGTCCTTGGGTTTCTCCTCCATTTTCTCGTTCCCTTTCGTTCTTTTTCCTCCAGACTCTAAGAGAAAACAGAGTAAAATAAGAGTATAGAATAAACAGAGAGATAATTAATGTTGACCAAAACCACATTCAGAATAATCAGTACAGAGTACAAATCGACTAAAAGAAAAGTGTGATCATATTCTTCCTCCTAATCCCATCTTCATCCACTAACAATAGACCCAAAAACGAATGATAATCGAAGGAAAATAATAATCACCAAGAGGGCATTTTATCAAACACATTCAGAAACCCAACATAATCAAATAATTTGATCAAAGTTTTTTTACCAACCTTGATAAAAGCTTCACAAACTCAACAAAAAAAAGCTTCACAAATGATTTGATCAAATAGAACGATTTGATCAGAACTTTTTACCAGCTTAGGGATTTTCAGAATCGTTGAAGTGAAGCTGCCACCGGTTGGAGTGGAAGACGACAACGGCAGATGGCTCCAACGACAATTCAGAATAGTCTATAGCAGCAGTGCCGCTTCCAACCGGATCTTCGTTGGCGCTCGAAGTGGAAAGAAAACGTTTAGACCAAAAATTTGTTCAGCATTCCTCCCACATTTACTTGTTGAAACTTACCAAAAATGTATTTAACGCCAATCCTTACAAAAAAAAATTCTTAGCATTAATAGATTCTGAACCCAGCAATTCAAACTTACCAAAAGCACGGCACCATGCATTCAAACCTTCGATTTTCCGCTTCATCAATTAGTCATTTCTAGTCAAATTTACCATCATTCAATGCCAATTCTTATATTCGATTTAAATCATTACCAAAACTGAAAAAATAATTACCAAAACTGAAAAATTTATTACTCAACCGTTTATTCCAGAAAATGTAAAGTATTTACCAAAATGCCAAGGGTTGAATCAAGGGTCGAGATTTATGCAGAAAAATGTGTTACAAATCCAATGGTGGAGGAAATTTAAGTGGGCCTTCACAACGGCGCGATTTGTATTATAGAGAATTATAGAGATTTGAGTTTGATTTGATATATTGAAGATTCAGATTTCCTTTTTGCCATTTTCTATTGAAATAACATAATCTTTTAAAAAAAAGAATTGAAGGGTTGATGCCAGAAAGTTAAAACGTTTCATGTGTAATCATTGTGTTACCTAAAAAGGTTTTCGAAATTGGAACGAAGTGAGTATATAAATATCACTTTTCCCCTTATTGAACACACCAAGTCTAAAAGGGCTACCACACACACAGCCATTACACCTGTGAAGATGTTTCTTCCAATTCTCTTCACCATTTCCCTCCTTTTCTCCTCCTCCCATGCTTCAGTGTTCGACTTCTGCGTAGCAGACCCATCCTTACCCGATGGACCAGCGGGCTTCTCTTGCAAGAAGCCTGCTAAAGTCACTGTAGACGATTTCGTTTATCATGCCTTGGGCATTCCAGGAAACACTTCCAATCTCATAAAAGCCGCGGTCACCCCAGCATTTGCACCCCAATTCCCGGGTGTCAACGGGCTTGGCATTTCCATAGCCCGGTTGGACCTAGCCGTGGGTGGTGTGGTGCCAATCCACATTCACCCGGGGGTCTCAGAAATCGTTTTTGTGGTGGAAGGAACAATCAGCACCGGATTCATTTCTTCCTCTGCCAACACTGTCTATTTCAAGACTCTTTACAAGGGGGATGTCATTGTTTTCCCTCAGGGGTTGCTGCATTTCCTGTTTAATTCCGGGAAGACTCCGGCCCAAGCAATTTTCAGCTTCAGCAGCCCGAACCCAGGAACGCAACTCGTGGATTTCGCTCTTTTCGCAAACAATTTGCCTTCTGAAATTGTGGAGAAGGTCACTTTCCTTGATGATGCTCAGGTGAAGAAGCTCAAGGCTGTCCTGGGAGGCACTGGTTAATTGCTTCTTAGTATTTGAAGATTTGTCCCTAATAAAAAAAAATGATGTCCCCTGTTTGGTTTGTTTTGATTTGATTAAGAGAGTCTCTAGTCATGTGGTGGTGTTTTTTTTCAGGCTTTGCTTCTGTGTTTTTTTTTTTGGATGTGAAATTGGGAGGTTGCTAAGTGCAATGTAACCAATTAGTTTGTCTGTGGTTTCAATTAACATTTCCTTTTGAATGCAAAATGCCCCTTTATCCGAATAAATTAGCAACATTGGATGAATAAAGTTACCAAAAAAAACATTGGGTGAATAAGTTATTGATTTTGTAGGTAAATGAATTACTTCAGTAATTGGTTGTCAAATTATCTGGAAGGGAAACAGAATACCAAGCATGAGGAAACCTCTTTCCATATTGCGACTTTTGTTATCTGCATGGTTTTAAATAAAAACCGTTACGTAACACTTTGGACCTCCGATATTGTTATTTGCTTATTTATCGGGGATACAGTCCGATATAGGCTGTATAACCGATATTGTTACGTTTTTCGATACCGTGATTTAATACTCTGATTACTTGTCATTCCAGCCATTTTAGCAAAGGCGTATTCCCATCAATCTCTTTTGGCTCTTTGCCAAAAGATCTCCAGTCTCCAGAGTACTAAGCCAAACTACTATCTCCAGTCTCCAGAGTACTAAGCCAAACTACTCTCCGCTCTTTTAACAACATCTTCAAGTTCACTACTAATAATTGTCTTCTATTTTGAGAGAATTCAAAGTTCACATTACACTGAGACCAAGAGCCGAAATTGGTTGGCTAAGTACTCTGGAGACTGGAGATCTTTTGGCAAAGAGCTAAAAGAGATTGATGGGAAAACACTTTTGCTACGGTCTTTGCTATTGTCAGTCCACTAGGTATCTGATAAGCACATTAGAAAACAAGAAAAGCACGTATTTTTTTTGTATTTTTTACATCATTTAATACACATTCACACGCTTACTAATTTTAGAATGGGAGACTTAAAAATCCATCCTCATTCCTCATCCAACTTAAGTATTCCTTCGAAAAATCCTACATACAAAGAAAAAAGACCCTTAAAGATGACATCATCCCACATAGGACCTACCCATCCACCCCAACTCATTTATTATTTGTTCTCGGGCCAGGCCCCTCCCCTTAGAGTACTTCTCCTCTCTCTCTCTCTCTCTCTCTCTCTTTCTCTGAAGCATCTTTTTCCACAGTGATCAAAACCCATTTTATTTCTATGTTTATTTTTTGTGAATCCTTCAACCGATTGAGAAGGCTTGGTCCTGACTTAATACTTGATACCAACAACAGTTGAAATCAAAAATAATTTACTATTGCACTTGCACTGTGCACTATACGAAATCAGAAATCAGCAAATCTTTCACTTGCATTGTGCACTATACAAATTTAAATTCCACAATCTAGACTAACAATTCCACAAAATCACTCCTGCAATAATCTTTTGGGTTTCGAGACGAATAAATGAGAGATTCGTTGAGTGGGAGAAGATGACGAACGGACGGAGATTAAACTATCCGGATCTGGTTTTGAACGTCCTCCGTATCTAGTTTCGAACGAACTTGAGGTCGGCGGCAAGAAGCAAATCGCAGATTAGACTGGAGCAAGGAACGGATATGACTTTTTCCTTTTCCCCTTCTTTTTTCTTGAGTCATTTTTTGTTTCCTTTGGAAGCTTTGTAGAGAGAGAGAGAGAGAGAGAGAGAGAGAGAGAAAGCAAGAGAGAGAGAGAGAGAGGAGAAGTACTGGCGGATAAATAAATAAAAAAAGCACTCTGAGGGGAGAGGCCTGGCTCGAGAACAAGAAACAAATAAGTTGGGTGGGTCCCATGTGAGATGATGTCATCTTTAAGGGTTTTTTTTTCTTTGTGTGTAGCATTTTCATATTCCTTCACTTTTTGAACTGTTATGTTTTCATCCCTATTTTTTTTAAATACCAACAATGCCCCTTATATATATATATATATATATATATTTATATATACACAATTCTTTTCAAGTCCACTCCTCTTACGGTCCACACCGTCCGGACCTCCCCTTTCCCGATCGATTTGTGATGATCCGAGCCGCTCAATGTGTTCAGAACGTGATTTTAAGGGTACCCGTGAGAAATCAGCAAAAAAAATGATCGGGAAGGGCTTGATCCGAGCAGTTTTTTACTGAACCGTTCAATAAAAAACTGTTCAGATCAAGCCCTTCCCAATCATTTTTTTTGCTGATTTCTCGCGGGTACCCTTAAAATCACGTTCTGATCACATTGAGCGGCTCGGATCATCGAAATTCGATCGGGAAATGGGAGGTCCGGACGGTCCGGACCGTAAGGCATCCGGACCTGAAAAGGACTGTATATATATCACACACCGGAAAAGGGATCAAAACATAATTTTTCCCATCCGCATCTCGCGATTTCTGGCGAACCTCGTTGATTTGAATTTCGAAATTTTTGGGATTGAATAATCCTCATCCAATCCCAACCATTTAACGCCTCCCTCCCCCAACCATTTAACACCTCCCCCAAACCTCTCCCCCCACCCCCAACTTCCATTTCGGTTTTGCAGGTTTTTTAATTTTGGGCGTACGTCGACACATCAATCCAATGAAAATCCACACCAATCTAGCCTCCATTGTTGCGAAGCCCGTGGAATGAGAACATTGCGATCACGATCGGAGTTGATGCCAAAAGGCCACGGTTGGAGCTCGCACCAGTCTGGCGAAAATCCACACCAAACTAGTTCGACAATAGTTCGGCAAAAATCCAAGGAAGAAGCATGGCGCGGTCACGATTGCGATAGCGGCTGCGATCAATGTTAATGCTAGAAGGCTGCGATCTGGGTTCTCCGATTTCGGTTTTCCGATGGCTGTAAGTCCAAATTATCCCTCCTCCTTGGACTCTTCACCATCAGCCACATCTGCTACTCCACCGGTGGTGCCTCCATGGTCAAGAACGTCTAGCCCTTCGTTGCCCACTAGCAGTTATATTGGATTTATTTTTCATGGTAAATTATTTGTATCATTTACCATGAAATATGTTTCTCTGTTATTTTCATTTGATAAATTATTTGAACCGTTTACCATGAAATATTTATTCGAATCATGGGATATTTATTGTGTTCACGTTGTAATCGTTATGGTAATTTAACCATGTAATGTCATGGTAATTTAACCATGTAACGGTTTGAGTATGTCATGTTATTTCTTTTTTTATGGTAATTTAGCCATGTTCCGTGTAATAAGATCAATGAAAAATATGGCTTTTTGTTGTCTGATTGGCCAACTCGAAGAATGAAGAAAAAATGCAAAGATGTGGTCAACTTATCATGTTATATTCCTAAAAATAACAATTCCTCAAATACATTCCATGATTAAAAAAAAAAAGTAATCAATCATATTGAAATTTACCAAATCCCATTGAATTAGGAAAATAATCCAATTCAATCCCACTAAATTGGGAAAACAATCCAATCCAATCCCACTAAATTAGGAAATCAATATAACATAATATATGTATATCATAGGAAAAAGGGTAAAAAAGGTAATTCACACATTAAAATGATGAAAACATAAGAATGAAAAAAATTGTGGTCCGAATTTCTCACTGGGTTGTGAATGCAGCTGAAGAATGTTTGCCTGATTCATACACCCCCAACTTACCCTCTTATCATGGTTCTTAACCATAGCATATTGAAGCAATTACGGACCCGAGAACCGTGTAGTGCAGACACAATGCCCGTCCTTGAACATTTATCATTTTATTGTTAGCGCCCGATTGAAACCAAAATTGGTTCTCTCAAAGAAAGATAGGGAAGAAAATCGAAAGACCACCAAGTGGTTGTTTCAACTTTCAAACCAGTAAGAACCTGTTCAATATTTGGGTTCAAGTCTTTAGTTTTTTTGGTGGGATTAAACAAACTCTTTTGCCTCCGTAGTACGTTGTGGGACCTTAACTTCAGCCTCGTCATGGGTGTCGGTGGATTCTCTATCGGAATATTTTTAAACAACATACATATTATTACTTCTTTTTTTTTGGTAAATGGATCATTCATAACCAACCAAGCCAAAAACAAAGGGTATAAACCCACCAAGTCAGAAGATATACAACTGAACCTATAACACTCTACATGTAACAAAACATAACTCTAGGGATGAGTAGCCCCAAAAATTCTGTGTAAGAGATTCCATTGATCCACTAGTCTTTGGTTCTCCACAGTATTAGTAACGCATCTCCATGAACAAAGTCATAATCTGATGTTGTCTTCAAGATTGGAAAGAACTGCAGCAGGACTGTTAGCCTTCCCACCAAAGATCCTGGCATTCCTCTCTAGCCATATGTGATAAACGCCAGCCACCAAAGCAAGTCTAAGCAACATGGTTCTAAAGCTTTTCCCCCTGCAATTCATAAGAGCCCAACTCAACTCTGCATCCCAAGATTCAGCCCTTCTATGCACTGAAAATCTAGCCAAGAGCTGCTCCCATATGACTCTGGAGCATGGGCAGTCAAAAAACAGATGTTGAAGGGTTTCATCAGTAAGAGAATATAGCATACACTTTGGATCCACATTCACACCCCACTTGCGTAGCCTTTCCTTAGTAGATAGTCTTCTCAAACAGGTCAACCATAAAATAACTGCCCATTTAGGGATGTTCAAAGAAAACCAAACAAGGGAAGCCCAAGGAACTTTCATTCTATGATGCCTAACAGCTTCCCATGTATGTTTAGTAGTATACTGCCCAGTCGGTGAAACTGTCCAAACAATGGTATCCTCTGTGGCAGCTTGGGGCAGTAAAGTACGAGGAATAGCATTCTGGATACGTGGCTCAGAGAATTCCTAGGATGGTGCCAGTGCCATTCGCCATTTAAAATAACTGAACTAACCTTAGCCAAAATAGCTCGCCCAATGAGAGAAGAAGATCTTCCATCTAGCAGCTGTAAAGGGGACCCCAAGGATGCCAATTATCAAACCAAAAAGAAGTGCTTTCCCCATTACCAATGATATGCTTCACAAAAGGTTGGCCCAGCACTCACAATTTTAACAACTTTCTCATAGTCCAGGAACAATCTTGAGGCATTTTCATCCTCCAAAAATTCTGGTCTTTTATAAAATAGCTATGTATCCACTTCACCCATAGTGTATCCTGCTTGCTACAGATGGCCCACACATGGCGTAGCATAGTAATTCTGTTCCACTCCTTAAGAGACTTTACCGGCCTGTTTGGATGGGGGCTACCGAAGGGGTATTAGTAATACCCCCTCCTAAGACCGTGGGCCCATGGTTAAGCCATGGTTTGGGAACACATTTTGCCTGGGTATTAGCTAAGCCCTGGATTCTCTTGTACCCCCTTATGAGGAAGTTCTGGGGTGTTATTACATAATACCTCCTCTCTCTTCCATTTCAACTACCCCCATTTTATCTCTCACCCAAACCAACTACTATTTAATCCTCCCGTCACATCAATGTGGGCTCACCTTTCTTACATAATACCCCCTACTATCTTATCCTTCTTCATAACTAATACACCAAATCTTTATCCCACATCCAAACGGGCCCTTTAAGCCTTAGGGGTACAAACTTCTAGCCATTTAACTTTTGCACCAACTCTTCTAAGAGTAACCCCAGACCACAAAAAAGCCCCCAACATATATTCTATTTCCTTTAAAATCTTTTGGGGTAGAATAAACAAAGAACACCAATAAGTCTGCATATTAAAGAGAACCAATTGAATGAGAAGAGCACGACCTCCATATGACAAAACTCTGTTTGACCAACTAGCAATCCTTTGTTGTGTTCTTTCCTTCAACTGAACACAGTCTTCATATCTGAGTCTAGAGGAAATAAGTGGAACACCCAAATATTTAACTAGTAACCGGCCTTCCGGAATGGGGAGGAGATTGAGGATGGCAGCTTTAGTTGTGATATCCACCCCTGAGAAGAAAAATTGACTTTTCTGGATATTTGTTTTCAGCCCAGATGAATGATAGAACTCATCCAAGGTATCCTTAACAATCGCTACAGAGTGATAATTAGCTCCAGAAAGTAAGAACAGATCATCAGCAAAAGCCAGGTAGTATATAGACAGTCGACAGAGAGGCACATGTAAGGTGATAGGTAATCTGCCCTTCAGTGATCCTCTTTTGAAAGAATAGAGTACAAGCCTTCCATAATCAAGAGAAATAAGTAGGCGGACATAGGATGTCTAAGAAATAAGACCCTTTTCCCCTTTAAAGAAACCCTCCAGTTCACCATTAATAACAACAGAAAACATGGCAGAAGAAATGCAAGTTCTCACCCAACCAACAAACTGAGTTGGAAAGTTCATAGTTGTCATTACCTCAAACAGGAATTCCCAATCCACAGAGTCATATGCTTTCATGAGATCAATCTTGATAGCACACTTAGCTACACCATAGTCCTTCTAATAATTTTGAACAAGCTCTTGCATCAATAATATATGGAAAATGTCACCCCTTATTTGAGTGTGTATCATATGCACCCCCAAAATATTATGATTTATAGAGAAAATATTACGAATGGTATTGCTAAAAAATTACGATTTTAGTTTAAAAGTTACGAATGCACCAAAATGTTATGAATCATAATGAAAATGTTACGAATCGTATTGTTGAAAAGTTATGAGTTCTAGAACAAAAGTTACGAAATACACTAAAATGTTTTGAATGAACCATACAATAGGTGCATATGGTATATACTTTTAAGGGATGTGTATTATAGACTTTCCCATAATATATTATCAGAAATACACCTACCCTTAACAAAGGCTGCCTAGGCTTTGTTAATAATAAGGGGAATCTTGAATTTTATTCTATCAATAATTTGAAAGTAATGAGGAATCTTGAAATGAGTTCCTGATAATAAATGATCAAATTCAAAAATTTTATTCTATCAATAATTCTAATGAGTTCCCCGTTTTGGGCTTTTTTGAATTTGATCAAATCTGAGCATTTAGGCCTTCTGCTTTTATTGAGCTTATTGTTTGTATGATTTGGGCATTTTAAGGCCCCTAAAGTTTGGTCTTGTCCCGTTTTCGGGCATCGCTCTATAGGTGTTTGTGCCTCGTCCCATTAGGTGTTTTTTTTTATCCAACTCTTGGTTGAATTCTCCTACTCTCTCCCCTCAATTTGATGTATATCATTATAAAGTTTTCTTAATAAAACTTATTATGCCTATCAAGAGAGAGAGAAAGAGTGTTCCCCAAATGGCATTTTGCCAAATTCTCCGCTATTTATCGTATAATTTTCTCCATTTGCCAAATTTGAGAGGGAAATAGGTTCATGGGTGTGGCACCCATTTTGCCAAAAAAATCTTTGCCATAATAGAGGCAGAGGAGCATTTGCTCTTAGGCATATCTCACCGAAACCATCAAGTACAACCAAATTCCAACCCAAGTTGCCATGTTGATGTACTAGTACTGCTTACTGATCAAATATACGGAGTATATAATAATAAGAATAAAAAATAGTTGAAGAGCATCAACCCATGTTGATCATGTACTGCTTTTCTGATAAATGAGAATACTCCTAACATTTTATTTTCCAAAGAGTAATTTGTGTGTCGAGACTTAGATTTTTTGTTTTGCTCATTTTCTTCAGACTTTGATTATAAGCGAACTTTCGGCACTCATGCATCCATGAGTTTTGAACCAGCAACCTCACCCATTTTGTACTCGATATCGAAAATCTGCAGTTAGGGATGTGGTTGAGGTAAAATGAGGTTCTTTTATGGCATAAATAAATAAGATAAGAAAAATATTCTTGGCCATCCAGAGCCAGGAACTCAGTTGTCTTGCATAGCTAACTCAGTTTCTCATCAGTCACTACTACAGCTAATTAGCTCTATTAGAAAAATCTCACAGCATCTATTCTAACTACTCCACTAGATAAGAATCATAGCCCAATGATGGGCACACCACTTTTTTCTAGGGCTACATAAAAAAATCTGGTAAACCATGAAATCGGTCTGAACTGATCCAATCCGTACTTTTTGAATTTTGTCAATGAATTAATGGTCCAAACACTAATTCAAAAATTAAAAAACGGTGACATACAGATTAGGTTTGAATTTTTATTTGAAAACCGTGGATTATCCGAACTGGACCGTAAGATATTTAAAAAAATAAAAAAATATAATATATAAGTGTTGCATTACAAAACAATCACTGTCATGGTTGCAAACTTGCATAGTACGAGTATATTTCAATTTTAAATTTTAAATACAATTGGGGGTTTGGTTAACTTATTTCGCTTTTTTCCTTGTTTTTGCATTTTCGTTATTTTTGCCTTAAATTATAATTAATTACTGTATTAGTCTCAGAAAAACAAAATAAAAATATATAACTCAAACCTGAAAAAGTTCTAAGAAAATCGACTTCTTTTAGATAATTCTTAGTAATATCACATAAAAATTTGACGTAAAAATAATAAATACAAAAAACCTTAAATAAAGACAAAATTCAAAAATTATTCTGCATACGGTAATCACTGATTTAAATACGTCGCTTTCATTTGTTGTTCAAATCTACCATCCTAGAGTTCGCTTCAACTGCCTCTGCAATTCGCATTATGTTAATTTATTAGTACTAATTTTGTCCGGATGGTTAAACTCGGAAAGTATAATTAAATGCGACAATTTGCTAGTGGAGAATCCAGCCAGGTTGGCAATGGCAAAGAAGACGATCCACGACCTGGCTGTGGTTTAGAGAGAGAGAGAGAGAGGAGAGAGAGGGTCTCGTCTCGCTTGCTTGCTTGCTTGCCTGACTGACTGCTTCAATGCCACTCTGTCATATTCCTCCCACCATTTCCTCTCAGCCTATAAATGTACGAGTACATGCCTCCACCATTCGTTTCTTCTTCAACGTCTGGACCGTTCAACTCTCTCCCCTCCGTCTTTGGTCTTATTTGACGGACCCAGGAGGTGAGAGACAGAGAGAGAGAATAGAAACCCTAGGAGGCAGAAATCATGAGTCTCTTCGGGCTTGGAAGCAGGTATTCCTTTCCTCCTACCGTTTCCTCTGTTCTTTCTATATGAATTATGAATATGAATCTGTATATCATATATATATATATATATATATATATATATATATATATATATTGTAAAATTGTCTGCATATATGCATGTGATGCATGTGTTCTATCATGGGTAATGAATTGCCTGATGATTCAAGTTTTTGTCTTGGATTTTGATTTGCATGGCTTTTAATCTTGAGCTTTGCTCCTTCATCTGTTCTTGATCATGGCGTTGGAGTCTAACCAAATATCAATTTAAATGAATTCTAATTCGTGGCATTACAATTGGATTCTCATTCGGGTGCCAGAAATGAACATTGATCGAAAAGGGTGAAAAATTAATAGTGTAGGGGGTTTTTTTTTTTTTTTTTGGTTGGGGGGGGGGGGGGGGTTGGAGGGATTGGTTTGAATACCTTCGAGAAGAACTTTCTGTTGAAATCAGGGCAATTTAGGTCAGTCAAACACAAAGCCCTATAGTGGATTTGATCATGACCAAAGCAGGGTCTGGTACGATGTCCTGAACACTATGTGTATGTAGACTTAGGGTTTTATTATGTGATGACCTGTCATCGCACATTGTCCTAGTTGTCAGTTACTAACACTAATGACAAGTACTCCTAACAAACTTTTTGATTATCTTCCCAAGTCTATTATCAGTTTGTGGTGACCTGTCATCATGCGTTCTGCTAGTTGTCAGTTACTATTACTAATGACAAGTACGAAAGTCACTTACTAAACACGAAAGTAAGGAATCTTGGTCAATTTAGTCAGTTTGAACTTCTATTTTCAACAAGTGAAACCCATGACGGTTTTTTAATTTTGCTCAAAATTTTTGAGATTTGATATCATTTGTAGAACTTATCTTGGCGTTTTGGTTTTCAAGAAGTTTTTTGATGGGATGTTGGATCTAAGTGAATGACCCACCTGATCTAATTCATTCAGGCAAGACAGATTACGATGTCATGCTGTGCCCATTCCTACTGGCCATTCCTTTAATCATCACTTGACTGTCCTGTTAATCCTGTGTTTCAAGTCTATTTGGTGGGCAAATGGCTCATACTCATTTGCAAACTGATTAAGGGCTCAGGGCCATGAGAATGTGTACCGTCTTGTGTTTTTCTTGTTGAAAATTTAGGCAGTGGTTTAATTTCTGTGGGTAGCTGGAATTTGTAGTCTTGCTTCCTTTAATGTACTTCCAATTTCAAAATAAGTAGTTATGTTACCTTACTTTGTTCTAAACAACCATAAATCATGTGGTAATGGATTAGCCATCTTTTTACTGCTGCTATACGTAGTGGAATTTGATTGCTCGTTTTCTCTTTGAAATGCATGCCTGCAAAATGGGAATACCTTTTGCTGTTTCTATTGTCCAATTAAACCACTGCTTACTATATCCTTACTTAAAATCTGAAGAAATCAGAAGACATTTCGACCAAAGAAGAGTGCTCCATCAGGAAGTAAGGTTGGTGTTCTGCCTTAAGGTTATAGAGTTTTAACTTTTAAGTGCTTTCATTGTGATATAATTTGCTCCCCTTACTGTTCTCCTGTTGAGAATCAACGCAAGATAGCTCTAATCTCAGCACCTTCGGTCATTTTTCTCCATATGTGTGTTCCAATGCAGGGTGCTCAGCTTAAAAAGCACATTGATGCTACATTAGGTAGTGGGAACTTAAGGGAAGCTGTCCGACTGCCCCCTGGAGAAGATCTTAATGAGTGGCTAGCTGTAAATAGTAAGAAATCTAAACCATATGACTTTGTTAACTATACAATTTTCTGCTACCCTGTCCTGATGTCCAAGTTTCGGTCATATTGCCTCTTTTGAAATTTTGCCTGATTACTCCTGGTCCTGTATATCTGCTAGTTTATTTTTTGAAAACCTGGGCATGTAGCTGTCATTCTAGGTATATTGGTCTGATTTGTATAGATGTTGATAGTGCAATTGTGTGACTGAAGATTAACTGCTAGGTGCCATTCATTGAACTTTTTCTAAAAATTGGTTGCAAAATCAAGTTATGAATGGCTGTGGTAATACCTAGTACAAACTGTTGCAGTATTTGCTGATTTATGACTTACATGAAACAAGTTACTACCTAAGGAGTATGAACTTGTAAGCTTGAGATCAACTTTTGGAATAGTTAACTTATCCCTTTAGATTCTAGCACCAGTTGTATCATTTGAATACTTCCTGTTATTCAGATTCCTGCTCGTATCCCCCCGATTTGTTGATCCACAAAGTTTCACATATTATAGTACCTCCCCTGAAAATAGATAGGCCAATATTGCGAAGAATCAATAGAATGAAGAATCTGATGCCGATTTCCCCCCGAAACAATAACACCTTTTATGTTTCTCAAAAGTAAACCATTTAATTCATAGGATTTGGGCTGCTTTTTATTAATTTCATCCCCTCTAGTCCCACTAAAACAATAATATCTCATTAATCACAAGGATCTGTGTTCTTATCCATGGTTAGTGGTTACACATGTATGACGTCACTGATTCATTTCACTTCTTTCTGTTTTTTGTACAGCGGTTGACTTCTTCAATCAAGTGAACCTTCTGTATGGAACTCTTACAGAGTTTTGTACAGCATCAACCTGTCCAGCGATGACAGCAGGATCAAAGTATCTTTCTATAACTCTCTTGAGAATAGTTTTCCTAGTTTTGTTCCCTCAATGCTTGGAATAGCTTCGCCTGATCTATATTTTTAAGCTTATTATAATACTACATTTAAGAGAGAAAGAAATACGCTTGTGATGTGTGCATCATTCCCTCGCGTAGTTCAAGCTTGTGCTTTTTGCCTTTTTCACCGATGATGCACTACAAATATTATACTAAGTTTTGTTTCCCTGCAGATACGAGTATAGATGGGCTGATGGAGTTACTATAAAGAAACCTATAGAGGTATCTGCTCCCAAGTACGTAGAGTATCTGATGGACTGGATTGAATCTCAGCTCGATGATGAATCCATGTTCCCTCAAAAATTGGGTATGTGTTTTTCCTTAATGCCGCAACTAAATGGTTTTTGATCAAAGCTCCGGCTTTTAACCTTCTATTATATCACGCAGGGGCACCATTTCCACCAAATTTTCAGGATGTTGTTAAGACAATATTCAAGCGATTGTTTCGTGTATATGCCCATATCTATCATACGCATTTTCAGAAGATTGTGAGTCTAAAGGAAGAAGCTCATCTCAATACTTGCTTCAAGCATTTTGTTCTTTTCACCTGGGTAAGTTTCTAGCTTTAGCAAAGGTTCGATGTTCAATCCATCAGTTCATGTTCACCCCCTTCTTTAACAGGCTATTGTAATTGAAATGCCAGCACAGTATCCCACATTCTAGCATATGTTACAGCTTTTGTTTTCCTAATTTTCCAATTTCACGACGAGAAAACTCTCTCTGTGGGCTTTTGTTTGTCTAAATCTCTGTGTGTGATGCAGGAATTCCGATTGATCGATAAAGGCGAGCTTGCACCTCTCTATGAACTTGTTGAGTCCATCTTACAGTTATAGTCTCGTGCATTTTTTGTCCCTTGTTTTTTTGTTTTTTGGGGTTCAAACATTTGGTTGTTTCTCCTTGATGCAACCTTTTGAGTTTCTCTCTTTTTGTAATTTTGTAACTAACGCTTCTGAGCTGTGTTTTTGCTCGTTTGGAATGAAATTCGGTCTTGCAAGCTTTTTATTTCCGATTTTCTATTTTGGTAACGGGGAAGGTTCCTTCGACGTTTAATCGTTTATATAGAGGAGCCTGTCAATGTTGGACCCGGGGATGCTGCCAAGCGGCTTTCAGCGGTTCATTTTGGCACAAACAGCTCGGATTGAATCTAAGCATATACAAATCTGAATCGTTCATTACTCGATTAAAATTTGAGCCATTGATTGCCGAGATGAACAGTTGGATCGGTTGCTCAGCACCCCTGCCAAGCATGGGATCTCCCAGTCCTGAGTGTCGAACCTAAGTACTCCATTGCCATGGAAGATGCTGCACGTTGTTCCTACACAAATCATATCTCTAAAATTATTACATGATGCTAATAATACAGTAGTACTAACGATCTAGAAATGTTCTAGTCTATGATACTTTAATCACACTTTGAACTAATCAGGTCCTGTTCCGCGTAAGTTTTTATTTTTAAAGTATTTATTTTTTATTTTACGGAACAGATTGTTTTATCACAATACATTACCTGTAATTCAAAAGGTGATATTTCCGATTAAAAGTTGACAAGTAGTAGCACTTTTTAGCTTAAAAATAGATATTTCTCAAAATATTTAGGTAAAAGTAAAAAAAAAATTATTTTTTTATTCATCTAGTCAAGACGAATTAATAATCTACAAAAATTTAGCGCAAAACTAAAGAATAAATTCTTTTTTTCTAATAATGATAATATTCTAAATATATCATAAAAATTAAGCGGAACTCAATTTAAATAAAGTATAAAGTATCCGTCAAGAGCTATCTTCCCCCTCGAAGTAATGCAACCAAGATTGGATCATGTCACGCTCAACTTTCAACCGAACCGAGGAGGAGATTGGTGCGAGTAAATTTGCTCGGACACAACCGTTAAAAAAAACATCATGATTCATGATTATTAATGTGAAAAATCTACGTGGTGTATCTAGAAGTTCCGGCTCAGCTATCGAGTAAAACTAGCCATTGGCAATCCGCCACGTCAACAGTTGGAAGCTGCAACTTTTCACCTTTCCGCCTTTTGGCGGGAAATCGTCGGGACGCCGACAGAAGCCAAACATCCCTCCCAAGAGGCGTGCACAGTACTCTTCTCTCACTTACCCCTCTCTCTCCTCACTCCTCAGTTTCCCACTGTAAACTGTAAGTCTCTCTCTCTCTCTCTCTCTGTAGATACTCTTCCTCCCTCTATATAATCATCACGATGACGGTCTTGAGGTCTAGAAAGATACTCTCGCCGCCGCCGCCCAAAATCCCAAAGATGAAGGCGCCGATTGAACCCACGACCCCCGCCAAAACCCTAGAGCTCTCGAGCCTTGACTCGATCGCTTCGACCCCGGCCCACCGAGGGTTAGGTTCCGATTCAGCCTCTGTACTTCCACCTTCCTCTAGACGGAGTCTCCGCCTCGTTTCCGTTCACAACGTGGACGAAGTTAACCCTAGTAGTGTTACTGTCTCTAACCGTAAAAGAAAGGTTGTAGTAGTTGCTGCAAAGTCGGTGGAGGATAAGAGTGAGTGTGGATTAATGGCGAATGTAGTAGGGATTGATGAAAAGCCTAGGGTTACTGGTGCTGGAGTGAGGAAGGTTAGGGTTTCTGATAGGGTTTGGAACGGGAATATGATTAAGGGAGATTTGGATTTCGAGACTAGGGAGGGAAGGGATGAAGTCGTTATGGTAGATGACGTTACGACTGGTGTTATCGGGTCAACTAGTGATTTGAAAAGTTTTAGGGAGGTTAGAGGAAACGGGGTGAGTGATGAAAAGGTGGAAGGGGAGAGGAAATTGGGTAATGTGGGTGGTTTAAGATCTTTGGAGTTGGTGAATGAGGATTGTTCGGATAAGGGAATCCTCAGGTTGCGATCAGGGAAGAAAGTTACTAAAAGGATAATGGAGGGAAGTGTGGGATTCAAGAACGTAGGAATTGATGAAGAGCCTAGGGTTTCTGATATTCGAGGGAAGAAGGTTAGGGTTTCGGATAGGGTTGGAATGAGGAGTATAGTCGCGGGAGAGTTGGATTTGGAGACTGAGGATGGAAGGGAGGAAGTTGTGACTAAGGTAGATGAGGTTATGAAGAGTGAAATCGGGTCAACTTGTGTTAGAGGAAATGGAGTGAGTGATGAAAAGGGGGAAAGGAAGCGGAAATTGGGTAATGTGGTTGATTTAAGGAATTTGGAGTTGGTGAGCGAGGATTGTTCAGATAAGGGAATCCTCAGTTTGCGTTCGGGGAAGAAAGTTACTAAAAGGATAGTGGTGGGAAGTGGTGGTGATGTTGGGAAGTCAGTTCATGTCAATAATTGGGAGGGTGGTATGGTGAATAAGTCAGAGGGATACCTGGGAGTTGTGTTGGATAATGTGGAAGTGAAATTGGGTTGCAAAGGAGAGATACCAGTTGGTATTGGATTGGACGAAGATCGCATTGGTGATGATAACGGTTCTGGCACTGATGCTCGACGGAGACTCAGCAGGGAAAAAAAAGGGAAGGGAAAAGTGTTCAATGATGATTTGGTACCAAGTCAGAATGATGTTTTAGGTCCTGCTGATTTGTCAGAAAATATTGATGTGAAAGAAGAGAAAGAAACAACTGCTGACAGGGATCCTGCTGTTAAGTCCAGACGTAGGCTCAGTAGGCAAGAAAAGGGGAAGGGGAAAGTAGTTGAGGATGGGTTGTTGTCAAATGGTATTCCGGCGGTTGACTTGGAACTGGAACCTAACATGGGAGAATCAACAAAAATTGCAGTTTCGGGTATGCACTCTTTGGTGGATGATGTATCAATTATGGATGGACAACAAGTGACAGAGACTAATATAAGGGCGAATGTCATGCAAGGAAGGGATCCCAAGGCACGATTCCGGGATATAGCCAAGAAAAATGCATCAAGATTTGCTCATTTCTCTTCCAAAGAGGTAGAGGAAAACGGTTCCATTGATGAGGTTGAAAGGGAAATGCCCGGAATGGAAGCAGAGTGGGACAGTGAAGACTGGCCTGGTCCTTTTTCTACTGCTATGAAGATTATTAGGGACCGGGAAATGAATATGAACGTGCTACAGCAGAACTCCTGTTCGGATAAAAGCAAGCCTGCATCTATGGTGTGGGTTTCCAAGAAGGATCATAATCGTGACAGCCCAAAGATGTTGATCCCCTCACTTCAAGACTTATGCTTGGCGATTCTCACTAAAAATGCCGATGCAATCACTTCACTTGATAGTGTCCCTGATATGCTGAGACACAAGCTTAGTAAGATGCTTTGTGATTCTCGGAAAATGAATGGTCATTTCCTTGACCTGCTCGTACACGGATCACCTACAGAGATTAGGATACGTGAGTGTTCATGTTTGACAGAGGAACAGCTAATAAGTGCTTTTGAAGGGTGCGAATCCAGTAAATTGACGGTGCGATTTCTTATCTAATTGGTTGTGAATTTATGATGCTTATGTCCGTTTCTGATAATTAGTTTTATTATATTTTGGCTGTTGTGAATAATCTGTAGCGATGAGCTCTTTAATCATGATGGCGGACAATAATTTGGTGATATCTTCAGCAATCTGCTGCACTATTTGGATGGTTGCCTCTTGCTTCACCTGATGGTGCAATAAGAATACAGCCTAATAACTATAGACAGAAGTAGGAAGTATGTTGCTTGATTGGAGTTTGCATTGCATTGGGCCAGAGCATCAAACCAATGGTCACCCATAATTTTTATGTACCACTAGTGCGACAAACGCTTTTTGGTGCTCTTATTAGTGCATTGTCATGCCATTTTGGTACCGAATCTGTTGTTCTATATGATTTACATGTTTGAGAACTATATTTGAGACATTTGTGTCAATTTTTGCTTGATTTTTTATATAGTGGGCCGGACAGTCGTGACTTTATTGTACAATAGGATATCTCTAGTTAAGTACCAAATCTACCGCCCGAGTTCTGTTTCTCACTCCTATAGGGCCTATATGTGGTAGTTTTTCATATGTATTTAAAGATTGACAGAATATCTGACCTAGTTTGTCAGTCTGCAAGCCTTTCTTCAGTTTGAAATAAGGATAATCATCTTGCCCATGGTCAAGCTTATTGTTCTTGAAGTAGTGTGGTGAATATATTTATTGGCGTATGAGTTGCAGCTTCTCGTTTGTCAAATCAGTTCAAGCTGAATTTTTTTTGGATTGTCTGAATTAGGTGCTGCAACTGGACCTATGTGGACGCTGTATGCCTGATTACATTCTGAAAGCCACCTTAGCTCGCGCACCAAATAGCCTTCCTGCATTAACTACTATTTCATTGAATGGTGCATACCGTCTTTTGGATGCTGGGTTAAGTGCACTTGTCATGTCTGCACCTGCTTTAAGATCTATAAGTCTCAGCCAGTGTTCCCTTCTCACCTCTGATGGAATCAAAATCATAGCTGATTCATTGGGATCTGTTCTGAGAGAGTTGTACATTGATAATTGCGAAAATATAGATGCTGTGCTTAGTCTACCTGCATTGTTGAAGCTAGAGCATCTGGAAGTACTTTCGCTAGCTGGGATTGAAACTGTTTGTGATGATTTTCTTGGTAAATTTGTTGCGGTGCGTGGTCACCATATCAAGGAGCTTGTTTTGACTGACTGCAAGTATGTATACTTGTCAAGTTCAAGCAAAAATTAGCAATATGGATTCCCTTCCAATTGATGGGATCAGATTCAGATTATTCTAGTTATTAAATGCACTTTGTGTTTTGAATGTGCTGCAGGAAATTGACCGATGCTTCCTCGAAAGTCATTGCAGACAATTGTGAAGGGTTATGTGCTCTCGACCTTGGTAACTTGCACAGACTGACGGATTCCACATTGGGATATCTGGCAAATGGTTGTCGGGCAATTCAATCATTAAAACTCTGCCGGAATTCGTTCAGGTTTTGCATTGTTATTTGACACTGCTTATAATCGTGAGAAAAATAATCAGTAGTCGTGTCTATCCACGTAATGTAATATTGCGGCGTTGCTTGTATTCGCTAGGTACTAGGTTCCATTTTCTTTTTGTTGCATGCGTGCTCTCTCTCTCTCTCTCTCTCTCTCTCTCTCTCTCTCTCATGAGAAACAAAAAGAAAAGGCTGCCAAGTTCAAAAGTATGCTCCAGTAGTTACCTCTTTCTTAGCCTAGAAGACAGCTCTAGGAAATGATTGTAAGTAGCATTGCTTAATGTCCTTTTCCTAGCCTAGAAGACTAGATTGCTTATGAAAATGGTGCGAATTTTTCCGCAAAAGAAGAAGCCCTGCTCACATACAAGATGCAACAGTCTTACATTGTTTATCTAGTTTCCGGAGCCCTTCTTTTTTATATTACTTTCATTTCCACCAACATTGGGATTGCACATACATGCTCAGTTTTCCCCCTCATAGAAGTACTGTTGAAAATTTGACATGCTGACAGTGACGAAGCCATTGCTGCATACCTTGAAGCATCTGGGGAGGCTTTGGAAGATTTGTCACTCTATCGTATTAACAAGGTAAGGAGTGCCACATCCTAGTTTTTGCATATCAGTTCACTGTCGTTTTCGTTATTGGTTATGGACCAATGATGTATATGATTTCCTGCAGGTCAGTTACAACACTGCTGTATCACTTGCCAGATGTTCGGCAAAGTTGCTTAGCTTGGATTTATCAGGGTGTCGTAATCTGCCAGACGAGGCTCTAGGATTGATAGTGGATAGCTGCTTATCGCTGAAAGTGCTCAAATTGTTTGGATGTACTCAGGTAGGCATACGCGATAGGACCATCTCACTCATGTTACTTATGCTGTTTTGCTTGGTTCTGCCAAATAAAATCTAGGACTTGTTCAATGAATGAATTTCACCATGAAGAATCATTTTCTGTAAATCGTATACCAGTTGGGAAATAAGGTTTGCTGCAAAACTGAATGCATTTGTGGATTACTCGTTTAATTTCCTCGACACAAGCAAGTGCTGGCACCTGACATTATATATCTAATATCTATATGCCAGCCATGAAAGAGCATGGCTGCTATTTTGGGACAAACATCGAGTAAAGGCATGTCTTTTGCACCATAGTCGTGACATTCGATGATCCATTTCTTGGTTTTTTTAATTTTAGCAGTTGAAAATCGGGGTCTTTGGAATTGTACAGTAGTGAAGAATGATCATTTACCTCATTTGTTGGACGAGCTATGCTTTTACATTTGATAAGTAGAAGCTTGATGGGTATCTCTTGGACTTGGATATTCTGGTTTCTTGTTTTCTATGGTGGTGGAATATAGGAACATGTTTTTAACATGCATAATGATTGATTGGAGCTGTAAAAAAATACCGAGTACCAATGGATTATTTTTGAGATCGTATTTATTGTCTGATAAATCCGTTGAGGACTTCTCTGTGCGTGTGGCTTAGGCTGCAGTTTTCCACTGTCCGTGTTGCTTATTGTTAGCAATGTCATGGATTATATGCTACTGTTTTCTTCCTCCCTCTTGTTTTATGTTTTCCTATGTTTGTAATGTAATGCGCGTTATTCATTGCAGATAACCAACGTATTTCTGGATGGTCACTCAAATCCTCATGTGCAGATCATCGGATTGGAGACCCCGATATTAGAAAATCTTAAGGTGCCTGATTTTCTAGGAGGACCATTGCATTATTCTTATGTACCTTCTTGAGTGACACGGATTTTGGCCTTGTGGTTGTCATTCCACGCGGAATAGTGCTAAATTCCCCATTTTGTGAAGACCTATCTAAGTCTAGTGTATTCCCTCTTTTTTGTAATGGGAAAATGCAAACCTTGCAAAATGCAAAACTGATGCTACGTGTTTTGTTCAGCTGGGAACTTTTGATATTTCGGTGGCAGTGGCACAGCAGCTTCTTTTTTTTTATCAACACAGCAGCTTTTTGGATGGTGCTCATGTAACATTTTGTTTTGTAATGGATAATTACTCAAAATTATAAACCGTTATTTTCAACTTAAGCAAAGATTCAGAAATGCCCGTATTTTGCTTCTTGTTCAATGCAGAAAGTTTGATGAACAATTATATCATGTCAACTGGGGATCAGACCAGCCTTGGAGCATGAGAATTCCTATTGGACAAATGATTCAATTGCAGAGCTCAAAATTTGGAAAGAAAATGTATGAGCTTATGGTTGTGTAATATCTAGCTCTATGGTTACTGTTATGTTCCGTCTGTACAATAAATATTTGCAAATACAACCAATACATGGGGATTTTGGCTGAATGAGCTCTACCATTCGAAGCAAAGCAAGCAAGCTTTCTTTTTTGCAAGTTGAGCGGTTGCCCTTTCGACCACCTGATAGCAAAAGTAGAGATTTGGCTTAGTTCTTCATGGTTCAAATCGAGATTGACTGTTTGAAAATTCGTCAACCGCACTTTTGGCATTTATGATGGATTTTGCCACATTGTAGCTGACAAACAAGGAGCAGGTGTTGGGGACTGGAATCCCACCATGTGAAAAATATGTGGCCAAATTACGGTCACAGATCCTTTCTTCACAATCCTTGTGCTTTGTGTCACAATGCACTTCTGACCAAAAAATATGGCTCAAATCTCGAATCATGCAAATTCAGCAGAATCGTGCTCCTCAGAAGTGCATTGGGACATTGACACAAAGATCTTGGGGGAGAAGATCTCAGGTTGCCGGCTGAAGCAATTAACACAAAGCAACTATAACAGTAATACCTCAAATCCCATCTTTCGGTAAAGTTCTAGGGCTGGTTTGTTACTCTTGTAAACCTGCAGATATACTCGTTTTGCTCCTGACACGAAAAATCTGATTCAGAAAGAAAAATTGTGTAGTTTTGTCATGGTATTGACACTTCAAGGATCTTAGAAGGACTAATGCTTAACAGTCTCACCATCCGATTTAGCCAAATTAATAGCAAAAAGCAACATGCTGCTTGCAATCCCCTGGCGGCGAGCTGATTTTGCAACACAAAGGTCATCAATGTGACCGTAACCGATTTGTTCCGTTTCAACAGGGTCGTGGTAGCCAGGAGGTTTCACCTGTTCCTGTGAAACCATATAATTCCAATTTCAGGCAACAGAAGTACTAAATGAACGATGGGCTTCTCCAGTCAGCTGAGCACCCATTCCCTTGGTCTGTGAGATTGTTATCTCCAAGTCATTTTCCCATTCACTTCGTGCTGTTTTTTTGGGTGTACCGACACAGCCATCTTATAGTGAGACCCATAGTTATTCTTCTGGTTTGATCAATTAAATGGAAGAAATCAAGATTCATACGTTAGTACCAAAAGTTTTACCCCAGGAAAGGTCTGTCCACTCGACATGAAATCGATGCTCAAAGCTAAGGTTCCGACTACATTCTTCAATACATCATCTGTCACATTACTCTCTTCCTTCTTTACCTATCGACATAGAAACACAGTATAAGAAACTTCTTTGATAGATTCTTTCAGAGATGATCGTTAGAAATTTAAACAAACCAATCCTTGCAAGAAACATATAGAAAGATAACAAATAAAAATTGCAGCATAAATGTGATTCGGGAGAAGAAATCCATACCGTCACAATGCAGAAATCGCTGCATAACTGTTTGCTTTCCCGTTTTAATGAATCAAAAGTCTACATAGATAAGTACCAAGATTTACATATGCATCACGTATATTGCAATGTGTTATCGACAAATAAGAAACGATGTCATCGTAGGCGTACCCGCTCTGCGAGTTTCTTCTTTAAATTCTCTGCATACCTGTATTGTTAGGCCCATCCAGAATGAGTGAATGTAATTACGGTTGCAAACAAATCGATTTACACATGAACAGCTCAAACTTGGCTCATTAAAGCTCATCAGTTCCTTCGCTAATGAAGGAGCTCGAGCCAGGAAACAAAATTGACCAGTTGACAAGTTCCAAAACCATCTAACCAAAATATGATAATGCCACTCTCAAATGTGTGCTTGAGAGGAGAATTTTCATATTTAACCCGTACCGGTCACTTGGCCGATCGTCCCAGCAAGTTTCCGCTCGAAGCCATGCTACTGCCTATCCAGAAAAAACAGAAAAAGAAAACAGCTGCCACCACAAATTAGGAAGAGAGCTAAAAGCAAGCACCATTACAAATGCTACAATATATGGTTGAGTGTTTAAGCTATTTACCCAAAGTTCTTCCTCCCCTAAGGCCTCTCGTACCACAAACTCTCCAAACTCAATTCTATCCCCTTGAATGGAGGATTCTTGATACGATGGCCGGGGTCGGTGTAATGGTCGGTTTAATTGGAGATTTGATGGACTGGCTGTTTTTAATTGTGGGACCGAAATTTTCTGATGTTCTACTGATGATTCTGTTGTGTTTCTTGTCAGTGGAGCATTGCAATTCAGTGTCCTGTTTGTTAAGGAAAAGCTCAACTCAACAATCGGGCATATACCCATTTTGGGAACATAAAAACCTCAACAATCAAAATTAGGTGAAAGGGAGGAGTAGAAAATGACAAGAAAAAGAAAACCCAATTTCCCAAATTTGACCAGGCGAAAGGAAGAGAATGAAATTTGGCTTACATTTTCCAGGAGGAAGAGAAGGGTTTAAGTTTGTGATGTTTCTCCATCCCATAGCTTGAAATCCTGAAGAAACAAGGTCTGTGGATCTCCATTTTCTCAACCAAAGAGCAGAAAAAATGAAACCCTTATGAACCTGAAATGGTTTGACAGGAAGAGAGAGAATCTGAATCGATTTGGGGTTCAATTTCTTTTGGACCACTTCCAGTAAAGACTGTCAACAAAAATTACTACTACTCCCATTAATGGTTTGCCTCTTGTTGGAGTGGGCCTCTTGTGAAGGGATGACTGGAGGTGAATTAAACAGTAGCAATCAGGTAATTATCAGGTAATAATTGGATATCATTGTCTTCTATATAGGTCTTGTTAGTTTTAGGTTTCAAAACCTCTGCACGGTCGCCAACAATTTTTTTTTTCTCTCTCAACTTATTAATTTCAAAAAAAAAATTTCAAAACTCAAACCGAACAGGTTTGGATTCCTAGCTACCAGCTCCAATCCTATCTTTCCTTCCAACGCGCATACACGTATAACGGTGGAATTGAGTCTTCATCAATTAACAACTTGATCTCCACGTAATCTGGCTCAAATACACAAAGTTATCTGATAAAATATACTATCAATCAGCCTGCATCCTCATACAAGAGTCACCATCTGTGGACAACAATTGTAGGTACGATACTCATCTACTTTGCATTAGGTACTCAACACTACACTTTTTTCACCTATTCAAATTTCTTTCAATTTCACATCAATACTTTTTATTATCATCTTTATGTTTATAAAATATTATACATTCTCAATGATAGAGAAGAGAGGGCGGAGAAAGAAGACAGAAGAAAGAGAGGAGTGAAAAGAAATAATAATTGTTTAATACATAATTATTCTATAGTACTTTGTTTGAGCTTTCTAACAAAGTTAGTTTGCCTTCTTGTTTACCTATATGATGTAGTTCATTTTTTTCAATTTTATTCTTTATTTTACCTAAAACCATGTAAATACCTACTCTGATAAACACACTCTTACGTCTTCAATGTTATAAAATGCCCACTATTTTAGGTTTTGCAATTCCATTTTATAGTTTTTAAACTGTTTATACTGCATACTGAGTTGATCTGATAAAAAATATATACTATTTCATCATGGAAAAAATTTTGGGTGTCAGGTGGGTACCATGTCACCCCGCTGACATAATGACATGGTGTCGAGCTCCGACATCCAGGCCATCCAGAAGTGTGTTAGACAGCCCAAATTGAAACACTCCCTCTCCTCTTTCTTTCCCTTTCTCTCTCCAAATCCAAGTCATCCAAAATCGAAATGGACTGCCTGAATGTACCGAGTGGATATCACGTGATACTCTCTTGACACTGGAAATTTTCTCCTTGCAATAAATGACCCCAGGCACCCGCTCTCTCTCTCTCTCCGACTTTGTCTGATGTAAGAGCTATGTGTCAAATAAAAAAAGCAAACTCGCAGCCCTACGAGTTTTTAGAGCCAACGATAGCAAAAATTATTCTACCACGTGGTGGCTCAGGCTTCTTCATCACTACTCAATCATATTTAGACAGTGATCTAATATTCCCTCCGTCCTTTTTTTAGAGTCCGGTATTTCATTTTGAGTTATCCCTTAATAAGTATCCATTTTGTAAAGTTAATGGGTAAAAGTTGGTACATTGTCTATTTTATCCCTAAAAGTATATTCCATTTTGAAAAATTAGTGAGTAAAATTGTAATGATGATGGGTAAGTAAGAAAAGTGGAGGAAAAAGTTGATGTGAAAGGTATAATGATGATGTTCTTTTAATAAGTTAGAATTACGAAATAGGACACTTAAAAAGGGACGGAGGGAGTACCAATTTGGGCGATCTCTCTTGATTTTGTGGTGTAGGAGCTTGGGGCACCACCTTGAGGTACCCCAAGAGCATTGAACAATCTCTCCCACGATCTCGAGGATCTCTTTATAGAGAAAAACTTCTTTACAGAACAACCCATAAATAAAGTTTACGGCGCTCAATCGTGCACGCTCAAAAGTGTTTTGGACGGTTCGGATTTATAAAAAAATATATATTTGTGAGATCTCGCAAATAGTTTTTTTGAAATCCGGACCATTAATTGCCAAAACAAACGGCTAAGATTGCGCGGAACCATGAATAAGTTTCTCTCCTCTTTATAAATTGCAGCTGTACCATTTGTGTGGGAAATTAGAAACAAATCAATGGTCCAAGGAGTAATTAATTGCGGAAATAAATACAATTAGCTGCCATATAGTAGCCATCAGCAGACTTCTCCATAGTACAGAAGTGCAGTTTATAGGACAGAAAAAACTAAACCAAAATAACAATAACGTAACTACACTTGCAAGTTTCGCAATTTACCCATTTCGAACAAGGGTGTCTTTCTTCACACTTCATAAGCTGCGCTCGGTGTAGAAACGGTTTTGACGTAATTACAATCTTCGGTTCATGTGAATTCCGTCACTGGTTGTAATGTCGTATCTTAAAGACTGCAAAATGAATGAAATGACAAACCCTAGCACAATCGTTCTCCTTCCACTCGCGTGCATGTTGTTAAGCTTCAGGGATAATGCCTTAGTTCTTGCAAGGTTCCTGCTCATAGTGTGATACAAAAGCAATTGTAAGAAGAATAGTGATCTAGCTTAACATAAAAAATGATCAATCAAAAGCTTCGTACTTTATCCAGACTTTGATCAATCAAAAGCTTGAAAGGATACAATGATATTTGAATGTTGTTCAAAGTATAGCTGTATGAAATTCTGGATGGTTTGATAACACGACAACGGTTATCCCCCAAAACTAAACGCCCCCAATGGGATTGTCATACTCCCTTGGTGGTATTATGATAGTTGGTCGGGATTGAAAACCCGTCCTATCCAATTACCAAATATTGGATAAGGAGGAGTATTTTGAAAATAGTTCAATTCGGTCAGATAAAGTTCACCCGTCAATCTTAAGCACTGAGGAGATAGAATCGGCTTTGTTTTCCGACTATCAAAATGGTACATACTTCCCATTCAAATTGAATGATACACAAAATAAGTCTAAGGTCAATCATTGAGAGAACAAATAAATCAGCAGATCTACTAACAAAGCAATCTTTGAGAGACTAAACAAAGACAAATACAAACAAGGAAAGCAATTCGATTGGAATCAAAGGATAAGCCGACCTGTTTTCTTCTTTTTCTTTTTTTGACAAGTCCTCATGATGTTGTATGGGTCAAAATTGTCTCAATCCGGTCAAGCGATGCTTGCAAGCGCCCTGAGTTCATATTGAACGGTTCCCCTGTACCCACAGCCCTGTCAAATAAACAGTAATTAGTTATGTGTAACCAACACAGAACACCACAAAAAAGAAACCAAAATGATGCCTCTACCAACTCAATCACCACTAACCAACAGCTTCTCCTTGTCTCAAAACTCAAACCAATAGACCGAATGTGATGTTTGCTTTGGAAAACAATGGCAGTGAATTTTTCTCTTTACTCATTTCCTTTCTGGTGAATGCAACAGAAGAAGGATCAAGAACTTGCCCGGCAATCTCAGGAAGAACGTAATCTGCTCTCCAACAAAACCTGAAATCCACACCAGGACATAAGCCAAGAGATGTTTTATTCCGAATTCTAGATACACCGTCTCCCCCGAAACAAGTAGTAAGTTTCCACTTCCATCCAATTGCATGCAACTGATAATTATGGCCCACCCCAACCTGCATTATTAAACGACTGAACCCTTATACACGATTTCATCCATTCCAGGGTTCAAGATGACAAAAACTACCATAATCAATTTCCGTGACTCATGAGAGAGAGAGTATCAAACCTGCAGATTTAGAAACTTTGTGACTGGGATCTTCTTGGAAAGAACTCGCACCTCATGACGCAAAGGCTCATACATGAACTTCCAATTACGATCATAGCATAGAGGCTTCAATGCCAGCTTTGCCTGGTACTCATTACTTGGAGCATTATAGAACTGAACCAAAATCATGTACCCAAGAATTACAGCATTTTCTCAAATTTTGGTATGTATACAAATAGCTGATTAAACTTGACAATTTACATGCCAAGAGAAGACGCACCGTAAAAACTGTTCAAAGATTGATTGAACAGCAACATTCCTACAGCTCAGCCGACAGACGAACCATCATCATCACCATAGTATGATTGCATGTCATTTACGTCAAAGAAAATTTTCCCAAACAAGAGAGGAGTGAGATTGTCATCTCAGTTCTTACTTTGTCTCTGAATCTTAACTACTAATTCACAAGGGTAGTCTCTAGTTCACAAGGGTAGTCTTAGCCACATAATCCTTCAGCAGGGTCCTTTGCTCGGTCCCAATCCTCGCTCATATGAACTTTAGTAGTTTGTTTGATGTATTCGGAAGACGCTTTCACACTCGCTCTCCCACACTCACATTATGTGACTTAAAAGGGCACTCAGCCCATGCGAGAAAATTGGAAAACCAACCAATTGACAATACTTTATTCGTGTTGAAATTCCTCACTAACAAACATTTCGTCTTCATTTAGAGCAATCAGCCAATAAGCAACCAAAACATCAAACAATCAATTTAAGAATCCGAAAAGCAACCAAACTCTTGAATTGACACTACAACAACTCATTACTCAAGAGAGTGTATTTATATATACCTCTAAATTGAGACCAACACGAAACCCTTGAATCTCTCTTCGGAGCTTGAGAAACAACTCTGACGGCATCAAATTGATGTTGTAAGGTTCGTCCCCCTCTTCGCCGCTTGGACCCGATCCCATTTTGCTGGATTCACAAAACAAAGTTCAATCAAATTATGGGTTTCCTTCTTTCTTGGTCATTCACAAAACGAAACAACCCAAATTACCCAAAATTTTAGAGCCATTAAGCTCATCAAATTTCGGTCATACAGTCTGGTTTTTTTTAAGTTCGGCGATATGGGTTTGGAAAACCAGCATCATTTGCTAAAATAGTGGGTTTTTTTGTGTGCGCGCGCCTGGCTGCATAAGAACTAGGGGCGTACTTTACCTTTTACAATGAACGTTGTTCCAAAGATTAGGGACACACGGGGATAGCCCGGTGATTCGGCGGATGTTCAGGCTTTGAAATTACTTCTCCAAGGTCTTAGGCACCGGGCGAGTACCTGAAGTAAGTTGAGGTTACGACGGGTATGGTCGCGCTAACTTTCTGACGGTTTGAATTGCACAGTCAAATTCAGATGGTAACCTGGCTGTAGGGTTATTCTTCCATTACGTTACCAAAAGAAAAAAATATTAGGGACACGACCGTGGCCGACAGGTCTACCATTTGCAGATTTGCTTCGGCTTTTCATAGACTCCTCCATCAGGTGATAGAGAGAGAGAGAGAGAGGAGTGTGCAAACCTTCTCTCCCCAACTAGAGCAAGTAAACCCAGTGGTGGAGTGGTGGTTCGGTTGGCGAGTTTGCTCTTTTACTTTTAATTCTTGAAGCTTTGACCACGAGGAAGAAATTTGTTTGAAACCCTTAGTCCTAACGTAATCTGCCTTTAATTGAAACGGAAAGATAATTATTAAACGTGTGTACACCGTAAATTGGTCCGAATGCCTTGATTATTGAAAAAAAATAAAATTTAAGTCTTAAAATGGCATTGCCAAAGTTATGATTGGTTAGAAAGTCAAAAAAAAAAAAAGCTGCATAGCAAATTTCAAATCGATAACATTTTATTAAACACATCTCATTTTTTAGTACAAATTAAATTCCTGATTTGGATGCCAAATTTGGTACCAATAATGACATAATCAAAATTTCGCATCCAGTTTGACAAGGATAGAGAGGATTTGCCATTCTTGATGCAAAATTTTAGCTTTTGCATAATTTTAACTTTGACATAGGATTTGAAACATGCATGAAATTGCTCTAACCTTAAGTAATGACTATCAACCATCACGCTATTTTTCTTCACAAAATACAAAGGGAAAATAAGCCCATTTAACCCTTTTAGCCCTTTAAAAAAACTCACTCTAACTTATATTGTTTGTAAATGTTGTACCTTCACCTATTACCGTAGTGAGCCAACTGGGTCCATTAAAAACGTTCATTGGAAATTCAGGAGTGGTCCGTTAAGAGCCCACCCTCCCATTTTAACCACTAATTGATTATAATAACATAATCATCATATTCATAGTAGTAAAAAAAAACACCACAGCATGAACTATTACAAATCCAACATCAAAACCCAAACATATTGCATAAGAAAGATCACAAATACACCGACAATTGTCTCCGTAAAAAATGTTGGGATAGAAATTAGATACATATACTGGTGAATGACAGCAAGGCAAAGGTCATATGGAAAAAGCACATCTAGAATAAACATGTTTGAAAATGAATTATAATAGCGCCTCCCTACAAAATCTTACCTATGCCCCCTACCCTCCTACTTATAGACAAGGTTATCTAGGGGAAGAAAAAAAATGAAGACAGAGAGATTCGACTAACCTAGTCGATATTTTACAAAAATTTGTCTTAAAATATATGAATGGCAAAGATAAGATTAGAAAGGAGAATATTACTGATCAACCTCCGGTGATGTATGTGATCTTGTAAACTCTGTATTAGCCAATAAACATGATGATGACCTTTTGAAAAGGACCTTGCACTTGTATATAAAGAGACAAAATAGTATACCTATTATAAACTCGTATAGCTACGATTGCGATACTTACATATGCAATTTTATATACTTATTTGCACGCAAAGAGAGAGAGAGAGAGAGAGAGAGAGAGAGAGAGAGAGAAACAGTTTCCAGATCATTAATTGGATTTTTTATCCTCTCCAGATCATCAAACATTGACCATGCCCAGGATAGAGCTGAAGGAAGAGGAGACATCTTGTAGTACGATAAAAAGGCCAATAATGGTCCCCTCTTTTTTTTTTCCCCAAAACAAAAAAAAAAACTCAAGGGGTAGAACTATCCCTTGGTTGGAATACGCCGTAAATTTGATCTGTAAGTGCCGCTGGGCTTTTATGAATGGAAAAATTTCCCGTTCATAAAAAAAGGGTAAAAGGAAAGGAGGGGGTTAAACTGCATTGCTGTTGATATATTCCGAAAATGCTGGGGCATTGTGTATGCTTGAACGAGTACCAACCCAATAATACAACAGGGAGAACCAGAAGATCAAAATAAAACAAGAATGCACTCAAAGCAACTCAATACCACAAGCATCTTCTCTATTCTACATTCATAGTTCCACAATACAACACTAGCATTACTATTTCACTGCAGTTTGTCCTTATTCCGATCATCGTTAATCACTATGCCAGTGATACTGGGAGTTGCAGCAGCAGCACACTGCAGATCAGAGAGAGAGAAAGACCTCCATGAAGGTAAATTCTGTCGAGGCGGTGATGGTGCTGGTGATGATGATTCATTGACGGGTAGTCTTTTACTATCTGGGTACAGAGGAGGACGGCATCGTTTGGGTGATGATGAGTTTGAGTTGGAGCTGGAGCTGTCGCTATTGTTATTGCTAATGTTGTTAATGTTCTCATAGCTGCTGCTCATATTCATTCCCAAAGCTAGAGTACTTCTAAAGGAGTTGAATGGTCTCTTCGATATACCGCCGCTGTTACTTCTCGGTGGAAAATTGCAATTCTTGTCCCAGAAAGTGCGATGAGCAAGTAAATTCTTGCGTTTCCTGGTATAAGCATTTTCAGGCTTCGCGATTTCTTTAATGGTGGAACAAGAGGTGGCGTCTCCTAGACTCGTAAAGGACTTCGATTTGCCACAGTAAAATTTGGACATGCCTCTCCTGAAAAAGGTTCAAGCCATACAACAAAATTAGAAGAAATCCAAGAACAATAAGAAATAAAACTACTAGAATGGACATAGTTCTTAAAAACAAAAAGTAAATTGCCATAACAGATACTCCTATCTTTTTATGTCATTATACTCCATAAGAGCTCATCAAGTCTCACTAAACTACCTAATAGTGATGAATTGAAAAAAGATCTTGCAGTATGAAAACTTGGGACTTAGGAGCAAACAAACATTCCATACTTCCCTTGATCTACAATACTCAAGTATGTCTCACCTTTTGCAGATAACTCCAATAGAAACTACATAAGAGCAAGAGCCACGATCATGGAGTTCACACCACGGCTACCATGGATTATATGCAAGGATTCATAGACATTGCCGACCAAGAAATGGGAAGAAAATAAACACAAGGAGTATACAAAACTAAATCAGCCTTTTCAGTACCCAATAAATAGTTAATCTACCATCTCCCGATAATAGCTAGAATATAATCCCTGCTCTCTGGATTATCTAGCGGAAAATCTAGCCTCAACAAGCCCAATACCTGTTCAATAGGCTAATCATAAAGGGAAATTCTAAGGATTCAAGCAACGAGATCACAACCAAAGAGTAACACTATTGATCCGAATTTGAAGAAGAGATCTTGGGGCTGCACAAGCACCGGCACAACGGAGCCTGCCCAATGTCCCTGTCCCTTTCGTCCTTTAACACAGCCAGACTCCAAAGTTGATAGTTTCTAAACTATTTGCGGCTTTTAAAGTGCATCACAACAGGTTATCAATACCAAAACTCAGATCAACAATTTAACTTTTTTCCTTTCACCAACCTTGTTAACCAACAAGACGGAACCTTTAGACATCGAAATTTAATGAAACAATTCTAAACTGTCATTCTCTAAGACTCCCAAGGAAATCAGACATCAGCCCACAGAGAGATCCCTTAACTAATGACAAGTACATGGAACACATCTGATATTTGCACAGAGAGAGAGAGAAAGAGAGAGAGAGAGAGAGATCTATTCACTGGAGTATCTCGCCAAAACCTACCAACTAAATTTAGGTAATTAAACCTAAACAGCTTGTCAAATCACCAAAATAAACCCAAACCAAACCAGCCCAAAGTACCCAACTTTAATAAAACAACAAAAATTGGCATAGTTCGAAAGAATAAAAATAGTACAAAACTTCGAAACCCTAAACGAACGAAGTCGTAAATCTCAACATACTTGACAGGCAAAACTTCCTCCAAAGCGTCCAAGCAGTCCAACGGCCCTTTGCACGGGCTCTGAACCTCGACCTCGCCGGAATCCCCATCGCCGTCCGACGAGTCGCTGTTCCTCCCGATCGACGACGAGCTACTCGTGTCCAACTGATCCTCCCTCCCATCCGCTAAATTATTCTCCGCCGACGTTGAATTAAACGCCGTTAACCGAAGATCCACGCCGACAGATCGTGCGGTCTCCGGAGAATTATACGCCGATCCGCAGAACATTCCGCGGCGCAATCCTGGACTATCGATCTGTTTACTTTCCAGAGCGATCGGCATATCGTCCGGTCAACTGAAGCGGTAGAACGAGAGCAAGAAACTACACGAGCATGGCCGCGTTGGATGTATATCCGATTCACGGAGTTAGAGAGAGAAAGTGGTTTGAGACAGGGAGGAGAGAGAAGACATAGAGGGCTTATCCTCATCCAATAGACTACTCCTTAAAATATTGCAATTTGGATAGTAATCAAGCTTATCTTCGGTCCCCATTTAAGTTTTTTTTTTTTTTTTTTAACTTGTCCCCCATTTAAATTTATTGCCCAAAAAATATGAGTAGTTTTTGATCTGCATCCGGAAAATTGATTCAGTAGCCCTGGGACACCGTCACTTAGTGCCAACAATTACATATTTTATTTAATGTTTCAAAGTTATGAAAAATTGATTCAGTGGGCCTGAGTTATCGTCACGTAACGTCCATTTGGAACAATTACGTACTTTATTTAATATTCCGAGCTTTTTTTTCGCCACACTATGTGGGCCCCAAAACATGCGTAGGCTACATCTTAATGTGGCGAAAATTGAGCTCGGGCGTCACGCCGTAGGGCAGGGAACAATTTCTCTCGGATGTGTGGTGGAAAATGGGATTGAGGCATCAACACGAAAAAGAATATACATTCCATTTCAATGTATCGTGGATAAAGGATTTATTGCATCATGTGGCGGTGTTTCAGCGAGAAATCTCTCATGAATCAGGTTTTAGAATCCTTAGGAGTTGGGGGCAGTATACGTGTTAACCCAATCTGAATAGTTCATGCTCAGTAATAAATGGCTGACATTGCATCTCAACCGAACAAATCTTGACAATTCATTGCTGTTCAACTGAGATGAGATATGAATTGTTCATTACCGAGCATGACCGGGTCCTTAAAATTCGATCGACGGCCCTGGTTGTTTGCGTTTTCTGTCGTAATAAAATTGGATTCTTATTCTGTCACTAATTTCTGTCCATTCGAACCAAACACATCCTTATTAACTCCCCATGTCTTCAGACAGGATGATGGTGACACGTAATCCCAACGTGGGTAGAGTTATGGCGAGGTGGTCGACCAGGAGGGTGACACGTGCGCAGATATTTTTGTGACAAAACGTGAAGGGGTTTCTGGTTTTTTTTCAACGGTTACTCTGTAGAGACAGGGCCCACAGATTGGTTCGAGAATGGATATGGTTGGTCGGTCTTCGGAAATGCTTTTGTCACGCTTTGCGTCATCGATTCTCGTTTTTCTTTTCTTTTTCGTCTTTGGCGCCGCTGAAGGTGGATGCGATTTGCGCTCTTTAGTCCTGTGGTTGGTGGGTTAGTCCGGTTGGTTAGTTCAGATCGGGATGGGTGTTGTGTTGGGGTGTACAGTACCGTCTTGTGTGTCATCTAAGTCGTTTGTTTGGTAATGAGCGATTCAAATGCTACATAGTAGAGATAAGATCTAAATCATTGGATTGCCGAACAAATAACTTGAACAGTGTACAGCACGGCGCCACCATCCCTGTTTCTGATTGGTTCCTGTAATTGCTCCTCACATAATTTGCTATGGTATGATTCTTGTGGTCAAGCTGCAATGAAGCAATTTCTTGAGATTTTCTTATTTCGGCGTAAATGATTTGTTATTGACCGGTTTGGGGAGCGGATTAATGAGTGTAATTTTGTTCACCCTCCTTAAAAGAGTGTGGACGTTATCCTCTCTTTCATTGGTTAAAATGGTATAGACCCTACTACAAAGTGATATCATGGTTACCATGCAACACATTTTGGTAAGCATGACATCACTTTGTGGTGAGGTTCACATGAATCACATCATTTCAACCAATAAGAAAAAGGGTAATGTTCACCCTCTTAAGTGGAGGGTGAATAAAACTCAATTCCGAATTAATTGAGATGCACGTAAATTGACCCAGACACTCTTGACTATCAAACCCAAAAAAATAGATACTGAGCAAATTTTCCCTTAAATACATCATGCATCATTGTTTTTGAGTCCTACTATTCGCAAAGAAGATTTGTAGGGAATCACGCAATGAAAAACGTGTTTGGGCTCATTCTAGGTCCCACAAAAATTAAGAAAAATATTCATAAATTTTTGAATATTATTTTATGGGACCCTATAAAAAATTAACTTCAATGGATATCGGTAAGTATTACTTTTGAATTCATAAGGGCGAATTGAGCAGTTTCGCCCTACGAATTCAAAAGTAATACTTACTGATATTTGTTAGAGCTTATTTTTTACAAGGCCCCATAAAATAATATTCCAAAATTTATAGATATTTTTCTAGATTTTTGTTGAGCCCAAAATGGATCCAAACGTGTTTTTCCTTGCGTGGGTTCTTACAAATCTTCCTTGCGATTAGATTAGAATTTCCGTTTTTTATTTAAATCCCAATGGGACTAAAAATGGAGGACGGATATGAGATTTTTTAATAGATAAAATTACTATTTATGCGTACTTAATATTCGGAATGATATTTATATGTGAATAAAGTTATCCTAAAAAAATCTTCTATGGATCCCAACCAGATTGATTTTTTCAGGAGCTAACATTAGTTTTTGCTGTTTTTTATTTTGGTAAGTTTGTTTATATGCTTCTTTATCCTAAGAAGACTAGCAATCCGCGACAGAATGGAACATTTTTGATAAATTACTCTGTTTCTATGTGTAATTATTTGCAAGTATTTTAAAATGTAATCATACGTAGAGTAACTATTGGGGAATACAGCAATTGTCTAGGTGAGTTCGTACGTGGAATTACCAAGTTGCCTTCCTTCAACATTTTTGGGGAATACTTTTTTATGAATGATTATGTGTTTATCCATAGTCAATATTTTGAAATGAAAAGGAGTGGAAACAAAAATTCTCAAAAAATAACTAAGTATGCTTCTTTTGCACTTGTCAATATTCATACGATTTTTGCATAAAGATTAAATTCATTCTACTGGCCGTGAAAAATCTTACTTTTTCACCACCACCTTTTTGGGCCCTACTGTGTGTTTACTGTTGATCTAAACCGTTCACCTTGTAAACCCCACATTGTAGTGTATCCATGCAAAAAATAAATTTGATCGGACATCGATAAGATTATCAAAAATTAAATTTTGCTTTGTAAAATGAACAGTTTCTCTTTATTATTATTGATATCTAAATCAGATCGTCCATTTTATAAATTAAAAGTCAAATTTTGATATATCTATCGACTTCCGATCAAGCTGATTTTTTGTATGACAATATTGTCCTGTAGGTCTTAAAATATGAACGGTTCAGATCACAACAATAGACAGTTGATATGGCCCATAATAGGCGGTGATTGAAAAGTGAAATTTTATACCGATAATGGATAGAATTTATTCCCTTTTGCACAAGGTCAAAAATCAAGTTCTAGACTTTTCTAGCGGTCTACTACCAGAACACTCTTACAGAGTTGAGATCGTGTGTGCACTAAGTCACATAATTTGTGTGTTCATGAAAACGTCTTTGAAACACATCCCAAACTATTAAAATTTGCGAGAGTGAGAATTAAAAAGTGGGAACGCAGTGCAAGAGTTGAGAGCAAGAGTGCAACACGAGAAATGAGCGCGAGCACAATGTGTTGAAAGATAAGGTGTAGAGTTCTACTGCCAGAGTAAATTGGACAGCTAGCGCGAGCATAATATGTGTTCGTTTTGGGGTCTCAAAATTTCTGAGCATGGTCTCCAATAAAATTTTCTTTATCTCTCTCCACTGATCACTCTAAAAAACGTCCCTCAAAGTCCAAACCAATTAGAGCCCTCAGATGAATAAGTGTAGTCCTAGACGGGCTAGCTGTCCAATTTACTCGGGCTGTAATACATTTCCCCGAGTGGGCCGGATTATATGGGCCGTCTCAGCCCAAGAAGTTCCACCTCCAGACGACAGCATGTCGGAACAGCGTCGACCATGTTTCGTTTTAAGCTTGCAACTTCAACACGCGAGCTTTCCCAAAAACGACGTCGCCTGTACTTAATGACACTTCTCATCTTCCCCCTGCGAAGTCCTTGAAACGTGTATTTGACAAATTGTGAGCTCATTCCTGTTCATATCTGTAATCTGAACAGTTCATATTGAAGATCTAGAGAAGATAAAATAAAATGTTTAAGATTATGTGAATCGAATACTTGCTGATATGTGATCGCAGACAATCGGAGTGAATTTGTTTTTGCAAAAATGGGCTTGGCCACACTGAATTGTTTAGAACCTCGCGTATGAACGTGCGAGTTCCTTTGAAACGACATCGTGGGGAAACTCCAACGCGAATCCGTCAAATTGTGATCTCATCCTGATTTATCTCTCCGATCGAAAGCGTTCATATTGTAGAGCTTGTCGAAAAGATTTATAGTGTTGAATATCATATTAATCGAGCACTGACCGCTGCATAATCGGAGATGATTTGAGTGAAATTATTTTTGTGAAAATAGATTTGGCCACACTGTATCAAAAACCCATTTTATCGAAATATATGCAGTCCGCTGCTGCAACTGGTTACTGCTCTCAAAAACACCACCGTAATGGCGGCGGTCGGAGGAATCGGAACCTACGACGACTTCGTGAAAGTCCACGGGATCCTACTGGCGGCGTCGGGAGTACCTCCGTCGCTGCACAGCCAACTGTTCGAGAAGCTTTCCACGGACACGTTCGACGGCGGCGAATTCTTCGAGGTCGAGGCCGTCGAGGACGGCCGACAGAGGCGTCTCGTCCTCACGTCGGACTCCATGGAGAAGGAGTCGCGTGTTTTCCTCGTCGACCACGCCTGGACTTTTAGACTCGACGACGCTCGCAAACAGGTTTGCATTTCGTATAACTACCAGTGTGTTAGTATTTCGGTTATCTTGATTCGCTGGTGCACAGTAAGTGTTTGGTTCTCGTGAAAGGCTTGGAAAATGAACGTGAGTTGGAAGTTCAAGTGAGCCTAATTGGGAGAACTTCCAGTGAGCCTAATTGGGAGGCAACGAAGCTGAGTTGTTTGAAGTACATATGCTGCTCGATTGATACTCAGAAACGTAATAAGCATGAAAAGTTAATAGTATATTGCGTTAAGCTTTTCTTCTCTTTTGGTTTGCTAATTGCCAAATCAAGGGTGTTGGTCTTGGCGACTGACCTACGCATTGACAGTGGCAACATGGGGAGGGAACTTTGATCTTTTATGCGGTGATAGTGCATAAGAGCCTCTCCAGCCCTACTCCTATTTTTCTCAAATTTCGAGTAAAAATATGAGTACAAGCTTCATTTGGTATGAAGCACTTCCCATGAGTTAAATTTGAGTTAAAAATTTTGAGTCTCCCCCTGATTTGAGTGAAATTCAATTTGGTATATGTGTGATTCAAGGAGAGAAGTGGGTAAGGGGAAAGGGCTTTAGATGCTCTAAGATGGCATTGTTTTTCTACTGGTAAGTGGTAATTGTTATCTAATTATGACAATTCAACTTTTGATTTCGTGAAGCTAATGTGGTAAAGATCGCAGCTTTGATCTCTTATGGGCTGGGTTGTTGAATCATTAACGCACAGTGGATCACTTTGTAATTTCTACGGTGTGTGATGTATTTGGTTCTTGAGAAAAGGCTCAGGAAAAGAAAAAAAGTTAGATTTTCAACTACGCCTTCGAGAATATTGTTAGAGTTGCTCAGTGTATGGAAACTAATTGGAAAATTAAAAAGATGTATTCCTGAAAACTTTATTTTTTTTGCTTTAGCATATTCTTTATTACAGTTTCTTAAGTACTAAATAGATGGCGTTACTCTTCCAGATTGAACTGCGTAGTGAAATTGTAAACACCGGCTACTGTTTTTCAAATACAGGATTAAAAGACATTGTCAGTGATGTACTGGTAACTAATATCTGACAAATTCAACTTTGTCAACTTTGATTGCTGAAACTAATATGCCAAAGATTGGAGCTTTGATCTACTGGCCATTGTATATTTATGGCTGGATGTTTTTGAGAGGTTTTGCAGTTGGAGGAAGTTCCCGGTTTGGCTGAAAGGATGGCATCTTTGATGTGTGTTGATATTGATTTGACTCCGGATGCTGAGGAGCAAGACAATTCTGCTGGAGTCTCAGATGAGAATGGTTGCAAAAAAAATGTCTTGGAAATTGTGGAGAGTGAAATTTGTACAGCGAAACAGAGAGGCGATGACACTGTGAGGTGGTTGGAGCTTGAGGAGCTTGACATGGACGATGCCATGCTGTTGTCACTTGACTTGCCCAGTAAATTTCCTGTAAGTCATTTCTATTATGCGTTTTACTATTTATCATGCATGGAAGAATGCATTTTCCTATTGAGAGCATTTCTCATGATTGCTGTATTTGAAGAACTATGCATGTGCTTTTCAAGTAGGCTGGAAATTTCGTTAGTGAGGATTGTTGAGGATTTCTGGAGGTGAGTGAGCTATTTATGCACAGGCCCGGCCCTGAGATTTTCAAGGCCCTAGGCGGGGTTTGAAAATGGGGCCTCTCAATTTTTTATATATATTATTTCTTTAAATTGAGTAGCACAAAAGGCTTGTAGTGCAGTTGGCAACTGCTTGTTACACATCGTCAATGCCCCTCGCTGCAGGTTCGAAACATAGCGAGAACCGTTCAAACCATTTTTTGTACAAGTTCAAAAAGGTGCTCCAATTAAAAGCTGAAGTTGCTGGGGCTTGAATTCACGATTTCGCATGTAAAACGGATAAATCTTACCACTGAACTACGTTGAACTACTTGAACAACTATTTGACATACATAATATTTATTAAGTGTCCGCTATTTGGGGGCCCCACAATTGGAGGCCACCTGGTGGGCCTATGCCTAGGGCCGGCCCTGTTTATGCATGCTTGAGAGGAATTTACAGGGGTCTCATTTATGTGTTTTGTATGTACACAGCCTTACATACTTTCTCACTGCCCATTTCCTTCTGTACCATTCAAACTCTGTCTAACATTTAACTGTATTTCGCTTTGAAAATGACTGTTGAGGAGCATTGCCTTCTGATTAAAATGATAGTACTTTACTTTTATATTGATTGTAGAGCATCTCCTCTATCAAATTCTGCTTGTTTGTCTTTTGGTGTCTCATTTCATAGATAAGTACCTTTTTAATGGTTTACTTTTTGAAGGTTTATTTACTAATTTGATGCTTTTGTTGCATTAGAATTTACTTGCACTTAGCTTGTGCGGGAACAAGCTCGAGAATGTGGAAACTGTTACGCATGAAATTTTAAAGTTCAAGCACCTTAAGGCACTTTGGCTGAATGATAATCCTGTTATACAGAACTCGTAAGTTTGCTTGATTTGTGAAATATCATTATTATATACCTTTTGCAGTCATGATTAGTTGCTTCCAATGAACTTATTTGTTGTTGTTCTAGCGATGATCACATGGCAGATGCTATTTTTGAAGGTTGCTCCAGCTTGGAGATATACAACTCACGCTTCACCTGCAATTTCGGTGAGTGGGCACTAGGATTTTGTGGAGGAATATATGGAAAGGACAATTCTGGCTGTTCCCATAAGACTGACCATCCACTGGGGAGCATGACCTTTCTTGACCTTTCAAATAGATTCATCCACAACTTAATCAATAAGGTCAGAGCTGTTCAGCGCTAGTAGTTCCTAACGACTTTCCTTTTCAAATTTTATTCAGTAGACTGTTTTTTCTCATCATATACTTCATATTTTAGGCAATAGAGGATATAAAAGATCTAGAGCAGTGCCTTGTCATAGCCATCAGCTATTTTGCCAAAGTGTAATTAAGGTTCCTTAACACCTCTCAATATTTCCCCCTGTTTGGTGTAGTGCTGGCACGGATGAAGGGAGGTAAGGGCAAGTGGGGTCAATTGACCCCACTCACTTTTGTAAATTTCTTAACGCTTTTAAAGGTATTTTATGTAGAAATTTAACCCCACTAAAATTTTAAACTTGGCCAAAACACCCCCATCAAATATGTAAGTTGCCCCTAAAACTTCCACCAAAGTTATGAATTGCCCTGTCGTACTGAAAATAGTTTTGCTCAATGTGATGCATCACAATTTAATTCAGCAATTTTCGCTTGAAATGGTACATAAGAAGTTTTTTGCTACGAAAATTCTAAAGAACCGACTTCGATGTGAACTTTAGTTTAGTGGATGAATAATAAATTGCTTGGGTGTATCATCAAAAACATTCCACAGCATTTTTTATGCATAGTCTTAAAAACATGGAAAATAGTCAATGCCTTTTGTGGATGAATCATAAGTACAACATTTTGGTTTAATACGTCAACTACCTAAACATATATCTTCTCATATATCTTTTTTTGCCCTTTCGATCTGGTATCTTCCCGTTTAGCACTGTCTAAGTATGTCATACGTCTGACTCTAGTTATTTTGACCCCATTGATAAAGCATCCTAGCTCCACCCGAGTGCTGGTGATTTGGATATCCAGCGTTTACTTAAGCAAACTCTTCACTGATTTCATTTTATTGCTGTTTTTTCAGGCATTTTCGCCTGCTAAAATGCCATCTCTATCGCATCTGAATCTTCGAGGGAACCCTTTAGACCAGAACTCTGTTGGCGAGTTGTTGCAGCTCCTAAAGGGGTTTACTTGCTTAAATGCATTGGAGGTATCTTTCTTAAAACTTGCTTCATTTTATTCATAAATCACCCAAACTTAGCTGATAAAGGCAATGAAACAGGTAGAAGTTCCTGGGCCACTTGGAGAAAGTGCTGTTGAAATTCTTGAATCCCTTCCCAATCTTTCTCTGCTGAATGGCATCAGTAGATCAAAGATATTAGAATCTGGCAAGCATGTGATTGACTCAATGCTCCAACCACGTCTTCCTGAATGGTCTTCAGAGGAACCTCTTGCTGATCGTGTTATCAATGCAATGTGGTTGTATTTGATGAATTATAGACTAGCAGATGAAGAAAAGATCGATGAGACATCTGTATGGTATATATTCTAGATTTCTTTCCTGGACAGTTGTACTATATGGCTGTGACTTGTGTGAGAAGGGGGAGTAAAATTGAATGTAATATCTCAGCGGGAACTATCTATACTCTGCACTATTGAAGTCATGTGATTTATGAATAATAACAGAATTAACAAATGTACTGTAGTTTTTTTTGTTCTTTTGCCGCTTCTATTTGTGCAATATAATCAATTAACCATGTTTGATGTCTGTGCTTCTAGGTATGTCATGGATGAACTAGGTTCAGCTTTGCGGCATAGTGATGAGCCAAATTTCAGAGTGTCACCTTTTCTCTACATGCCAGATGGTAAACTGGCATCGGCTATAAGGTTCTCTTTTTTGGCTGTTGTTTTACTTAATTTCAAGCAGATTCTTTACTTATTCAGTAAAGTTGTGAAACACTGTTTTAAATAGAGGTATTGGATTATGCAACAGTTATGTATGGGCCAATTAATTGGTAAACATTGCTCTCAGATGTCCAAAATCCCCTTAATGTTTACAACACGTATATATCTCATAACTGAATAAAAAAAAACTAGTTTTTGTAAGCAAACCAAAATTTTCCATTATGTAAATTCTGGATTCTTCAATGCAACAAATCTAGTACCTTATAATCCTATGCTCAATTCAAGGGCATGTTGTCAAGTTCTGTGCTTGTCCATAGATGCAACTTTGTTGATTTAGCAATGTACATTCTATGCATTTGTTAATTTTGAATACTTTTGTCAGCTTTTCTATCCTGTGGCCGACCCAGAAAGTTCAAAAAGGTGATGAGTGCACTCGTGATTTTCTATATGGTATTGGGGAGGAAAAGCAACGTTCTGCCAGACTCTCTGCTTGGTACCATACACCGCAAAACTATTTTGTTAAAGTAAGTATTTAATAGGTACCTTGAGTAATATGAACTTCTGTTTTATCAGGACTTAAAAACTGCTTAAATATACTTTGGTACTAATTCGAGTGAATTCCTCAGCAATATGAAAATCACAAGCACAAATTGCAATCAACAAGTTTTGTCTCCCCGCCCATGAAGCCATCTACAACCAATAGTTTGCTGCGTAAGGATGGAAGTGCTTTACGGGTTTACACAGATATACCTCCAGTGGAAGAACTTTTGACGCGCCCTGAATTTGTGATCAGTATGTGAAGTGATTAAGTACATTGTAATCTTTTATTAAGATTTGTCTAATATGTTGTTTTGTTGGATTTGTACTTTCTGAATTATTGCAGTACCCTTTGGCATCTTAGCCTGTTCTGTTATGTTGGTGTTTTTTCTTTGTCTGGGTGATAATTCGTATACCGGTTTTAGTGTATTCTGCTCTGTAAATCTCACTTAACATTTTTCAATTGCAGCATCTGACCCAAAAGATGCAGATATTATATGGACAAGTACGCAGGTGGATGAGGATATGAAGGCAGCTGCTGGACTGACAGATCAACAATACATAAATCAATTTCCTTTCGAGGCTTGTCTTGTGATGAAACATCATTTGGCAGAAACTGTTCAGAAGGTCTTGACACCTCACTTGTTTCGCATGACAGCAATTACATGTCAGGAGCAAAAAAACTGATGAGTGGTATTATTATTAAGCAGAAGTTGTTAATTCTGGATTTCTTTCTGAACAGGCACATGGAAGTCCGACATGGTTGCAGCCTACTTACAATCTTGAAACACATCTTACTCATATCATTGGTGAATATTATGTGCGCAAAAGGGATGGGCTGGACAATCTTTGGATCTTAAAACCGTGGAACATGGCACGAACTATTGACACAACTATAACTGGTAATTTGTCGGCTATTATTCGTCTCATGGAGACTGGTCCAAAAATTTGTCAGAAGTATATAGAACGCCCAGCTTTGCTCAAAGGGAAGAAATTTGATATCCGTTACATCGTTCTGGTTCGCAGCGTGGACCCCTTGGAAATATTCCTTGCAGATGTTTTCTGGGTATGCGCATATCTCTGTGGACTAAACTTGTGTGCCATTGCTATGTCTCCGATAGTGGACTTTAAAATGGAACCCTTGTTTATAGATTGTTCTCATGTGGTTTTAATTAGGAATACTGATTGCTCGATGTGTAAACTTTAGTTTCATGTCCTTTTCAGGTTAGGTTGGCAAACAACCAGTATTCTTTAGACAAGCACAGTTTTTCCGAGTATGAGACTCATTTCACTGTTATGGTAAGTAGGCATAGTTTCACTATTTTGATGCACTTGTCCAGTTAACCTTTGTACTCACTTCTTTGGCCTGCAGAACTACAGGGGGAAGTTGAATCACATGAACACACCAGAATTTGTTAGGGTGTTCGAGCAGGAACATCAAGGTATTAAAGCTGGTCTCTTTTATACTCCCGCTAGCCTTGTTTACTGAAATGCAAATGCAACTGTGGTCTCATGTGGGAAGTAATGCAGATGATTGTGTTTTGTTGCAGTGAAATGGTTGGATATCCATATGAGAGTCAAAAGGATGATCCGATCAGTTTTTGAGTCAGCTGCAGTAGTGCACCCAGAAATGCAGTCTCCAAAATCTAGGGCTATCTATGGCGTGGATGTAATGCTTGATTGCCATTTCCAGCCAAAGCTACTGGAGGTGTGTGACTCGAACATATGTAGCACCATAAAATGATGTGCAAAACAACAGATATTTACCGTGCATAAAGTATTTATGTACGGCAAAGAGAACCAAAACTTTCTGCAAGGTTAAATTTTGCAGATAAAGTTGCTCAAAATAAGTGCCCTTTATTTGCTTCTCCTAAAAAATCTGCCCCATAACCCCTTAATCTTATTGTTGTGGTGGTTAAACTTGGAAAATTTTCCAAATTCTTATCCGAACTGACATAATTTTATTTCTGCTTGTGTAGGTGACCTACTGTCCCGACTGTACTCGAGCATGCAAGTATGATATGGAACCTATATTCGGGGGAGGAGGAATCATGAAAGGTCGCGACTTCTACAACTACGTGTTTGGTTGCCTCTTTCTAAATGAAACGAATCATACCTCCCCGTTGTAACTGAATGGCAATGAAAATCTTTTGCAATCTTTACAAAAAAGTGTTTTGGGAGGATGCCAAATGAATGTCAGCCAGTTTAGCGTAGCTGATATACAGTTTCTGTGTGTTGTACCAAAAACAATTGGGAATGGGATCTTGCTTTCAAGTTGGTTAGGGGGGTTTTAAGAAGTGGGCCAGGGATGGGCTTACCCTCTTTGTTTTATGGACAACATAAGAGGCGTATTGCATCTTATTATCCTCTTTTCACGTTCCCTTGCATAGAGCTCTTTGTTGGAAGAACAAGGGGTGTCTTGTTATGAATGCGAAGGCGCATATTACACAATTAACTGCTGTGAAAAATTGGGATTCAGTAACCAAATTAGGGTAGCTTAGACCATCTCCAATCCTTATCCATTTTAAGACCCAAATTCAGAATTTGGGCAAAAATCCATCTTCAATTTGGATTTTGCCCATTTCTTTGCCCAAATGAGGGACAACCCAAACCCATCCCATTTTTCCCAGCGGCTCTTGAGAGAGAGAGATGGACCTGGGACTGAGGTATTCACCCAACCATCACTTCCTTGAACTCTTCTCTCGGTAGCGATTTAACTCCATTTTAAATCCCAGTCGAAGCTTTCTTCGAGCTGAGAGAGAGATGGCCTTGGCTGATTGAACTCCAATTTTAAGCTCTTCTTTGTATGTTGTTGGAGCTTTGTATACGAGTTCCGCCGTAAATTTGCTGAGCTTTGCCAACAAACCTTCTCCTATCTCTTATTACATATGAGCCATTGAGTATTTAAAAAATAGAAATTGGGTAACAAATGAGTTTTACCATTGGAGATGCTCTCACCCAAATTGAGTTTTTATATAAATTTTGACTCAAAATTGGGGAGCAAAAAAAGGGTGAATGCTGGAGATGATCGTAGTTGGTTACCTTGGGCACTTCCATTGGGGGATCAAGGGTCAATCTTTGCCAATCAGTTAATGATTATTTCTTGTCCCTGAATGGGGTTATTTCCTTAAATGGGCTATCAGTTGAACTATGATTGTAGGTTATTTATCTAGTTATTTATTCCCTCAATGGGCTATCAGTGAGCTTATATGATTGTGAGCTTATGTCCCTTCTAATGTAATTCAGATACTTTCTTCCACCGTATGTAAGGGAAACAAGAAAAAGGAAATAAGCCAACAATGCAGTGCTTTAGCTCCATAGATACACGGCTAAGTGCAATCTTTTGGAGTATTCCTTGATGTCACATATATACTAGTGAGAAGTTCAATAGACTAGGAGACAACTATGGAACTGTGAAATTTGGGTGCAACTTGACAGTAATTCTGGTAGCAACGTATGTTATTCAAGGAGGGATTCTGATTGATTTGTACACCTACCATCTACTCTTGTTACCGTGACATCTTTGGGAAGAAGAAAAAAGTAAGACAACATTCGATACAGAGAACAAATGTAAACATCTCTTTACAACACTTGCGATTGTCCCTGCTCTAAGCTTGTCAAGAGGGTTCTGCTGATTCATGAGACGGTTGATTTCTCACTACTGTTAATACCTTCTTTTGTAATTCCAAATTTGACATCCGTTCGGCCTCCAACGCTCGCTCAAGCTTTTTAAGCACCCACCGGGAGACATATTAGCAAAGTAATATCATAGAGAATCCAATTTAGATTGATTCTACACGCTAGCTTAGTATCATAGATAATGTAGAGCATAAAACAGAGAGTACCTTAGCTGCCCTGGCACTCCATTCCCCTAATATAGCTCTCAGCCTCTCATTCTCCTCTACGTACTGCTCCAGCAATGACATTGAAGTTTAACAGCATGATTTAAAGAAACAAGGAAACAGCATGATTTAAAGAAGTTTGACAGCATGACACGTAGGAACTTAATGCATTGATGATTTTTTGGTGGTGAAAATAGTATAAATGCAAATTTAGGGTCTCTTCCAACCATAATACATTTATGCATAGTGATTCCCTCCACTGCGGAACCATTCTTGGCGAAATGATTGCGGGGCTATGGCCAAGTGTTGACTTCCAAGACATGGTTCTTAATTATTTTGCAACTATAGGGTTAGTTCTGTCAAGAGTTTTCAGTTCAATTCAGTGCTCTCCCCAAAGTAAAAAGAATGGAAAAGCTCAACAGCAGAAGATGGGATAACATATTCCAACTGCATTTGGATGCAAGGCTGATGCCCTATATATGAAGCTTCTTACCACTATGGAAATCAAGTGAAAAAGTCTTCAAATGCAGAGCTCTGACCAAAAAAATAAAGAACAACAAAGGTGAGAGTGAGAAAGAGGCTGTTTTTTCTTCTTCTAGGTTTTCTTCCCAAAGATCGGGATTTCTCCTAGCCTGTGCTCCTTTTGTTCTTATTTTCTCAAACGCACAAGAGTGAACCTTTTTTTATCCTATAGGTTGCCACGGCAAGATCATTAACAAATGTCACTCAATAATGCTAGCAAGATACCTGATTATTGGTAGTCCGAACACGCTGGATCTCAGAGTCCCTCTCAGCAATTAGAGATCGAGCAAGCCTCAGCTCAGATTGCAGTTGATTCATCTGAATGTGAAAATATTTCTCAATAACATACACTCAGACAAGAATGCTGCAGCATAGACTTCCAAGTTAAAAAGCATCAACAGAACTGGAAATGTCACTTCAAAGAGCAAATTAATGGAAGATTAATATGGGATGAGACTTGTTTCTAGGTTGGGATTTTTGCAAGTCAGAGAGAGAGAGAGAGAGAGACTTGTTTCTAGGTTGGGATTTTTTCAAGCCAGAGAGAGAGAGAGAGAGAGAGCAGTTAATAGGCATCCAGTATACTTGTACACAGGGATACTGTATAACATTCAACTCTTTCTCGAGCAACGTATCAATATGTAAAACGTCATCGTTCTTTCTAACTTCCTAAAACATTCCAAAATAAATCACTCTAATTACTAGATTCATTACTTCTTCCACACAGAAAGATAACACGCAGTCCTTAACTGTTAAGATGTCAGAAAACTCAAGAATAAGTGCATGGGATGAATATATATTGCGAGGCCATCATACAAGTTTAGAGCCATAAATAAGAAGCGCACAAAAACTAAGAAAAGTAACAGAGAAAGGACAAAAAGGAATCAACTAGAAAATGGTGAAATATTCCATAGCATAGTGTCAGTAACTACCTCAGTGCAAAACAGTGCTTATAGTACAAAAAGGAATCAAAGGATGTATCTACTGTGGTAGAAAATGAAGTATTACCTCAGCTGAAAGTGTTCGTAATTCTTGATCACGAGCTGCTAAAAGATGAGCAAGATCAACCTGCAACCACAGCCAGTAGAACTATAATATTCTAACCATTCCACTAGTACAGTTCCTCCAACAGATGAAAAACTCAAGAAAGAGGAATAACACAGAAACGAAAAGAAAAAAGCAAAGGAAACACACATTTGAACTGAAAAGCAGAAATATACGTGGAATGAAAAAGCTTGTAATCTATAATCTAGACTCTGTTATGGTGCTAAATAGGCCACCTCAGCAAGTGATTATGAAAATCCACCATTTATAGTTCATATCCTTCCGTATCAAAACAATATCCCAATAGTTGAACCCACCTACAGCTGATGGCTATGCTACACGAGTAATGATAAATACAACAGCCAGATTTAAATAATTTGGGGAAAAAAGGGAAAGGAAAATTAAAAATAGAAATTGACAAATTCTTTGGTGAGATCATATCAAATAAGATCCTCTCGGATGTTCCCAGGAATCGTGAAATCTGGCTATCATAAGAATTCTGGGCATAGGATTAATTTTCCATCCCCTTCCAGCCTTCAGGTGATATAGCACCAGCTTCCACAGTGGTTTCACTAACAGAAAAGAATTACAACATAGTGAAAACAGAAAAAATAAAACCAAAGAAGAAGGAAAACTAGAACAAGATATTGCATATTCTGACTTCTCTACAAGTACCAATTTACATTTTCGCAAATTCAAAAAACATAATTATATATCTAGGATGAGTATTACCTGAGGGGTGCTCCCATCATTTGACCGTTCATATTTGCTCAAGGATTCTTGCAATCGAAGGATCTAAAAAGGGTACACAAGGTTACAAAATTACAACTAATGGATAATCAGCTTTTACCATGACTCAATATGCATATTGGAGCATGTATTTGCTCAGAGTCTTCAGTGACCCATAGCTGAAGCATCAATTCCAAAACACAATTGACAGCAGCTATCGTACTATACAGCTACCATCAATCGAAATCATCAATACCTCCTCACTCAGAAAGTGAAGGTTTTCTCGTTGATATTGCAACAAAGCCATCTGCTGATCAGCAAGCCGACCACCATCATGATACCTGGACATGCAAAACAAATTATGAATATCATCATCTAAAGAAAAATTATACTCCCTGCCTCCCATGTTGGTTGTCCCGTTTATGACTTTTCCATGTCCCAAATTGTTTGTCCAATTTTCCTCATTTACCCTTCTTTCAAGAGTTGGAATGGCAAGTCAACTTGGAGGAAAGGACATTTTTTTTTAGAAAGTTCAAGGTTTTTAAGTGTAATGATTGTGCTCCCAGCTCCCTTATTTGGTTTGATTCCCCAAAATGGACAAACAAGTTTAGACAGAGGGAGTGGTTCGAAATTACAGGTAATGCAATTGAGAAATACTCCTACTGGAATCCAAGTAGGTAAAACAATAGTGCAAACAATCAGCACAAAACACAAATTGGTAACAGGTTCATGGAGCAGCTCGCCTACATTACAGTTTCATCATTGATGTCAATTGTTACAAACAAAAGCTAAAAATAGTTGTAGACACACTGAAAGCACAAAAAAACTAATCCAAATGAGAACAGAGGTTTCTCATTTATCCCTACCTTAAGCCTTCCAAAGAACTTGATGGCTGAAGGGGAGAATATAATGACTTCAAAACATCAGGCTGAGAATCCAATGAGTTGTACTGGTATATGTAACCTACAAGCACCAAGGTACTAAATAAATTAATGGTCTAGCAAGAAGATAAACGGAAGTAATGTCCTTTCCAAATCCATAGCAAAACCCTTTCCTTGTAGATCATTACTCATCTTCAGAACCACTTTGGCAACAAAGATCAACAAATTACATCCAAACTGCAGAGTAAGTTTGGGAAATTTTCTTTACTGCTGAAGTGATGAGATATATGTTGATTTACAGAGTGTCAAATGAGAGCACAAAGAACAACAAATTTACAGGAACAAACAGCCCCAGATTAACTTCATGGAGAGCCAAACGAAAGTTGGCTGGTAGCTATCAAAAGCAAGACAGTGGATCGGCTTTTATAATACTTTCTGCTTCAAATGGCAGCTATTTTTCTTACTTTCTTTTTAAACTTAGTTGGAACAGTTGTGAGATTTATTTTCAGTTGCTTTTGCAGCCACTTTGTGCCGAAGAACTTGAACGAACTTCTGGAAAAAGACTTGATGGAACTTTTGCTTGGCAAACAAAGGTACTAAAAGCTAGTTCAGAAAACATAAGAGACGTGTCTAATACTTTTAAGCTCCACAATATAGACTCCAAAAAAATCTCCCAAGTATTTATGTGCAACTCACCTATATATGCACTCATGAAAAACCCAGCACACACTACTTCAATCAGCATTATAATCCTGCAGTTTTTGCAGTTAAGCAAAAGGTAGTCAGCTAACTGTAACCATGAAAATCAAGCTTGTGACTTTAGCTCTGGACCGGCATCTTGTCAGCAGCTTTAATTTTGGAAAAACCAATGCAATCATGACCACCTTAACAGATTTGACAAAATTTCTCAAAACTCCATGACAGCAGACATTGCAACTTACAATGACATCTGTAACATTAAAGAAAAAGGCAGAAAGCAAATATTTGTTGTCTCAGCTCTATTTAATTTTCCTTTAAGATATCTATGGCTGCATTTCTGATTGTGTGACCGGCAGAGGATTAAATATTTTCAATAGCACTGCATATGCATGGTGTACAGTGTAGGGCTAAATGGCATGGAATGAAAAATTCAGGCCATTTAAAGGAACTTCATGTATTCTTCATAAGCAAGCATGGCCACCATCCACCTAAAATGGCATGAAATGACAAATTCAACATGCCAGTGTAGGGCTACCACCATAATGAAACCATAAAATCTCAACTGGTACCAAAACTAGATTTAGCATCAGAGGTAATTTCATAAAGAGATCAAAAGATTTGTCTCCTATTCGATAAACAACAGGAATCTTTGAGCTAGACCCAGATGAAAACTTTCTTTAAGGGTTTAGAAGAAAAAAAAATAGAGGTCCTCATTCTCAGACTTTAACAAACAATAAAACTAAAGCAGGTTAACTTCTCCAACTATTAAAGAATGTGTTGCCTTCATATGCATTCCTACTAAGATTTAATATTTACTGAAAAACTTAGCATGTCCAAGATTATCTCCCGTAAGGTGCAATATACCTTCGGGAAAGGTGCCTCTATTATGTCCTCTTTCACAATGAATTTTTTTCATAACCCCCTATATCTGTTTCACGTAAATGGCTCCTTCTCAGATCAAGGATGGACAAGATCGTTTTTCCATCCAATGGATTCCTTGGTACAGGCTGATGAAGCACTATCCAAGGCATCAACACTAGATGTGGTGCATGCAGATACACATGATGTGCAAAGGGGTAGGTGGTTTTCACATCATGAGATAAAAGTAAGGGTGTTACTGGGAAGCACATCAAAATCCTCAATACAACTCTTGAATAAGTTGGGACTGGAAGCTAAGGAAAAAATGCCACAATGACAGATTCTCAAACGCCAAAAGTATGGATTTCACAGGCAAATCCATAACTAAGAATCACCAACTTCACCAAACGGAACTACTAGAATAACCTCAACGTAAATTCAATCTGAGAAGCCATAAAGGCTGCAATATCAGATGAAATAGAGACATTTTCATCCTGCCTTCAAAGGAGAAGGAGGTTCACTTTTATACCTTGGGGTGTCCATAAAGGTTACTTAATGCAACCATGAGAAGATAATTCTCAAACAATAGCCAAAAATGTTTCCACTATCTCACAAGACAAAGCAAAACAGCAATTGCAGAAAAAGATAATATTACAAAAACTCACACTAACAAATAGAAGTGTGTGTGTGTGTGAGAGAGAGAGAGAGAGAGGGAGAGAGAATAAATTGGATGGGCACATAATTCAAAAAGAGAACAATTAAGCACCAATAGGCATATTGTGTATGGACCTGAGCAGGACGGAGATGGAAAGGATACTGATATGGGGCTTCCACACCATGACAAGCAGCATTGCAGCAGTTCCTAGAGATGAACGAACATTTACAAATTCGAATAAATACTATCAATAAACAATGTTCATATTTAATTATGTACTTATACGTGCAGTCAAGCATGAGAACAAAGGTAAGACTTCCTGTAAATAAAACAGCATGAAATAAGTACCTTTATTGACTAGTAAAAAAGGACTAGCAAACAAAGAACCATTCTTTTAAAGCAAGAAATTTTAAATCCATCAATCACTCAAACTATCTTAATTGTTCACCATTCAAGTGCAAACTTCTTCACTATAAAGAAAAAATAGAACTTTCCTGAAGCAGAGTACAACGCAAAGTCTGATCATACAAAAAAAAGTACACCGCAAAGTAAGCCTTTGCAACATTTTATCATCTTCAAATAGATCATCAAATTTGTGATGATCAAACAAGTAGCATGCAGCATTAGAGTTAATACCAAATTCCAACAAAAGTTGGTTTCCCTACATTGTCAACTGTACCAGAATTACAGGTGACAGACAAAAGAATTCAAACAAAACCAGATTATGTGGTCGCAAAAATACAAGACTAAGATAAGTACCATAAGCAGTGGCGGCAAATGGTAGGCGAACAATATGCTTTAACTTCTGGCTGAAAACATAGTAACCCTGCAAAATGTCTAATCCAATTAAGCAAACATAAACCCGGAGGATTAGAGATTCCAAGAGCAATACAAAGAAGCTAAAAGCAAATATGATAGATAGTGTTACAATTTCTAATGGATGCATTACTCCCATCAAGTACCTTACAGGCCACTTGAGCCCTCATATATTCAGGTCAAGAGCCAAAGGGGATACCATGTTCCTACTAGTGCTATCATCATCTAGAGAAGAAGAAGCATGCAGTAAATGACATTGAAATAGTACCCGAAAGAAAAAGAAACCTCAAGAAAGTTCTAGAAGTTATCCAGTTTGTATGTACTCTATTTGATTATAGTCTATGACATTACCACAATAGGTACCATGGAAAGACCAGAGTCTTCTATACATAAGTTGTGAATTGTCACCTGCACTTTTTGAGTACTGTTATTCTGTGAAGCATTCAACTTGAAACCAAATAGCATTAATTGGGGGGACCCACAAGGTTCATCTACTAGTTTGGGAGGTCTTATTTCACCATAATGGAACAAGCTCTAACAAACTAAGAATGCTGTAGCCAGTAGACTACATCAAAGATATAGTGCATAAAAGAAGAAAACTTATCTGACATTCTAGTGTTTTTTGTCATTTTGTAATGGCAAGTCATCCTTCAGCAAAAGAACAAGTATAATAAGCATCCCAAAACAACAAGGATTCTCATGTACTTCGCACTTGAACAAAAAAATCGAAATCTATAATTTGCATTCAAACATAGGTATTATATTACACCTGTTCAAACATTACTATTAAATTTAACACAAAAGTAGAATATTTGGACACAAGTAACTGGAAAAAAAGTGGCAGGAACCTAATATCATGATCACTTGGAGCACATTTAGCATTTTGGAGTGCTAGAACACAAGAAGGAAGCGGTAGTATAATAAGCATGCGAAAACGACAAGGATTCTCATGTACTTCGCACTCAGAAAAAAAATATAGGAATCTCTAATTTGCATTCAAAGAAAGGTATTATATTGCACCTGCTCAAACATTATTAGTATTACATTTCACGCAAAAGTAAAATATTTGGACACAAGTAACTGGAATAAAAGTGGCAGGAACCTAACATCATGATCACTTGGAGCACATTCAACATTTTGGAGTGCTAGAACACAAGAAGGAAGTTGTAGTATTGATGGATTTTAGGCACAACCTCGAGTAAGACAGACAATTACTAAAGAATCTGCAGGATAAGTATCTTCGGAGAAGATGAAAAAGAAGGGGAAAGTACCTGCAGCCGTATTTTCTGGACTTGGTACACCAGATACTGCTGAAAGATGCCTGAAAACGGAGTAAATGCGAGGACATGAATAATTGGAACCATAGAAGTGCGCAGGTACTCCACACCCAAAAATGGAAAACAACAAAAAGATCACTATGTAGGTATTATATATAAGTATAATTCAAATATAATTTAATTCTGATAACACGAAACAGCCTCTCTGCATGCGGGATAACACATGGTGAGATACTCATCTAAGAAAGTGAAAAAACCCATGGATAATCATGTGTAAATAGAGAGGATTCCAAGAAAGAGAACCTGTGACAATCAAAACAATGACACCACAACTACAAAGCAATGGTGAAAGTAGCGACTGTATAGAGTGAAAAATCCATGGGGCCGCCGCCGCCAAGATAGCATAACCTGCCTAGATGAAAGAAACCCAAAAACACAAAACAAATTTAGCAATCAATAAGAAATAAAAACAGGAAATGCCGTTATGCTGTGCCAATAAAGTCCCACAGAGATGATTCTGTACTTGCCAATAAAAGACTGTATAAAACACTTCCGACAATGCTCGTAGGCTTCCGATGACCAAATAGGGGAGACTCATGCAGTATGTCAAGGAACCTACATATCAACCATCATATTGATCAGTAACATGGAAGAATATTAGCAGAGACTTTCTGATGGCAAAGGTGCTTAGAGACGAGATGCAGAAGACAAAAGCTACTACAATTTGCATACCTGCAATGTGGAGATATAATTCAAACGCACCATTCCATAACGGGATATATTCAACTTTCCATCCAACCCCACGTAACTTTTCGGGGGGAAAAAACAAGTGAGAGAGAGAGAGAGAGGGGCTAACTGTACACTCCAACGACCATTGAGTTCGATGTTATCGCGGAGTCAGTTCCCACTGACTATTTGTTTTCTATTAGAAGATATCACAGCAGGCTAAGAGTACTTCAAAAATTAACCAAAGAAACAAACGAGTCTTTCACGAGTTTCAGTGCCCCTGCCAAATTAAAACTGCATCCAGTGCCCATACTAAACTAAAACTATTCACAACTGCCTTGTATGAAGCCAAATAACCACAAGAATGAGTAGAATTCACTAGAAATCCAAGGAAATTGAACAAGTTGAGAAAATTAACATCAAGTGAACAAGGAATCAATGTAAGCTGTATTTTTTCCTATTATTGGCTCAAAAACCTAAACCGTGCAAATACTAATAACATCAAGTGAACAAGGAATCAGGAATCGACAAGAGAATAGCAGATTCCTACAAATTCGCTAATTGTTCACTCGCCGATCAGTAACAATATGCAGTACATTATACACGTATGCACGTAAGCGTATTGTATATATATCTGAAAAATATTCAACTGCACAAAAATCTTACATGGCGTTTTCTTCAGCAGATGGGACGTGCGTAGAGGCGTGTCTTTCTGTTGCCATCTCTTCTTCTTCTTCTTCTTCTTCTTCTTCTTCTTCTTCTTCTTCTTCTTGTGCTAGGGTTTGGGAGTTATTCGAAGCAGTTAACAGCCTTCGATCAAGAGAATCCGTAGGTCAAGAGCCATTGGAGAATCGGTGCGATCGGAATTTGGGAAGGGTTTTGAAGTTTTGGAAGAGCAGTGAGCCCCAAGTCTGATTCGATTAGTTTCCAAACCAGGAGTAATGTTTTGGGAATGCGGTCATTTTGGGGACACCTAACTTTTTGTATAACAAAATCATTATAAGCATAACCAAATTCATTACAAGCATAACCAAAACCATTATAAGCATAACCAAAACCATAACAAGACATAACTTGGTTGGTTATGTCTTGGTTGATTTTTGGTTATACCTTGATTGGTTTTTGGTTATGCCTTGGTTATGCCATGTTATGGTTCAATTATACTTATAATGATTTTTGTTATGCTTACAAGGGTTCTGTTATGCAAAAAATTACGGTGTTCCCAAAATAACCGAGGACACCATAACATCATCCTAATGTTTTAGTACTTCGAGAAAAAAAAAATTCTCGCGTTGAGAAAAAATAAAAATTTAATGTAAAATTAATAAATGTGAAAAAAATTGAATAAAAGCAAAACAAATGGCCAAGTTGTCTTCTTTTTAAAAATAAAATAAAAATAAAACTAGGCCTCAATAGACTGATACACCGCACAATCTGAAATTAACCAGGCTCAATTTTAGCTTGAATTCTCAAACCGAATGCGAGCCAACTCGATAAATTAAATTGTAGTTAAAGTTTACTTTAATTCGCATAACAAGTCGATATGATTTTTTTACTAATGAGTAATTTGGTTCAATTTATCTAAATGCTCGAAATAATTTTTTGCATACGAAATCCCTAATACGTGGAGACCATCTATAATTGGTTTGAATAAATTTAAAAAATTAGCAAAACCAAGAATAAAAATGAATATGTGGGGAATTTATAAAAAATAACTATAACTACTCGAATGTATGACAAAGTACATCAGAATGCATGATAATAATTTTAAGCCGAACTAATGCACAATATTTGTGGAATCCAAAATGAAATTAGTTACAAAGATTTGAGATCTATTTTTCGGATTCAAAGTCACTCCCTACTAGGGATCGCAATGGGGCATATCGGAGTCGGATTTAGCGTCCCCCAAACCTGCTCCGTTCTATATTGAATTGGAGTCGGAGTCGGAGCGGGGGAAATCAGGAAGGTGTTGGGGTCGGAGGAAAATCGGGTCCCTATTCACCCTAATAATTTGACTAGTTTTGTTCTTTTTAGAATGTTTTGAAAAAAAACATGATATTGATGATTGATGAGAGTTAAAAAAAAATATAGAAATTAAAAAAACAAAGACATAAATTAATGTTTAATTAATTGGTATATTGCTCTTATTATATCAAAATAATGAAATTTATTTAGACATATACATAAAAAATATATAAATATCTATAATCGGGTTTGGATCGGGTTAAAACGGGGTGGGAGAAGCAAATGCTATACCCACCCCATTTGCCTATCAGATCGGAGAATACCCGCTTAGATCGATACCCACCCCGTTTGCCTATCAGATCGGAGAATACCCGCTTGGATTAGGACAAGAAGGTCAGAGGTGGGGACAGATCGGAGGTAATTGCCATCTCTAATTAAGTCTCTACTAGTGGTCTTCTTCTTCTTCTAAATCATTTGTCACTAAAACTAAATTATGTTGTTGCTCAACATCTTCCAGCATGTAGCCAAGTTGCATGATTTTCACTCTTTTTGCTTTATAAATACACTCCGCCCCTGGTCTTTTAGTAAAAAAATTACGCATAAAAGCTTCACTAAAGGACAAAAAATAGAGTGCATTTGTCAAAAAATGGCATTTGAAAATCACTACCCTTTTGTAAATGTTTCAACCGTACGTGTTAAAACATTTGAACCATATTCAGCCGTATTAACATCCAGATCCACAAAATATCAGCCGCATTGACAAGAGGTAAAACGTAAACGATTCATGAAATATACACAAAATATTCATACACCCAGCAGTGACACCCTTGGAAATTTACCAAGGATCTAGTGCATACAACTATAGGTATTCTTGGCAGGTTCTTATTTGTACATTGAGCCTGAACTATCAAACATTACAACAAGACCCTTGAGCTTACAGACGGGAGACACACTACATTCCAGATAGAAGCAAGACGACATAAACCAGAAATCTCGTGAAAGAAGACATCGCTTCCTCGAACAGCAGTCAACCAACAATGGGGTATGATGCACAAGTTGCAACACCTGCAATCGAATTTTAGCATTAGTCTCAAGTATCAAAGTGGACATTTTTTGCACATATCTTGTCCGGTAAATCCACTAGAAATATTTAACATCTATCTACAAAATAGTAAGACATGGCCCAACCTAGCATGTGCAGCTTTGGTTAATTTATACAGGCAAAATGAGCAGTAAAAACCTACCACACATGTTTTTCCCCATCTCCATCTTAAAGTAGCCATTGTCACCCCAGTCTTCTCCCCATGAGTTCTTAATGAGCCAATACGAGACACCATTTTCAACTCCATATCCAACTGCAAGAACAGCATGATTCACATCCTGCCAAATACAGCAAATGAAAGTCAGAACAAACTTCAACATTTCAAGTGTATTCTTCAGTTTGTTTATAGTCGCTATGACACACACCTACAAGCATTCATGTAAGCACATCGATATAATTGACATATTAATCATACAATCACATGGGAGTTGGAAAAAAAGGGTGACAATGGAGTGTAGCTTTAACTCGGTACGAGATAGATCCTTGATGAGAGAATTCACGGCATCCTATGTCCTTAACAAGAAGGAAATATATAGAAGATTCTTGATGATGCTTTGATTTCAGGACTCATCAAAACTCTGTTGCAATAAAAATGTTGTAAGCTATTTCAGGTATACAATGCGCCCAATTAACCAAGTTACCAACAAGCAAAACTACTTGTTACAAATAACATGAAAATGTTACTGTTGAATAACCTTGTAATAATCTCTCTCCCTCCTACACTTATTTTCAGGCTTCTCTTTTTTCTTTTTTCTGTGTCTGTCGGGGCAGGGCACCAATGTGGTACTGTAGTTAAGTGAAAAGATGAAGTTGAAGCTCCTAGTAGTTCGACATCTATGGGACTTGACTAATATGTTGGAGGTTCATCTAAAATACCTTTACATCTCAATAGGGCACTTTGAGACATTCATTGGAAACACTCACCATCGGAGTTGTGCCACATGAATCGCTGGTGTAAACTCCATCCTTGTACAATCGGAAACCATTCACCACTTCAAATGCCACACTCACCGGACGAACGAACGCCACTGCATGCTTTAGTTCATCTTCAGCACCCTGTAATTACCAAAAAAATAAATAAATCTTCGGTTATTAAGGTACATCTGATGTCTGTATCTAGTAGAACGGGGATTTAGAGTTTCACATTTGGTTGGTGCAGAAACCATGAGTGAATTAGGCAAAACCACAATAATCCCAGCTTGGTTTACATCCATTCTCAAATGTCAGAAGGTAACATCTCTAGTCAGCTCTACCCACAGCCACCAGAAACCTTTTGACCGGTGCTATGCTACTTGTAATCGGAAAGAAGAAAATCCGTCTATTTTCTTACCAGGGTAATGTTGACAGAGTCGAGAACCTGGACACCAACGTTTTCAGAAGAAAATTTGCATTCACCATCTTTTGCAGTATACGGGTAAGCTTCCTCAGTGTCAAGGCCGCCATTGTGTTTTATGTACTCAAAGGCTTGGGATGGCAACCCACCACTGCAGCCGAAGTTATTAAAGGCTCCTGCACAGTCCACAAGCTGCTGCTCTGATAGAGAGACTTCCTTCCCAAATGCCTGCCTGTAAGCTGCCTCTAGAGCACCTGTGGTGCTACAAGAGAGCAAATATTTGGGTTACAAACTCGATGAAGGTTACTTCTTAATTTAGGTGTTCCAATTTCACCAAAAACTGCTGACTCAATATACACATATCCAACCTGAAAGTCCAGCAAGAACCACAATGGCCTTGATCTTTAACTGGGCTGACTATTCCTATCTCTCTCCAATCTTTCTGTAGTACAGAAACAGAAACTTATAAGATAATATACGTGGACAGATAATCAAAGTAACAAAGCAAGAGATAAAGTTTCATTGAGTGATATATGGCTATATGTTAGTTCTTTTAATAAGCACCATGATAATTATAAAGCTCCTGCATTCATTGGGTAAATCTTGGCGAATGGCAAAATTTACGGAGGCTCTGCATGCATATTTGGTCTAAAGTTCTCTCACATGCATCCACCCAAAATTGCTGTAAAAAATTTTGCTGCAGTACTCAAAATCAATCTTATTCAAGCAGTTCAAAATTCCAATTGCATGTCATTAACTGGTGAACACTCTACACATGAACTATGATGCTTAATGATAGACAACTACAATAGAATGTTTGTTGGTGAGAAAAAAAAAGATAACAGCCACTCAAGTAGGTAGGCCTTCCATGGTAGACCGGTATGAATTATATATTTGGAGGAGTGATCCACACTTTCCAAACAGAATTTCTTGTTAAACCCACCATTTCAGGGGGTACCATTTGTTATGCAAAAGGAATTTCATGATTCACAGTCTATGCATCCAACTAGTTTTTCAAAGCAGAAGGAAGTACCATTTCAGGAAGGAGATCGTCAGTGAGCTTGTGATTGCCCTTTTTGGTGGCAGAGCAGTTTTGAGCGGCTCCTAACCTATGTCTGTGGAACTCCTCCCAGGTCCAATCAGCAAATTCTGTTACCGCAAAAGATACAGAATCAACAAAAGAAAGTAGAAAACCAACATTGGAATGTATTTTCATTTCTTATTGTACAGTTTTCATTTTTTGTCCCTAGTGATTAATTAAAATTGTAAACCAACATTGGAATGTATTTTCTTTTCTTATTGAACTGTTTTTATTTTTTTTCCTGATGATTAATTAAAATTGCTTCGCCATTCAAAAAAAAACCCATTGGAATGTATTTTCTCCATCGTCATCTCAACCGGGAGTAACAAACTGGTTTATAACAAAATAAAAAGGAAGATCAACTAGTTACCAAAAAAAAGGGACATCAACTATGCAAAACTCATGCTAGAACACCGTATGATCTCATCTGTATATACAGTTAGGGTACACCTATACGCCTATCTATTACTGTTAAATGTAACGGTACATATACACACATTTCTATCTATCCATCTATCTATTACTATAATAAAGGGAACACCGATGTTGATGTGCACGGCGGTTATGAAGCCAGCTCACACTTCTATTTTCCCAAAACGCCCCTTTAACTACCTAAAGAAACTGCCAAATAGGGAGAAAAACTGCTTCTACAGTTGTTTTCCTCCCCTCCTTCCTACATTCTCAACCCAGATTTCATTGCAAATTAATCTCGATATTTTCATCTTTCCGTCTTTGCATAACACAATTTGCACACGCATCACATATTCGTATATGGAAACAGATTGAAGTTTAACAACTAGATTGAATAAAATAATTAGCTAGAAGACAAGTAAGGTTACTCAATCACTGAATATAGCCAAAAAGAATAACCAACACTAATGAACTATGAATTTCAGCATTTTTTTTTCCTGAGAAGCCATTTTTCATAGTTGAAGAACTAAAAACCAGCAAGTTGCAATACGTAATAGCAGTTTGAAACCACAGACCATAAGCAATGACATGATAATTCCATTAACAGCATTTACACAGTTTAGTTCTTGCATATTCATATTTCCGGTAGTATGTATAGATGTTCATAGAGAGAGAAGGCAGAGTTTGACTGACTATTAACAGCCATAGTGTAGGAAAGGCCCTTTCTGTTATGAGATTTGATTAACTTCAAGTTCTCAGAGAAAATCGAGAACCGCAGCTTCATTTCCTCCTCAGTCTCGTAGCTCTTCCCATACCTGAAAATTCACAGCTCACAGAAACACAGTATTTAGGTTCCCTTTGGCCTCATTTCAGTATTTTTATTCTGTCTTTTCAGTTTATTTTTTATTGAATTTGCGTTAAGCTTTATGGATTTAATATTTCGTCTTGCGGGAGAGGAAAATCTAAAAACAAAAATTAGGACTAAAATGAAAACAAAAGACACAACAAAGAAGTATGAAATAACCGTCTTTTAAGTGGTCTCAAGGAGTTGGCCTAGTGGTCTGAGGCTTGGGACTCAGGGTTGCTCTCTTCTAAGGTCTCCGAAACCTCTCGGGTGCTATGAATTTCTTTGGGGCCCGTCCAAACGAAGCTTTTCTCCAAATTTAATTGGGCTCCTCGTAAGTCGGTGGTGGGATTGGGCCCCAAAATTAGAGTCGATGTGCGCATAAACTGAGTCTCTGACCCGAACACTGAGTTATCAATAATAAAACTGTACTATTTTTCAACTTAGGTCGATCTTGTATTTTTCTGATTGTCTCGTCGAGAATAATGATAAACCACACACAAAAATTGACGAACAAATAAACGAAAATTCATTAAAAATACACTTAATAGCATCTGTCTTTGAGAGTAATCAACCAAGTCTAAATGAACTCCAGCCGTCACGATCGGACGAAGAACGAAAGGTTACCAAATTACCTGTGGGCGAAGCGGGCGAAGGAGAGAGCTCGACGGCTGTAACCGACGACGTTGACGACGGAGGTCTCGAATTCGCGAAGAACGTTAGATACGACTGTTCTGATAGGGTTCTCCTCGTCGAAGGTAGACGCGCCCGCGCCGGCCACGGCCACGGCGAGGAGGAGGAGGAGGGAGAGGGAGAGTGGGGAGCGAGCCATGTGATTCTCTCTCTCTCTCTCTCTCTCTCTACGATGGTGGTTGGGTGCGTGGAATTTCCAATGCGGGAGGGGAGGGGAGGGTACAGAAGGATGGGATTGGGTTTGTTTAAATAAGAGGCGAGAGAGATTCGTGATTGGCCTGTGGTTGAGATTCCTTGGGGGTTTTTTTGTCAATGAATAGTGTTGTCAGCTCCTGTGAGGTTGATTCTCAAACAAAGAAACTTTTTGGGAGGCTACAGAGTCAGTCCGGACTATTCTCAGCCGTTGATCATGATGTGTAGTGGGCCCACGAGGTTGGCTTGTTTTTTTTGTTGAAAAAAATACGGTCCGGTTCCGCTTCCTCCTAAAACCATCTTTTTAGGTAATTTTAAATTTAAATATAACAAAAATGAATTTTTTTTTATTTTTTTACACCATTTAAAAGATCTCAATAAAATCTATCAAAGAAAATTTATATTGGTAGAAAATTATTTAGATGAACACATAATTTTTTACCTTAAAATTTTTTATTTTTTCTTAAAGTTTTTCTTTTTAGAAACCGGAACACGCTGCTACTACTAGTCTCTCTCTTTTTTTATTATAACCAAAAAAAATCACGAATTAATACTCCACTTAGGATCCAAATTTACTGGAAAGATGATAAATGAATGGTCCACGTTCACTTTTCAGGACATCCGAAGCATCTATTTCTCTTCCCTGAACATTTTCCTGCATCGTATGGGCCTCAAAAAATCATCCTTCCATATAAACCTATTTTGTGCTATTCTTAAAATGAGAATTTCTCATTTTGAAAGAAAATTGATTTTCACACTTTTTTTTTGATAACCACATTTTCTTTTTTGAATTTTAGTGTTAAAAGTGTATG
>BPLS01000683.1:554488-629863 GCA_019656275.1 Rhododendron kiyosumense | reverse complement strand
CTCGATCCAAACACCCCAAGAATTTAAATGGGGTGTTTAGATCGAGCACCTACGCACTTTGGATGCCATTGATTCCCGCGTAAGCCCACTTGGTTTTTTTAAAAAAAATTTTTGGACGGCTCGGATCGGCCGCCCGGTGGCCGGAGACGGCCCTCGGTGCATTTTTCCTACGGAGACCTAACAAAAGGGTGTTAAGTGTCAATTCTGGATAGTTAGAGGGTGCATACTGTTGGATTTTGTAGTCGGAGGGGGTTAAGTGAAAATTTGGGTTAGTTGAGGGGGGTTTACTGTAATTTACTCTTAATTTTCAACGTGTATATGGGCCCCACTTCTCATGTGAGAAGGATTTGTGTGTGTGTGAATGTGTGTGGTCGTAGAAGAGTTGTTATGATTATGGTATGGAGGTCGTTTGCACACAAATTGACTCGGGAATGTGATTTTCCTCTCAGCTAGCTAGCTCTACTTTTTGGGTTTATATTCAAATTTAAACAAAAATGATGCTCACACAGATTTTTTGTGCACAAATCGTGCATAGATTGTGATGTGAGGCTCACTTCGAGTCCCACACAAACAATCCGATCCGTTTATTAAATGTAAAATATTTTTTCAAAGATTCTCGCGAAAAATCAGCTCAATCTGATTGATCCAATCATCTAACTTTTCATTATCCCGAAATCTAAATAAAAAGTTAGATGGTTGAATCGATTGCTTACAGGTATCGGATTGAGTTGATTTTATGTGGGGACTCTTGAAAAAATGTTTTACATTTCATAAACGGATTAGATAATTTGTGTGGGACTTGGAGGAGGGCCCCACAATGCAATCTGTGCGTAGTTGTTGTGTGAGTGGCATGACTAAAATTTAAAATAAACAACGAAATGTTTGTTGACACAGACAAATATGTAACAGATCATCCACAGATTTTGTGTCTGCCCACCACAGGTATTGCAAAGATGATTCGAACTACTCATTTTTCTTACAGAAAAGCTACGTGCACAGCAAGCTGTGCACAGGCCCCTTTTTCTCCCGCCTTGGGTCGCACAAAGATAATCGAAGCCGCTCATTTTGTTCAAAATATGTCGTTTAAGGTCTCTGTAAAAAATGAGATTCGTTCGATATCGTTAGAGGTATTAACAAAACACCAAAAATCACCTCAGAATTTAGGCAGCTGTGCATAGCTCTTTTTCTTAAAGCATTTAATCATCTTTATCGGATATCGGTAGGTGTTTATTCCAAATTCGTAGGGTGAAACTGTCTGATTTGCCCTACAAATTTTGAAACAGCCTCAACCAGTATCTAATCAAGATGATTTTTTACAAAAATGCATAAAAAGATATTTTAAAAAAAACAAGTGGTTCAAATTATCTTTACTAGACCCGCAGTGGCCCTCACACAGAATCTGTGAATATGATCTTTTACATATTAATTTGTCCGGGTGAATAACACAATTGAATAAACAAGTAAAACTCACCACACGTATATCTCTTTCTGTGTGTATCTATTTCATCACTAGAGTCTAGAAGTCTAGATCCATTGTGGTGGTTGTGGACCTTGTGGTTGCACAGAGTTGGCAATTAGGCTTGCATGTAGATAATCTATCACAGACTGCACTTGACTGTTGTGTAGGATAGAGAGCAGAATTCGATTTTTAGGGTCAGGAAGCAAGAAAGTTAAAATAATTTCTTGTGAATTTTTTTTGGTGTGAATGATCTGTCTTTGACCAAACTATTGAGGGAATTAGTCAATATGCACGTAAGCTGTCTAGATACTCTTATCATTGAGAGAGAGAGAGAGAGAGAGAGAGAGAGAGAGAGAGGGGGGGGGGGGGGGGGGGGGTTGGTTGGCGGAGGAGCGAGAGAGAGCAGGGCGAAGTCCATTGATTAAAGTGATACTAGTACTACTACTTTCTACTATATGCAACATACTCCTGCATGGCTCCTATTTAGACCTGCAGCCTAACGCAGTGGTCAGATTTTTTTTTTTTTTGTTTTTTTTTTTTTTGGTGCAACGGAAATTAGGGGTTCAGATTCTTTAGGGTTAGAGTAACTAGGTCAAGTGGGGTCGTATGGAGCATTTGCAATTTTGCATTCTCCGGCTTTTAGTGAGGTTCTCGTTAGTGGACAATGAACGTATGATTTATCAGGACTAGTTAAAATATGTATAAGTTAGCCCGAATATTTGTTGATGAAAAATTAGTACTAGGTTGAATTAATTTACCGAATAAATAAATACTTAAAACCTGGCCATGGCCACAAGTAGGTTTTGACTTTTGATTCCCACTAATTACACCACACTATTGTATTGTAACTCATGTTTTTCTTAAGTTATTACAAATACGTACTCCTATTATTATTACAATAATAAACGAATAGTGGAAAAAAAAAATACATTATTATAAAAGTCGGGAGAATTGAAAGTAAACCAAAAAAAGAAGAAGAAGAAGTGTGAAATTGCTTCACCAAAAGCACAATGACCTAATTTGCATAATGCAAATGCATACTCGTAGGTAAAGGCGAGAGTGAGCTCATGAAAACGTCTTTTACAAATATTCGATCAGAATTATTAAAATTGGAAGAGCGCGAATTGAAAGCAGGAATGAAGGTTATCAAAAAATTTATTGTGCTCTAAACCCCTACCCGTGACAAAGGACAATTGCACGAATACAACTACTATTAAGTTTTAACAAGGACAAACATACATGACAGCAACATCTCAACTAGGCATTTTTCAGCCTTTTGTAGGAGCATTTGATTAGTACAACATTGTCATCATAACGCATTAGTATCTCTTGTACAATCAAAAAGATTATTGTTTTCCTAAAAAGAGAGAGAGAGAGAGAGAGAGAGAGAGAGAGAGAGAAGACCATTCACTATTCAATAAGTGAGATTACGGAGTTTAGTATAAAAAAAAATCTTGAACAAATTTAAATTAACTATCTAACTAATGCAAAACTATAAAAGTATAGGGCAATCGATGTTTTTCACCCAACGCAGACGTAGAGCTTGACGCACGTGTTTGCCGAAACTTCATATTATCTTTCTAGTAGTATCAGAAGAGATAAAATTGCTAGCCAAAAGTAAAAGACAACAAGTACCCAGACGATTAAATGGACCCCAACTAAGGATAAACGCACCAATAAGCTTCCAAAGCTATAGATCTGACAAGTCACTACGAATTGTCTTGCTAAAAATATCATGCGGTGTAAGAACATTGTTGGAACTGATATCATTGTGAAGAAACATTGTCTCCTAATCTATAGACGAAACTAAGTACTCTCATAGGAACGAGAGACATAATTCTTACAGATCAAACGACAAGTCATTGACCTGAGAAGACAAAAGAAAGCAAAACAAATACTAAAGTAGTATCAAAGAGGCGGTTTGTAACTAGTTCCATGGCTTTTCCCTCTCATCGCCATACAAAGGTAGTAAAATCCTAGGGGGGAGGTAAAGGGAGGGGTTTTTTTTTGTGTTTGTGACGGCTAGGGTTGAGAGAGAAAAGGTCCTTCACTTGTGAGTCTTGAAAAAACCATGTATAGCACTTTGTGTTGGAAATTGGAATTAGTTGGAACAAAAATTACATTCCACCAAATAGTTTTCCGAACACTTTTGAAAGGTCGTGTAATATTTGGATAAAAATTAAATACTTTTGCGTATCAATGTTGGCACTTTTTGCACCCAACTAAAGATCTCAGTTAATTCTTTAAATTGGAGAGAAAAATCAGAAATACGTATGAAAAATAATTTGGTTCTTTCAGAAAAAAATTATACAAAATTTTGCACTATAGACTAAAGTTTTAGAACAGAGGAGTATACATGTGCCTCCGCCTGTTTTAGTCATGGTTTGAGAAGGTGTTTGTTTAGGTCTTACTAACTCCTTTTGGACCTGTCTATAGGGAGCTTTGCTGACAATGAGATTGATACGCCAAAATTTACGAACAATACACGTAAGTTGGCTCGACACCTTAAATTCTTAATTATGCCAAAACAAAGATGAAAAAGCAGTATGTACTTTTGTTTTGGGTGGTTTTGCTTGAAGGATAAGGGAGCATTTATAGTGGTGTTAAGAGTACAAGGCCCACGGTTTTAGTATGGCCACTGGTAGGAGAAATAAAAGCCATGACAAAATAAGGACATTTAATTTGCAGTATCCAGTCGGAAGTGCATGTGACCTTTTATTGCTTCGAATATAAGCATAGCTCAAACGACAACATGGATGAGTAGTTAATGATCCACTATTCGAATTCGAAACTTGGCAACCTCTTGGGCCAGGCCACAAGTGATAAATCTCTTGTGAATTCTCTAGTCCCGACGTGGATGACTCGCATTTGACTGGACCGAGAAGAGTGAACGGTCAAGGTCCGCGTAAACCGACTTAGACATCCCTGATCATGAAACCAAATAAAAATAATGGAAAATGCCATTCGCATTCAAGGGACAGTTTGAATTTCTCACTTTCATGGGCCTTGTGGTCTATGGGCCGAGAAATACATGTTTCGTCTAAAGTGATGGGCTTTGGCCCTATAACTTTATAGTGGTTTGGGAGACTTTTAAAATCATACATCCATGTGGATTTTAAACATTTAGGGCCCGATTGGATGAGGATGAGTTTTAGAGGAACTATAATCCGACCCGTTCACCTCCAAGAACACACAAAAAAAACTATAAGCCTGCAAAATCTCATTATGATTGGAGATTGATAGACACGTGAAAACGTTGCAAACTTCTATGAAAAATGAATGGTAAATATATTCTACAGTTTAACCTTACAATTTACAAAAGGAAAAAATAACTTTTTCACATACTTATTGACCTCCGATGATATTGGGATTTTAAAGGCTCGAAGGTTTTGCATTTCTACAAGGCGAACGGTTTAGATCATAGTTTTAGACTCGAGATGTGAACAAAAAATGGGAGTATGGAGAGAAATTGACCCCAAAAACTGTGATGTTGAAAAAGATGTTTGATTTGCAGAAAGCATGTTCAATAGCAGAGAGCATGTTCAACTACAGAGAGCATGTTGACAAAGATGTTCGGTTTGCAAAAAGCATGTTCAAATGGCTCTATTCGATTTGGGTTTGAGAGTAATGAATGAAGAGAGAGAAAAAAATTATTGGTTATCGCCATGTGCAAGTGGCCGAATACTTTCTCTAGTATATTTACCAAGTGGTCACGTGTCCCACACCAATAAGAGGGAACCACTGTCCCAAAACTAGTTTTTCTTCCAATAAGATTGAAAAGCTTTTTTGAAAATTTGTTGAAAATGCAGAAAAGAGTGTGTATAAGTGAATTGAAATGTGGAAAAAAAGTACATTGAAATTATATTACTTTTGACATTTTTTGTTTTGTTTTAATGGACAGTTTAATGAAAGATCAATTAGCAGGACCGTTGGTGGCCCAACATAATGACTTCCTATACGTCTGGCTATCCATTCTGCGCCCACTTTGACACCAAATTTCCTCGTTTAGCTGGCCTAATGTGTCACTTGTTCCATTGACTAAAGAATGTACCTATATTTTTTTGGGAAAAGTCAACTTTCACCCATGTGGTTATCTCCATGTTCAGATATCCTTTTATGATTTAAAACTGACCACATAACCTACTTGTGGTTTTAAAAATGTACGGATAGACCCCCTACTGTCATGTTTTCCATTTATATTAACGGAGATGTATTTCATACGCCTCTAGAATGTAATCTAAGTCATTTATATTGTATTAAATAAAGAATAGAATATCTCTATAAAAAATCATCTCGATCAGGCATTAATAATCTAGTGATCTAATTTTTAGTAAATTCAAATTTGAAATTTTAATTTCATAACAAAATCGATTCGACCATGAATTTTTCATTTTTTGATTGACTTGAATTTTGGCATAAATGTAGTACTCGTCAAAATTTATAATATCAACAGTTTGGATTCAATTTTTGATATAGGGGATGATATTGTTAGATTTAAAAAAGAAGAAGAATCACGGGACATGACGAGAGTATATCGGTCTTTTAATGTTGTGTCCGTTAATATGGAAAATATGACAACAGGGAGTTTATCCGCATATTTTTAAAACCACAGGTAGGTTATGTGATCAGTTTTGAACCATGAGAGGGGTATCCGCACATGACGATAACCACATGGGATCAAAATGGACTTTGCCCTATATATTTTTAAAAGGATAAAAGAGTAAGCCGAGGAGTCCTCAGGTCACATAATCTTCCGATAGGACTCTATGCTCTCGTTCTACGTTTCCATTCTTAGGGGGTGTTTGGCTGGTTTTACATTTTCCAATTCCGATTTTTGGATTTTGGGTGTTTTGTAGGAAGAGGAAAAATGGATTTTGGATAAAATGGATTTTTCAATTTCTTGTTTCTAAAACAAAACGGAAAATATGGTAAAAGGAGCTTTTTCAATTCCCATTTTCCAATTTTTGAATTCAGTCTTGCCAAAAAGACAAGGCTACCCTCTCTCTTTTCGGATAATTTCTCGTTTTGAACGTTATGTGTGGATGGAGATCTCGGTTGGTAGTGGGAACCGGTGGTGGGGTGAGCTTGGTGGCGGTGGTTATGGAGGAGGTGATGGTGGCCGGTTGAAGGTGGTAATAAGGAGGTAGTGGTGGCTGGACTCCCCTCTCTCTCTCTCTCCTTCTCTCACACACTGCTCTCTCTCTCTCTCTCTCTCAACCCTGTGTGTGTGTTGTATTGACCAAGAGAAGAAAAGAAAAGAAGTAAAAGAGAAGAAGAGTACTGGTAGGTGGGGGCATTGGTAGAAGGGAGGGCCACGTGCCAGTAGAAATAGTTGTGGGGGCAACATAGTAAAAAATCAATCCATAATTCATTTTCATTCCATATATTTCAAACACTACTTCTATTGCAAAATGCATTCTGCACATATCATCCAAACACTCCACCAAATACAAAATACATTCTGATCACAATCCCAAAAGCCAAAAAGTGAAAAATGAAAAGCCAAAAAGTTGGCTCCCAAACACCCCTTAATCTTTATAAGGGGGTGTTTGGCTGGCCCCTTTTCCCATTTTTCACTTCTCATTTTTGTGTTTTGGATATTTGGTTGAAAGTGGCAAAATGTGTTTTCTAGAAAATGGGTTTTCCATTTTGAGGTTTCTAAAACAAAAGCTAGAAAGAGCTCAAGAGGAGCTTTTCCCATTTTCATTTTTCCATTTTGTTCTCCTAGTCATGCCAAAAAACATCCCTACTCTCACCTTTTTGGGATAATTTCACAAAACCCTCGTTTTGAACGCTATCCTCTCTACTGATTTTCTTCACATTCATCACAGTTCTCACATACTAGAAAAATAGTGTGACACTTTCCGTTCATGTAGAATAAGCAATTTCAAAAGAAAATTTTAAAAAAATTGATTAAACCATTATTTATATACATTATACACCATTATTAATAACCGGGGGCAACATAGTAAAAAATCAATCCATAATACATTTTCATTCCATATCTCCCAAACATTACTCCTGCTGCAAAATGCATTCTGCACATATCATCCAAACACTCTACCAAATTCAAAATATATTCTGATCATAATTCTAAAAGCCAAAAAGACAAAAAGTTGAAAATAGAAAGTCAAAAAGTAAGCTCCCAAATAGTGGTTTGAATTTTTCCAAAAGTTGCTTGTATGCTTGTGCTCGGGCTCACACATGCCCATCGTGCGGCTGCACCAAATACTAGGTCTTGAATTTCGTTTTGATGAAATTGTGGGGTGCCCCTTCTGTATCACAATAAATTGGTTTTAACCCATCAGGATGCGAAAAATGAGAATCACACACACAAGACAGTTTTTCCGTTGCGCTAAGATAAAATAAGCACTTTAAAAAAAAATAAAAATAATATATTGTGAAAAAATGATTTGTCTCGTAAAAAGAAAAATAATTATTTAAAAAATAAAAACCTCAGTGTTCTGTTCCAGAAATAAGGCCAATCACAAACCTCCACACTGATTTGGACATGATTCTGCCAATGGCACCATCACATAAAACTACAACCATGGAACTAGTGGGCACAGGATTCACATTGCAAGCTATCGTGAAATACCACTGATTTCTTTACGATTCACGTGTCCGAGTCAGTTTAAACACATCACAATTCATTCTAGTACTGACTGATTCCACCCTGCTAGAGCGGCCGCAAGCAAACTTGAAGCAAAGTCTCTTGTAGACCGCCTCAAAGATTTTATTTTTTTTTATTAAAAAGGTTTCCAACATGAAACATTAGGAGAGAGCAAAAGTATTAACTCCTCAAATCTTTAACTACAAGGCGAACCCTTGGTTTATGAGATTCCCCTTATTTAGCATGTCCTTGACCATAAACACCTGCATAAGCGAAGAAATTTTACTCCAGCGACGGATCCTTGGATCATCTAACAAAAATGAGAGAGAAAGAGAGAGGGGTTGTTCAAGCGGGGGTGCAAACGACCCGAGCTCAAACACGAGCCTAAAACTCGAGTTCAAGATCGGCTCGTCTTTTAACAAGTCGAGCCTATACAAACGAGCAAAGTTTTTGCGAGCACTCGAGATCAGCTAGTCTTTAAACGAGCCGAGTCTATACAAATGAGCCGAGTTTTTGAGTGTCGAGCTCCGCTCATTTAGTAAACTAACTTAAAACTCGAGCTCGACTCGTTCACAAAACGAGTCATGCCGAGCCAGCCCTTTGAGTGCAACATATACATCACTTCCATACCAGCAGGGACGAATGCACTATATGGCACGTGCCCTCACTCAATTCAATTTTTTTGTTTACAGAAATTAATTATGAGAGCTCTAGACCCAAAAATTAATTATGAAAAAATATGAGCATTATTTTTTTAATTTTGCCTCTTGATGGAGGCTCTCATTAGAGAAGCCATAAAAGGGATTATAACCCTTTTTGCGTTTATTTTGAAGATTTTTTTGAAATTATTTCCCTTTTCTCATATGATAAAGTTTAAATTTACATTGTGCTTGATTGTAATTTTTTTTTCAAGTGTAGTAAAAATTGGTGCCCCGATAGAGAGAATTTCTGGATCTGTCCTTGCATACCAGTAACCCTTTTATGATATAGTATCAAATTCGAAAACCTTGTTTTATGTTAGAAATCAAAAAGATAAAATTAGAAAGAAAAAGGAAGAGAAACAAACGAACCAAGAACAGAGAGCCTAAAATCAGCACTTCCGCTTACCCAATTATGCTCTGTTTTCAACAGACTTACCTCAACCCTCACCACATTTCAAATTCACCGGGCAATAGAAGAGAAACAGCTCTCGCATCGAATCAGCGGCATCCGGCGACTCTCCCTCATCGGACTACTCGGCGTCGATCTCGGCGAATGCAAACTCCTCCTCAAAATCCTCCCAATCGCGGAAATCGGATCCTCTGTTTCACCGCTCAACGACCGGAACTTCCTGCAGAAATCCACGTGCCTGTTCAAGGCTTCTTCGGTCGTTATAAGCATTTGTGATCTCAAAACTTCGTATGTCACTGCTTCAATGCACAACCCACATATCCATCTCCCGTTAAACCTGACACCAAATCAGGGGCGGCTGCAGAATTTTACTTCGACGGTGACAGAAATGTATAAATTTTCGTTTTGCATATCTCATAACAATAAAGACATTTATGTTAGTTGAAATTTATCGAGCCTACTTAACTTAATTCGTTAAGCTATATTATCTACTTTTCATTTACTCTGGCTTTATACGACTGATGATGATGATTAAGTACAGACAATATCATAGAGAAATCAAATTATTTGGCAAATAGAAAACCACGAAGGAGGAAAACATGATCAAGAAACAAATTACGATGACAAGAGAGGGAAAGAGATGGGCACAGACCTCTCTCGAATCCGCGATATGTAGGCTAAGGTGCACTCCTCCGTTAATCCGCACGATTCGCACCTCGCCGTCTCCACCTGAACAAAGTGCAATTGGGTTTCCGAATTGAAGCTTTCCACTTCCTGCATTCTGGGTTCCCAACGGAAAATTCGGGTCCGGAGACGAAATTCTGCTCTACAATCTTGTTTTGAGTCCCCTGTTTTGTTTTTTAGCACTTTAGTACGATGAGAGAAAAAGTCATAATTGAGCCAACATGTGAACACTTTCAGCAATCACGGGGGTGCTGTAATTGTACGTATATATGTGCGTATTTACACTGATAAAGAGAGTATATATGTGTGTGGTAACTTTTCTGTATCCCTGTGAGTAGTGCTCTCTGTTTTTTTTTTTTTTTGGGTACTCTGTTTTTTGGGCAGAAACAGAAGATTTTGAAAAACCGGGGGTTCATCGAGTGTCTTGGAATGACTGAGAAATGATAACGTTACAATGTGGAGTCTGGTGACTGTAAAATCTGGACACACGTGGCGGTCTGTGGGGCGGTGGTCGTGGAGGTTTTGTGACCAAAGGGTGCCAATTGTTGTCAAAATCAATGGTGTTTTCCATGTTTGAGAGATTCAGTAGCTTGTAAGCACCCATAATTGTGTTTGGAGGGCACTTAAGTGTGTCTTTGTGGGTGGGTGAGTGGGACACCTATAGAAAGTTAGAAACTAACCAAAACAAAACTAGTGGAGTTGGGCCCCGATTCAGAACCGATTCAAGAACTTATTTTTTGTCTAATAATAAAGCATAGTTTCACAAAATAGTGAATAAATATTTATGTTTACGCAAATAATTTTTCTATCAATATGAATTTTGTTTGATAGATCTCATTAAGATCTTTAATACAGTGCAACAAAAAATTAAAAAATTATTTTTCATTTACATTATTTTTTAGTTTGAAAATGTGAAATAAGCTGCTTATTTGGGTTTTGTGAAGCAATCCTTCTTATTTTTCTTTGAGAAGTTCCAAAATAAGTACTTATTTTTTAAGAAAATTTCTGGAACGGAGCCTAGTATTTTTTTATAACGTTCAGACTAGTTTATACGCATCTCAAATTGACCTAATTTTTCACTGGTCTATTTAATTTTTTATTTAAAAATTATTGAACGATTCGAATCATCCATATGGAGTCCGGGATGGGCTTCTCACCTCCCAAATGCCCTCATTGGTGTTGCTTTGAATCAATAATTTAGAAGGCTCACATATTGGAAGTTTGGGTATTGTGTATGTGTTTAAAGCGTTTATTATACCTCTCCATAGTCATTAATTGCCTAAATGAGTTGGTGTGTGGAATTACCCGTTGTGGTTTAGGTGCTTGATCTCTGGTGTAGGCCCCTTGGGCCCTCTGTCGTGGTGCCACTCTTTAGTAGCAAGGCTCTTGGGCTGGAACTCACATCGAAAATTTGGGTATTATGTGTGTGTATTTAAAGGGTCTATTATGCATTTCCCTAGTCAGCAATCGCCTAGATAAGTTGGCATATGAAACTAACCTCTTGCCCTCATTCCAAAAAAAAATCAATACTCCCTCCGTTTCAAAATGAGTGACCTTTTTGGGACTCCGTGTCATTTTAAAACGCTTATATCTTTCGATTTATGAAGTTTTATGTGATTTTGAAAATTTTATTTAATAGAATTAATTAAAATCTATCCAACAATATTCATATTGCATAGTTTTAACATTCATATTGAACGATAAATGAAACACTTTTTCAAAAAGGTTATTCTTGTGGCGATAGAGAATAGGAGTATCAGAATTCCCTTAGGTATACTTTTGCCCCAAGCTACAGCTCCAGGTATAGTACCCCTTGCTAGCGGCATGAAAAACACGGGCTAGTAAAGTTTCCTCGATATTCAGAGTTTTTTTTCCCTTCTAAGTTCTTGGAGTTTTGTTTAATTATTCGCACTTCGATAATTCGTTTTAATTTTTGTTCTTAATAAAAGTTATTCATTGGTATTTGATTAGTTGATTTTTTTATTTGTTTTTCATCTCACATAATAGAAGCATGTTTCAAATTAGGATTTATTTTGTTTATTGCATAATAATAAATGAGTAGTCGCATAGGTAAGGTCGCGAGGTGATTAGCATACCGTAGCCAGATCAGACGCGTTCTGCTCCTATTTTGAAACAATAATGAAAAAGCAATTTTAGGTTAATAAAGTACGTCCGATAGACGAACTCGGGTATCGTCGGAGCCCATACGAACAAGAGAATGGAGGTTCAAAACTCATTTCCGCTGCGCATGGGTAAACGGCGACCATAAAGATTCACATTTTTTGGGGTAACTTTTTCTCTCTGAAGTCAACTTTTTCTCTCTAAAGTCAAACGTTTTTAAGAACACCGAATGAAGCAGATAAGTCCGGCCTGGTTGCGAGTGCTATAAACCCTACGACCATACCTCTTTTTAATTATCTGAAAAGTACAATCAATTTCTAGATTTTAGTTAATCTCAATCAATCGACAAAGGGTGGCTACCTAAGAGTCAGTTCAAATTATAACAATCCGAGTTTTTAGTCAGTACTTATCACCGTCTTTGTGGATTTGACTCTGGTCTTATCGGATATTGTGCTACGTTAGTCTCTGCTTGGGACAACCCATTAATTTAGAATTAAGAAATCGTCATGAGTAGTTTCTTGTGGCAATAGAATAGGAGTATCAGAATTTCCTTGCATATACTTTTGCCCCAAGCTACAGCTCCAGATATTGTCCCCCTTGCTAGGGGCATGAAAAAACATGGGCTAGTAAAGTTTCCTGGATTTTGCTTTCGCAGTATCTCCCTATAGAGCGGCCGATTTGCCTCCAGAATCCGAGTACATATCGAGATGAACGACCGGATCGACCGTCCTGCACCCTCTCGACAGTAGCTACGGAACAGCATCCCCGGGTTTCCATCACACATTCTGATAGGCCGATATAGGGTTCACACAAATTTTCTTAAAATCACACTACCTTGTCTGGTCAAAGAGATCAGGTGCACGACGATAAAACTAACAGGGGAAACTGAACAAATTTTGGCATCTATGGGTAAAAGTACTTTGTGGGAAGAAAAAACTAAGCGCTGTTGGTAGCTTTGCAAGCTGTGCATGTGCTTGTTATGAAGATGTTGACAGAATTTTTGTCCAATCACTGCTTTCTTTGTCCAATAATAAACAGCAGCGGCGGCCAGCGAGGCGGAGAAACTAGGGGCAGGGTCCGGACCAGTTTGGTCTCCAACCAGTTCGGTTCAGTTTGAACCGTTTGCGGGGTCCTTCTCGGACTCACGATAATAATTGGAACTGTTCATCTTTTAGAATTGGTCGAGAATATTGATCACGCCAGAAATCACGTTGATCGGATATGGTTTGGTATGACTTCGAAATGCATTTATCTTCTAATAATTGTGTCAAATGGGTTGCAATCCAGTGTTATACTATTTTTTTTTCAAACTTAATGCATTTCGGAATCATATTAAACGATATCCGATCAACATGATTTCTGACTGTGGTTAATGTTCTCGACAAGCTCTAAAAAGTGAACAGTTTCGATCATTGTTGTGGACCCGGGAAGGACTCACAAATGGTCCAAACTGGACCGAACTGGTTGGAGACCAACTGGTTTGGACCCTTGCCCGAGAAACTATGGGTAGGCCAAAAAGTGTACCTAATGTACACGGGACTGTGTGGGATCCACTACGGAGTCTCGGACAAATAATTAAGCTATTTAATTTATTTAATTATTATTTTGAAATAATTTTATTTAACAGTCAATTTAATCGGATGTTGGTGCTTAATTAATTTTTTCAATTTTTGGTCTAAATTTGCAAGGACAAAAAATTTGAATGAATTGATTAAGCCTTGCGACATTTAATTGAAATTATTTTATTTACAGACCTTAAATAATATTTTAAATTTTTTTTCAAAAGTTTGGATAAGTTTACCAAAAGACTTGAGTCATTATCATTTTTTTAACAATGAATAGTGGCATTTTGTTAAACATAGCATTGTTGGTGCAATGGAGTAATGCCATTTGTTTTCCCCACAAAATTCTCCTCTATAGTATGTCCTTTTCAATTAACTTTAAATCAGTAGGGCAATGCCATTTGAAATTGATCGTTGGGTTTGATGACGTGGCACAAATGACAAACCATTCTTGGTTTGAGAAAATGGCAAAATAAATAGCCGAAATCCAAAAATGGCACACCATTGGGTCACCAATCTTTTTTACAAAATTTGCCACTTTTTTTTTTGGCAACAAGCCATTTTCAGTCTACTGAACTTGCTCTGGCTGATTAAAAAAAAAACTTGCTCTGAGAAGTGAGATTATCACATTTTATGAGTAGACCTATAGAGAATCTATGGGTTGCTCCTGCTATGGCTATACCCCTCAAAATGGAGAATGGAGATTTGTGGATGGGTCACCGATTGTTTCATAGTTGATTGAAAAGGGAATGGGGGAAACAAAAGCACAATTTTAATGGAAAAACATTGAAGCAAAGGTTACTAGAACATACATAGAAACCCATCATCTATTCACCCTCGGAAACATAGATAAATCATGATTTGCTTAGGGAATTGAATTTTACACTCCCTTTTTTTATATTCACTCGCTTTTTTATCTTTTAGGAAAAAAATAGTAGTACATACATTAATAAAATCCAAAAAAAAGAGGTGTGAATATCAAAAAAGGGAGCATAGAAATCAATTCTCTTTGCACATCAGGTAGAATTTTGCTGGATAAACACCACCAGATTAACATTGATTGGATTGATCATATTTCACCCCATGGTATTGCATCTCACACTTCGAAAAATTATATATTCGAGGCAAATAATCCGTCTTAAAAAAGTTTCAAACAAACACCAAATATGTGATCAACTTAGATATATAAAATTAAAAAAAATGGGGGGGGGGGCATAAGGGAGAAGTGGCCTTGCTAGTCCATCCAAAACACACACAGAGAGAGAGAGAGAGAGAGAGAGAGAGAGAGAGAGAGAGAGAGAGAGAGAGAGAGAGAGAGAGAGAGAGAGAGCAAATTGTCTTGTCAACTCAAAAAGTTCACAATATGGGGCTCACCAGAAATATTGCCATAACAAACAGAGAGGATTGCAGAGAACAGTCCAAGATTACATCTTGGGCGTTCCACCAAATAGGTAGAATGAAACAAAGTTTTGATTGTTTGGTTATTGCAACCACATCCAAGGAACTTTCTACACCCATCTCTCTTTTTGTGCCATCAAAGTCAATTGAAGCATTTAATTGGTGGATTGTCAATCAGTCTCGCTCACTTATGGCCACCAAGTGCTCGTCAATTTCCTCAGTTGACAATACCCTGAAGACTGAATTATCTTTCCTCACAACCCCGACCTGCAAAATATCAAGAATTGTTCAATTTATTGCCGGAAATTTACAGCACATGCAAAGTAATATCGAAAAACACCATTCCAGATCCCTACCATCCTTGTGTTAAGACAAAGGCAGACCACCAACCCAATAGCCTGTTGGAACCTGACGTCTCAAAATCCGTAAGTTTAAAGTACTAGTAGCAGACCACATGTTTCATCATGTACTAGGTCCACCTCTTATGCTCGAGCAATGTGGGAAGGTTTAGGTGAATATTCTATGGGTTAGGAGGATTCACTCCTACATTATAAAAGGGCCAGAGTTCACGGTCTACGGATATTGCCAAGAACAATGTATCTTGAACCATGAGGAAGGTTTTTCATATTAGAAGATTGAGGCAAAGGATCGAGTATAGAATTGATAATGGTCAGAATACAATTTCACGGCTTGAAAATTTGCATCCTTTGGGCCCCTTGCATCAGAGGTTTGGAAATAGTGTTGTATACAACCTGGGAAGGTCTTTAGTCAAAGGACTCCTCTATCATTCATCATGGGGATTGGAGATGGCCAAGGCAAAGGAGTAGGGTTCACTCAATCCATCATGTCTCAAACACCTCTGGATTTCAAGCTTGACTTGGAGGAGGATGATTCTGTAGTTTGGTTGCCACACCCTAGTTGGGTGTTACTCTGTTCATTCTTCCTGGGAAGCCATCAGTCATGAGTTCCCTATTCAGCGGTGGTATGGTATGGCAGGAATGTTCCATGTTAGTCCTTTATTTTGTGGTTGGCTGTGCAGCAGAAATTGAGTACTAGAGACATTTTGAGCTGGGGAATGAGGGTGGAAGAGGGTTGCATCCTATGCGACAGTGGAAAGGAATCCCACCAGCAGTGTCCCATGTCTAGTTTTATTTGGAATGCTGAGTGGAGCAGGTCTTCTATTACACATCTGACTCCTAGCCTATCTGCAATTGTGCAATGGTGTATTCAGAATGTGCAGGGGAAAAGTTCTAGAAGTGTTTTCCTGAAGAGTGTGGTGGCTGCAACCGTGTATTGTCTATGGATGAAAAGGAATCACCGAATTTTTCAACAACATGCTACTGATAAAGACCAAGTCATTCTTACTATTGTGAACTACATTAGTACCTTTTTGAGTTCTAAAAGGTATGTGAAACAAACCCAGTTGAATAAGGATTTATGTCCTAGTTGGGGTTTGTCTATAAGTAAATTTTCTTGAGTACTGGTAGTGCAGAGGTTTGCTTTTGTTTGGTTTGATGTTAACTTCATTGTTTGCCTTGTATTCTTTAACAAAGAAGTTAGTTGGCGTTGTATAGTGGGGGAATGCCCCTAAGAGTTTATAGACCTTTGTTTGAGTATTAATAGAAAGAGTACTTGTCAGAAAAAAATGATGGAAGGCTTGTCACATGTAGGGACCCTAATAGGAGGAGAAACTTAAGAAACGGAATAAGTAGCTATTTCCGTGAAAGCAACTATTTACTGACCTCCCATTTCAAATACCAAATCGTGCACTGAATAAGGATCAAATAGTTATGACCCCATTCATTTTGGGATTTTGGATTTGAATATGTAGGTAATGAGTGTAGAGAGATATAGAGTAATTATTGAAAATAGGGATAATAATTGGAGAGAGATAGAGAGAAGAATGAGAGTAATTATTGGAGAGAAATAGGATAATAATTAGAATCCAAAATCCAAAACCCTTCAATGAACGGGGTCTAAAAATTTAACCTTCTTAGTCCGAAGATTAGAATTGTGCTAGTAAACCAGACCATTGTGGCAAAACAGGCAGTTGGATAGCTGATAGTAGTAAACGAAAACAGTTAAAGCCATACCTCTATCTCAGTAGCCTTGAAATCCTCTTGTAAAACAGATTGCAGAGCAGAAATCGCAGTCTACAGAACAACAGCAACTTAGTAATATTAGGACTCTGATATAATAGAAAAGCTAACATTGTACTAGCTCCGTCCCTTTTAAGTATCCCCGCGAAACGACGTGCAATTTTCGGATAAAAAAAATAAAGTGCTTCGGTGAATAATGCATCATGTTTTCAATTTCTTTGCACCAAATTAAAGAAAAAAAAATATTCATCCGAAAATCGCACATCTTTTTGTAGGTGACACATAAAATGGGGAATATGTATTAAACTTTGGACAAAAGTACCAAAGGAAAAAAATAAATTTATAATAAGGATAATGTCAACCAAGATTACTCTCGTCCCTTCCCTGTTTCAATATGCCATTTCTCCTACTGATAATGATTCATCAATTCGGGGGGAGGGGAGCCGAATAATAATGAAGGAGCCTTGATTTTATTCACACATAGAAAGAAAGAGTTTCAAATTAAGAGTAATGCAGCCGGATCTCCTGAACAAAAATAAGATCCCAGCCACAAGGAATCTCTCCAACTTGCTAACATATAGTGAAGAGCACAGGCTAATCCTAGTCGCTTCGTGGTGCGGATTGCAGCTAAAGTTGTTGCACACAGACACTACTCAAGCAGATAGCACATTGAGCAGAAGTCAAATGAGTAAAAGAACAATAATGCCCAGACAGGAGTCATGGGACAGAACAAAAAACTACTTGCAACAAGAAGAGAAAAGAAAAGAATGCAGGGGCTGCTAGCGCATAAAACTTCCTTTATTAGCCTATTGAGAAATCTGGATAGCCGTACCTGTACTGTTTCCTCATATGTGAAAGCAGGATCATTTTTCATTTTCTTCTCCAAAAAATTAATAGCCTCCTGTTCTTTTAATCCAGCGCTTGTTGCCTGCAAAAGTTACCCATTGGGTGAAATAACTAGTTAAAAGATAAGTTCCAACACATCCAAAGTTACTCAAACACAAGGCCAACAAATACCAAGTAAAGCGCAAGGGAAGCAACTTTTCTTTGCAATCTTCGGACAAGAATATTCAAACTTCATTGTTTTAGTCAGTCCATCAAGTATGGATGTATGGAGTACATACTACTATTGTTCCTCCTCAATCCTCAGTTAATAATCTCAAGCTACAGTATAGATAACTTATCAACACAAAGACTGCACCAAATTCCATTTTTCACCTTCAACGCAGAAAATCAAGACAGAAAGACTTTGGGAAAAAATCAGTACAATACATCACATGCTAAGGGTATCACAGTCCAAAATAAGGGGGATCTAGAACAAATTTAAACAACTCACAAGGCACCAAAAGAGAAAAGTTATTAACACTTGAATGGAGAATGATGCTGCCATATACCTTATGCCCGAAAAAATGGCCAGCTGGATCACACTTGAAGAGTTGAGGCCCCTTTTCCTCGTCAATACCCAGAACCATGGCAACTTCACAATGGAAAACAGGAAGGATATGGAAAGGAAAAAAATAACATTAAAAACTTGTCCAAAGATAATCGATATATAGATCCTCGACAAAGTGTTTCAAGAGAACATGCACAAACCTACTCCAAGGGGCCTCATATAGGCATGTTGAGTATATATTTGAGACTTGTCTGCAATCCTGAAAGCAGAGAAATGCATCAAACTATAGGGTGCTTTCTGAAATTTTGAAGTATCTTTTGTTATCAAAGAGAAAGATAACATCAACATCCAAATAAAATTTACAAGTAAGCGGCTTCAAAACTATGACTTTATTTTAGTAACTAAACACCAATTGTAAAGTTCAGTAGTGAAGATAAAATCGGCCAGGAGTAAAAAACATAACAGACAGTACTACAGAATTTGTAACATTACCGGACTTAAAACCCAAGCCTGCAAGTCTAACAAACTGAGAACCATTAAATATCACACAAGGGTCACGCGTACTCATGAACCCTAGATATATATACAATCGGATGCTTCACGCATTGTTTCGAGAAACCAAATCAAGGAAATACAACATCTTAAATCATTGTACTAAGCATAATTAACTCACCATCTGGCCATGGCATCCACAGGGATTTCATATCCATATTTGAAACGGAACTCGGCTGCTTCATTCCTTGCTTGTTGCACCAATGACCTTGCGTCAGCTAAAAAATACCAAAAGAATACACCATCAAAACATCTCTACAGAACATACCGAAAATGGAAAGAGCTCAATGGAGTTTGAGATCCAGAAGGATGGGGCTAGGTGATGTTACTATGCAACTTGAAGATAATAGCAGGAGAAGAACAACAAACTCCGAAGTTACACAATCAGTTTGAAGGTTGAAGAGCTAATTAGGGAATTCCAGATAGATTTCAAAAGCATTAGAATACTTAAAAGTGCTCTAATCTGATGAAATTAGCCTTACACAAACATGGGACAATTTCTTCATTTTAGATAACAAGCCCAGCATATTCCACATGCATGATGCACCCATAAAGAAAATGCGGACATAACTCGGTTCACATTCATAGCATAAAGATTCGTCCAGTCCCACAGACTATCATATCCCACTAAAAATATCCACTTGACCATAACGATGAAAACTCAACTGTTATAACCAAAGAATACAATGTTGACCATAACAACATCCAGTAACTCAGAATTAGACTTCTCAGAGCATCTCCAGTTCTTGCCCTTGTGTTTCATTCAAACTCAAAATTAGAGTAAAACCCCCCTAAACCCATTCCACTCCTTGGCTCAAACCTACACCAAATTGAGTTTCACTCAGATTTTTACTCAAATTTTGTAAGGCTATTTTCTCCCTCTCGAATGAACAAATGTGCCATTGAAGCTTGTACTCAAATTCTGCTTAGATTTGGGTTGGCCTGTTGGAATGTTGCATTCCAAATGAAATCATTCACTTAAATTTTACACAAATTTAAACAAAAATGAGTAAGCGCTGGAGATGCTCTCAACATCCATTGATTCTTTAAACTTCTCAATCCCGAAGCTCTAATATGATGCTTGGGCAACAGAGCTCGGAAAACTTGAGTACTAACCTGTAATGCCAGTGGCCAAAAGCCCAAGGTACTTGGTAATAGGAAACAAATGGGTAACACTAGTCTGGTCCAAAAGCTTATCCTGCACACATTTCAGAACTCAAATTTCAATCACTTTGAAACCCTAGTTCAAGCACAATATCATTTCTTCAAATAAGATGCACAACAACAAAAAAAACTCATAGAACAAATGGGTGACACTAGTCTGATTCAAAAGCTTGTCCTTCACACATTTCGGAACGCCAAATTCGATCTCTTCAAAAACCCTAGTTCAAGCACAAATCGTTTCTACAAGTAAGATACATAAAAAGAACTCATAGAACTGCAATAGGTTACAAATGGATAAAACTAGTTTGATTCAAAAGTTTGTCCTGCACACATTTCAGAACCCCAATTTAATCTCTCCAAAACCCTAGTTCTAGCACAATATTGTTTCTACAAATAAGATAAACAAAAACAACTCATAGAACTGCTACAGGTTACAAATGGGTAACACTAGTCTGACTCAAAAGTTTGATCCGCATACATTTCATAATCCCAAATTTCAATCACTTCAAAACCCTAGTTCAAGCACAAAATCTTTTCCACAAATAAGATATCAAAAATAAATTAAAAAAAAACTCATAATTGGACGAACCGGGACTTTCTTCTGCGTGACGACGCAGACGGAGTCCTTCCCACGCACACCAATCGAGGTCACTCCGGCCGATTTCACAGCCTTGAAAGCGTATTCTGTCCGTCCACACAAAACCCCATTAAAAACCCCAGTAATTACAAATCAAAGCAAGTAGTTATAGAAACAACGAAAAAAAAAAATTAAAAGTCGATTGAGTTGTGATTCGGCGTGGAAAAATTTGTGAGGACTTACCGACTTGGAAGAGGCGGCCTTCGGGGGAGAAGATGGTGATGTGTCGATCGTATCCGGCTCCGCTTCCACGACTCATTGTTTCGGTACGTGTTTCACTGGATCTTCGATTTGTTGCTTTCTTCGACTTGCGTAATCGGCGTAACAGGAATGAGAGATCGATATTTATATATAGAGCGAGATGCTAGCTTTGTCTGCAAGACAAGAGTGTGTGAAACTCCGACGGGTACTTGCAGACGAGGAAATTGTCCAAAGTACCCTTTTGGTGTATGTTTGGTTTGGTTTGGTTTGGTTTGGTTTTGAGGGAAGTTTCGAGGGTAATGGGTGGAAAGAGAGATAGATAATGAGACCAGATCAGTCCAGTTTTATAGTAAATCATTAGAATACGGTTCGGTTTCGGTTTAAAATCATAGTTCGCTTGAAATTGAGATATCATCCCCATAAGCTATTTAAAGTTCTTAAAGTTACACCGACAAGTTAAACCAAAACTTATACTTAAACATACTTCCATTAAAATTAATCACTAAAACTCACCAACATTAACCAATTAAAGAAGACTAGAATACCAGTAATTAGTGAAGATCTAGGGTTATGCAATAGAGTAGTAGATTAGGAAATTAGTTACCGAGCAAAATATTTAGAAAATCATTTGACTAAACCCAAGTAGTGGATGTTTAGTCTAGTGTATTGAGATTAGAAGAATGTGTTATCATATATAAAAGTTTATGGAATTACTCTTGGAATGCCATTATGTATTGAGCTGCAAAACCATTTAAAGAATGCCATTATGTCTGCAGATTGTATACTTTCAATTGAAATTTTTACGAAGGTATTAATAGGAAAAAAGCAGGAAAATAAATCACTTATTATTGTGTACGCCGTACTATTAGGCCCTGTTATGCTTTCTTCAAAAAATTTCTTTTTCAAAAAAAAATGTAATTTCAAACTCAAATATAACGAAAATGAAAAATAATTTTTCAATTTTTTTGGCACCATTTAAAAGATCTCAATGAGATTTATCAAATAAGATCCATATTGATAAAAAAATTATTTGCGTAAGCACATGATTTTTGATCTTAAAATTTACATTTTTGATCTTAAAATCTACATTTTTTTTCTTCAAAAAGTCACTTTTTGAAAAAGTGGAACGACCTCTTAAACCGGTGGTATTTAATATCTAGCAAGATTATAGACTGTCTTCACATCGATTGACAGATAACAACCTTTAGGCTCCGTTTGTTTTCAAAGTAAAATGTTAGGAGCCTTTACCCGTTCTAGAACACCATCTAAAAAAATAAGTACTTATTTCACATTTTCAAACTCAAAAATAATGTAAATAAAAAAAATATTTTTTTTTTTTTGCACCGTATAAAAGATCTCGATAAGATTTATCAAACAATATCCATATTGCTGGGAAAATTATTTGCATAAACACATTATTTTTGAGCTTGAAATTGCATTATTAAAAAATAAGAACTTAAACAACGTTATGGAACGGGGCCTATTCTTTCCCGATTTTTAGGCAGGAAACAAATAAGCAGCCAAGAAGTTATTCAAATTCAGGCAGCGACAATAAAATCAAAATCCAATAGAGAATGAACCTTAACCAAAAACAAAATACATGAAACTTTAAAGATAGAACCAAAAAAGCTACTGTCAAGTGATTCATTCTGGTGTGTACAGTGGCGACTAACTGGACAAACTAAATGCACCAAAAAGAACCAATTTAACCTACTGCAGTCTCATCCTTTTCTCAAGATTCTTGCAATCTTCTTCAGGGGTCTGCTTTTCTGACTTCGATAGTCGGGTGTCCTTCGCTTTCCTGCTGCTGATGAATTCCGCAAACGATGGAATTGTTGGCAAGCTTATACCTTCGGAATTGCTTTGCAATACAGTTGGAGAAGGTTCTGATCTAACGTCCAAAAGGATTTCTTCCTTGCTAGTTTCTATCGGGTTCTGTTCTAACAAAGCCAATGATGTTGGACATGAGTTTTCTTTGACTGTCGGGTTTTCGGCATTGGAACTGGTACTCATTCCGATCCTATTCATTAAGTCGGTGCAATTTGTGGTTGAAAGCCACCTCACTGTACTTGCTACTTGTGAACAATAGAATGATTTCCCAGACTTCCCGTATTTCTTGTAGCACTCGGTTTCAAGGAAGGAGGCAGATGTTTCCAAATCAATCCTGCAAAAGAGAAGGGCAAACACACATTTGGGATGCTCCTGTCGTTTATGACAACAAACTAAAATCACATTCAATAGGAACTCAATTTACGTTCTTATTTAAGCAGGACAGATAAAGTGTGCATACTGTAAGTTGGCGAGCCGCTGCTGGGTTTGCAGAAGGGCATTTGATAATCGTTGCTTACTTGTTTCTCTCAGTGATTCAGAGACGACATTCTTGTCAAGTTTGTTACTCTGTTAGAAACATTAATAGTTAGTGACCCTACGAGCAAAAGTTACGAATGGCTAAAAGTACAATAGTGGTGCAGCAAAGTGGATTTAACTAAATTAAGGGGGGCAAACCTCAGAATGTACAAAACATAAAGAGTATTAAAGAGTGGACAACCAAGCTCTGTGCGTAGAATTACAAACCAGTAGTTTGAGTAGAAAACATCTAACAGCAGAAGTTTGAAGCAAATACTTGCATATCAAGAAGAATGGAGTCGCAAAGCCCATCATATTTGTGGCGAGGAAACTATATCAAGAAGTTGACAAACATTCAAACTGTTTTATGGGGAAACTAAAAGCACCAAAACCTGGGATAAGATGCTAAATGTCAATGAGAAAATGGATTGGACATATTCTTTAGAGACACTGTTTATAGGAGAAGGTAGAGAAAATGATCTCTAGAAAATTGAAAAAGTTTGATTACAGTCATTACCCAGTACCATGTATCTTGTTATATTATAAATAGTCTGTAACTATTTACATATTCCGTCTAATTAAACATCACTATGAGGCATGAGCTAAAAGATACCAGTTCTATGAAGATATCACGAAATGCCCAAAATACTTTCTTTACGTGATAGTGCTCCTATCTTGTTGCTTGCAAGAATTCACTCCGTTTTCCACCATGATAAGAAATAAAAGTATATCAGAATCTACCTGTTTGTGGGGAGATTTATTCCGATAATAATTATCTTCTGCACGTTCCAATAACTGAATCCTGTCATTTAGTTTCGACTTTGATGGTAAGCTTGACTGACTTAGGCTCTTTGCAACATCAATTGCATCTGCCAGTCAAAAGACATCATGTTACTTGAACTATCAGATATTAAGGATCGCACAAACAATAACAGCTCTAATGCTCAATGTGGCAGAACAACGCTCTTAATTGCAAAATAAGGCCACTGGTTTACCATCAGAATCAGAAATATCCTCATCAGAGCCACTTGCTTCATCCTCACGGTTCCAAAACTCTGATACTTGTTCTTCATCAATCATATTTGAGGAGCTGAAACAGAAATCTATGAATTGATCAGCATTTTCCAACCATATCATGCACTATCATTAACATCATCACATTGACGTTTCTATTGGTCTCTGTTGGTTCGAAGTGTTCACACTGAAACGAAGATGAGGTGGCTCAAAATTACATAAAACAGTCCTGACGACAACTCTTACACTCCTCTCACTTTTACTTATTAGTTGAAAACTTGACTTCCATGTCATGTCAAAATGTCCCTATTCCAAGGATCCCACCAAACATAGAAACTAGATATTTACCATCACGTTAGGTCTCTTCAACTAAAACAGAGTCCGAGAAACATCAACAAGAGGAGTAAAACTACAACACAAATTGGTATAACAGCAGACTGATACAACTCACTACAAATAACAAACCTGCTCACATATATTCGAGAGGATCCACTTAAATGGCGAACGGCACAAGTATTTCTGAGCTCCTCCAAATACTTGGCAACTAAATTTGGATGTTTGCATGCATCACATGATTTGTTACATAGTGTTGCAGGTACCTACTTCAGAAGATAAAATAGAATATGTGGTTAAACCAGGAATATCTCTAACATTAAAAATAGACATGTAAGTGAGAACTGTACAAAACCACAGGTTTTAAGTACCTGTTCCCCAAAACTCTCAAGAATTCTTTTCCTGCGGCAACCAGACTCCTGACAGTACTCAACCATCTGCATGCATGCATAGTGCAGCAAGCTCAAAAAAAAGATTATAGGAAAAGAGAGTTCAAGCTAGCTTGTGGATGGGTTGATAAGTTACCTGATTGAAGGCAGCAAGGGATTTCTTTGAGGCCCCATCCGCTGAGCTTGAGGGCTGCTTCTTGCTCTTAGATGTGCTTAGAATAAAATGCTGCAATATACAAACGTATACCTAAACTCTAGAAATAACCATAGAAATAAGAGAAAATAAAGATGTGGCGTTGATAATGTAATCCAACCATTTTTTTGCTGTCATCCATTCCATAGTACAACACACTTCTAGAATGCAATTGATCACGACCAGCTCTACCTGACTCTTGGTAGAAGGCTTCCATTGACTTGGGAATATTAAAATGGCAGACAACCCTGACGTCCTTCCGATCTATGCCCTGGAAATATAGAGCTCAAGGAATTAGTTGCTTGATTAAACTAGAAAAAAAAAAATCAATATTGAGAGCTTCTTAAAATTCGATGGTAATATTTTGCATACCATCCTGAAGAAATACCACCAGGTCAACAGCTGTCAATGCACCAGAATTGCTCCCACCACGAATCCAGCAAAAAAACAAATGCTACAATCTCAGGTTAATCACAAAAAAGAATTGTCCTTTAAAATTTGAAGATTTTAAAAATCATCTAGACTAAGAAGGAAGAATAATTTATGCTGGTGGTCTCAACAATACAGGATGTTGGATACAAAACCTCATTAGTCCATTATGAAAAGAAACAGTTGTCTGAACTGAAAATTAAAAACACAACTAATACCTTAGGTTTGCATAAAGAACATTCTTCCCTAGATGGTAGAGAAAATTGAGTGATTAAATGGAAAGCAGTATCTTGGCATTCAATGATGTGTCTTGGAACAGGTTTTAGTCCATTAAAGAAAATATAGCCAAACCAAAGCAAATTGAGCCTTGTGTCATTAAAGCAAATATTGCCCAAAAAAAAAGAAGAAGCAAAGTTACAGGGACAGGAAGGGCTGTATGTGTTGAATTTGAATTCTATAATACCCGAAAGCAACTGTGGCCACAACAACTTGTTTCTTGGAAGAAATCCAATCATCCAACACAGAACTCCGCAGTTTATTGTTTAACCCTGCATGATATGCTGAAGTGCACCAAAGTAAGGACAGGACCAAACCAAAGCAAACCAAAGTAAACCGAGCCTTATGTCCCAATCACTTGGGGTCGGCTACACGAGAACCTATCACGAAGGGGGAAAAAAGGCAAGGGGGTAGGGGACCGTTCAATTACCAGCACAGGAGATACCATTGTTGACTAGATGTCCAGCCAGGTCATCACAAGTTGTGCGTTCAAGGCAGTAAACAATTGCACAGACATTTCCACAAGATTTGAGGAGATTAGCTAAATCTGCATATGGGTGGTCCATCAGATCCTTATATCGCACTGCACTATACAAAAATGTAGTCAGTTACTCAGAAGTGGTGACTTTTGTCAAGGGGGCTCAAGGATACAAAGCTTGTGTCTCAAAAATTCACACACGGTGATGATGAATATATATACTCAAACCATGTAATCTTCCATTGGCATCAGGAACTACACTCCATGGTCCACAAGACATGGAAAAGAGCTAACAGAACCAAACCAGTCAACTGGAAGACCAGAAATTAACATAATATAGACTTATGAAGAACTTCTACTTGAAAGAGAGCTCCAAACCATCCATGCTTCCATTCTGAACTACTTTTCCTTACTCTACTCCGTTCCATACTTCTGGTTATTTGCATTATGGATTCGTATGCTTAGATCACAAATCAATCAGTAAATCTGGCTGTTCAGTTCTCTACTCGATTTAGAAGTTCCTATTTTTTAGTCCTCTTACAGTCGGTAACTGGCTCCAAAAAATTTACCATGACAATTGAAATAATCCTCAACTGAAATCCTTCATGTTAAAGATAATTTCCATTCAAAAAAAGCTAAATACTCTCAAATCCAAAGTATGATAAACACATTCTTAAACTTGGGGAAATTATTCTTAAACTTGGGGAAATTTGCCATGTTAGAACATAAAGAACTGTCTAAGCAACAATCCCCAGGAAACTATTTCACGTCAAGCATAATGGATTACTGCATGCAATCAATCTAATTTAACTTCCATAAATTCTTCCTATAAAATTTGCAAGAGAAAATCTATATTGAAAGCAGGAACATAGTCCATGTGGTGTTCCCTGCTCACAGAAATGTGATCTCCAATTTTCCACTTGATGCTTTGATAATCTTTTACAAACACTCTACAATGTGAAAGGGGAATCTGTTGACAGTTGGAAGCACCAACCAAGCAGGTAACAGAGTTAGAGATAGTTAGAAGCATACAGAAGTAATAATAATAGTATTGAAAAAAAACCTAGCTTCATTTTACGAAATTGGCGATGACAAAATTATTCTTCAACATTTAATCTTCACCCCATAAGTCAAGCACAGCCAGAAATCCATCACTTTATGATGTATAAGAAAACATCACATAATGAACTGCAAGTGTACGAGCAGCATTACTTTTGTTTAAAATGCAAAATAAATGCATCAAATCAAGCAAGCAAGACCTGACCTTCATAATGTATATTAGGACGATTAAATGATGACTTCAGAAGTAACGGGTTTTGCAAGCACAAGGATTCCATCACGTCCTTCTGAACTCTGCAAAATCAGTAGAGATACTAAGCACTTTCGTGTAGCGAAGAGGAGCATTCAGAATCTCACTCACTCCAGTAACCTTTTATCATCATGACAAACATTATTATACTTTATATGTGAGATTCCATCAGCGCGTAAAGTTAATCAAATTCATTGGAGGAGGATTAATATTACAAAAAAGTCAGTTGAACAATACTTTTGAGTTATCTATGAAAAATGAAAAACAAAAAACGAGCGCTTCTAGCTTCTTATTCCACAAAAAGAGTGAAAAAGATGATGGAAGACTTTATGAGTGAACACCGAAGACTTTGTAGCCATTTGTACAGTCATGGAAAGTATGGAACTATGCAGTTTCCCAAATAGAATACATTAGGCAACTCACTTAGGAACAGCAGTAGCAGTCAAAGCCAATATTGGTACGCCTGGTAGGCGGTTCCTCAAGGAAGAAAGCTTCCGGTAGCTAGGCCTGGAATGTAAGGAGAACTGTAAATTATGGCACGCTATTGTCAGCAAATAAGAGCTTCAGTAGTAAGTTAAACTCATTGTGCAGACCACATGCATAGCCTGCAAAGCCCATCATCTTAGTGACAGCAGTTTAATTGGTGAGCCATAACCTCACCTCTCAAACATTTTCAACCAGCTATATGGAACTGGAAGCAGTGACAGATTACCTAAAATCTGTGGCCTGTGGGCAATGTAGGGGAAGTAGACAATTGGAGGAGCCTAGAGAAAGAACGACAGAAGTTAAGATAATGCTAGGTCACCAATGGTGACTTAGGTGAGAGCTGAGGAAAGCATTAACTAGGTTCCAAGAAGCTTATTTTGTCTCATGAGGAAAGCATTATCCGAGAAACTTAATTTCTTATCCAAGTGATCAACGCAAATAGTTCACGAAAGAGAGAGGACCTCTTGGTCTTTAATAAACGTAAAAGCATAATAAGTGGGTCACAAGAGGGATAAAATGGTCGCATATGGAAGGGAAAAGGCCATATTTGAGGTGACACTGTCATGTTCAGAAGACTAAAAAGAAGTAACCTCTATTATTACCTGAAGTCATGGCCCCAACTTGAGATGCAATGTGCCTGGAAATTTGGACAAAAGAGTAGAAACGTTGAGGCAAATTCTGAAGCTCCTGGCTAAAACGAACAACTTATCCTATGTATATGTTCCAGCCATGTAAATTCAAACCTCATCTATGGCAATCAGGTTCAACAACCCTCTACCATGAATCTTTGACAGCTTTGACATAAATCCAGGTGTTGCGATCAATTCTGGAGTCACATAAAGCAACCTTAACGATGGCTTTCCGGATTCAAGGTCTTCATGGATCTAAATTTGAGAATAAAGAATTCGAATTATGAAAACCCGACATGTCCACATGATTGCTTTGTACTTCCACCAAGAAACCACACTAACCAAGTTTCCAAATTTAGACCACAGCTAGTCATTGATAATAGTAGTCAGAGCATGATATTAAATAACATTAAAACCCAAAAGGAAAACTAAATCTTGCTTAAGTTTAGAAATTGATGAACAAGGTCTTCTTTTTTTCTCGATATTGACGAACGAACTCAATGAAGTCAAGATCAAATAGTAGCAAGCCATAGTTTTGCTCAAAGAAGTGTACTAGAAATGATAAGCCATCATGAAATCAACAAGACAAAAAAAAAAAAATTAGTACGGTATAATTTCACACAACAATATATCAAGGAAAGCTATCATTCCATTATTTTGATTTGGGATTCATACCTGTCTCCATTTGCCCACGTTTTACATGATTGAAAAGCACAATAATTTTAAGAAGAGGATGGTGATGCCTGTACTTTGTGGTGTAAAACCACAATGAACAATGAATGAGAGTATGCATTCACCTAAATGACAGATCCTAAATGGACGATGGAGACATAATGCTACTTTCATTTTCACCTACTAACCATGGAATGGCTCGTATCTTACATCTGACACTAGAGTTAGCTCCACAATCTTGTCAGAATTCATTGAATCACCTTATTTCTAACTTGTGAAGTCTGGGTTGAAGACAGAAATTCAGCAGCTATCCCTTTTTCCTTCAATGCCATCACTTGGTTTTCCTGATTATAAAAGAAAGGTGAAAAGTAGACATCATGATTCCTGAGTACATAGATACTTGAGCATAAATGTTCCAAGGAAGATCGAATATGCTCACCATCAAAGCTGCAAGAAAAATGGAAACCAATAGGAGCAATCAAAGTTGTGTCCAATTTGCAAAACCAACCAAAATCTTGCATAGCCTAAGTTTGCTCTATAATGCAGAAGTCATAGAAGACCAATGGAATTCACCTATCAAAGGACAAACAACAAGCACAATCCCTGTTCTTGCCAATGCAGGGATCTGATAGCACATTGACTTCCCTCCACCAGTTGGCATCAGACAAAAGCAATCTCTTCCTGCAAGGGAAAATTGTGTTGTTAACATAATTCAAATGCCAATATAACAACCAACTACCCCAAAGGGCACAGACCCAAGTATACAAAAATGTAGATGAAAGAAATCCAAAAGGGAATGAGTAGAGCTAAAGAGGGAGAAAGCTAAGGGAATCACTCTACGGAGTGAGCTTTTACCATCTTTTTCGTGTTCTACATCTTCAAAGGACTGGTTGTCGTATGATTTGAATAAATTAAGTGTATCCTCTAGTCCTCGCAAAATGTTAATGGGTTCATGGACAGAAGCTAGATGCTCTTCATGATTCTAGTCCCACGGGAGGCAAGGAGATATAAGCAAGAGAGGGAAAACCAAAACTTCAAGGCACCACCAAACTCATCCAAGGATGATCCCAAATTAGCTCTCCATCAACCACCAAGTGCCAAGGGGCCTCTAAAGACCCTTCCAAATGGAGAGTTTTAACGGTCCGTGGAAGACATAATCTTCAAGACGTGAGAACAAGAAGAACCTCTTTGAAAAAATTGGAAAACTTGGGCTTTTTAGAGAGAAAGCAATGGCTAACCTCTCTATCAAGCCTTTCATCAAAGAAATAGAAGATGATGTTTATCGTGTCCTCTCGTTTCCAGGTTTTCATTAATTTTGTTGGACATTGTGAGAGGTTCCGTTTTGGCTTAGGTGATTTTAGTCTTGAATGACTCACTCATCCATCGTCTAGCTTGTCCGTGTGGGGCCTGTATCGAACCCCCTTACATACCTTTAGATATATGGTTTACCATTACACCCGATTACCCGAAACAAATCCCAAAAGGACTACTAAAGCAAAAGTTTGTATCACTTGAACCACTCATTATAATCACACAAACAAGGCAAAATCAATAGGACCTGATAGAACCGCTTCAATAGCTTCCAACTGTTTCCCACGGAATTCAGAATGACCGAAATGCCATCTTAAAATCTTCACCAAAGCTTCCTTCCCATATTTCTTCTTCTCGATCGCACTTACACTTTCCACTGGCAATGCTGACTTCTTCATTCCCACTGCTTAAACTATGGACCCAAAAACAAAAAAACAGAGAGTTCAAAACCAACAAAACCCATATAAAGATTTGCAGTGGTACGGCAAAGAACAACTAATCCCTTACCCGAACAAACCATTGTAAATGCATTGCTACAAGTTAAAATGACGCATAATAGTTGATCATAAAATGTCCCGAATTCTGTTACTAATATTTTTAATTCAGTAATTAGGTGGGAAATTAGATGGGGGGGGGGGGGGGGCCGCGGTGTGGGACACCAGACGGGAGATCCAAGAGAGAGAACTTTTTTGTAGATAATAGGTACGAGAGACCACCAAACACATGATAGATAGATCAAAGGTCTGTATATGAGAGAGAGAGAACCTGAAATCGCCGGCGGGAATCGTGACGGATAAGCTTTTGCCGGGAGGGAAGCAGGACCAATTTGGTAGAATTTAAGAAGCTTATATGTGCACATCGAAAAGATTCCATCACGCCCTCCTCTCTCCCGTAAGAATTTACTAGTATTCCCGATGTCCTAATTTAATCGTCACAATTCTATTTTAATTAAATAAAAAAATTAGTTAATATATCTTTAAATTAATAATAAATTTTATATCTAATATAAATTTTATTTGACAGATTTCAATTTATTTTATAATACAATATTTTTAAAATCACTTAAAATATTAAAAATTATAAAATGATCATTTGAAAAGTGGCGCGAATACTCAAAAGTGATAATTAAATTGGATGGAGGGAGTAATTTTGATGACTTAACAAATTTTTTTTGTTTTTATGTTTTGTTGATTCTAAAATTTGAACGTTGATCTGAGCACCTTGAACAAAAATCTATAAAGCAGATTTTTTTATTGCATCAATAAAAATGATGAATATGAGAAAAGTAATGCTAGGAGAACACCTCCAAGTGTAGCGTAGTTGGTTCTTTACTCTTGAACATGGAGAAGGTGTTCGACTTCCGTTGTAACTACTAAATAACTCATAATATCATACCGAATGTAAAAATAATAATAATAATGCTCTGTTTGTTTCAGCGTAAGATATATTTTCGAATGATTTTTTTTGTCGGCATAAATTTGTAATGTTTTTTTTTCAGGTGTGTTGTTTTCCCTCTCAACCCAAGTGAGAGAAGTTAAAATTTTATTTCTTATGTATAGGTTCCAAACAAATCCTTAATATTTGTGAAAGGTTGTATAGTTTTTACATTGTTTATGTTCTGTAGTCTTTTTATGTGATTTAAAAAACTTAATTTAATAGAACAAAATGAAATTTATTAAATAATTTTTATATTGCACATAAAATTTTTAATCAATTAAAAACTAGTATAGTTGGCGAGTATTAATTATCAAAATACGACCTTAGCTGTCATTTTCCCATCATATTTTAGAGTTTATAGAGAATATTAATCATACGTAAAAGTAATCGAATTTTGATAAATATAATTTTAAAACACAGTTATCTTAAATACTTATTAGCACATTAATCAAAAGTCGTTTATTTAGAAAAAACAATTTTGTTCATTAAAATGGGTTCTGAAAATGCCCACAATACCCTCCTCAACAACATGATCCTTTTCCCTCAAGTCTTAGCTAACAAATACAGTAAGAATAAAATTTGAATAAAAAATTAAAAAAATCCAAATAAATTATTTAGACAAAATGCCCCCAAATCAGCGTGCATTTACGTTATCAAAAAATAGCGCGCATTTAGAAGCTCCTATCAACAAAGAGGTTTCAGAATCACGAATTAGGGTTTAAGAGAGAGCGCCTTAGTTTCAGCTGTAGTCATCCCGCGCGGTCGTCTTCTCCGAAACCAGGGATTGTGAACGCCACAGCAGAGAGAGAGAGAGAGAGAGAGAGAGAGAGAGAGAGAGAGAGAGAGAGAAGATGGGTCACTCGAACATCTGGAACGCGCATCCCAAGAACTACGGCCCCGGATCACGTACCTGGTGTGATTTTCCATTCTTTGATTTCGATATTCACTTTTGCTTCTGTTTTCAGGTTACATAGTGTTAGATAACCAAGATTGGAAACAAGAAGGCCAGACACCGATTTTTTACGTGGTTCTCAACTGGGTAGTTGAGTACATCCACGACCCACACTAGTTTTAGACTTTTGGTATGTAATTCGAATGGAGAGAGTACAAGCAAGGTTCCCATCGCCAATTACCGAACTTCGAACCGCCAGAGGAGCGCGACTCGACTCGAATCGGGCTGCACAAGCCCAACACGTAGATCTTTACCAGTTTACGGAACGTTTAAATTTTATATTCAATGGGATTGGCAATGATTTGTGTTGGTGTGAGAGTATCTATGTGTGTGTACTGGTGATGGAAACATTTCTATATGTTGTATTGGTCGGACGGATTACTGGACATAGAGTCAATTAGATGAGTAATGCCTCTGGACAAATGGTGAGGGGATATCTAGTACCGCATGAGGTTTGTTGTCCAATGGTTTTGCAATCCGAGATTCCATGCTCTAGTTGTTTCATTCAGATGCCATTGTTTCATTCAGATGCCAGATGTACAGTTCCCATGGGTTTGTGTGTCCGACTGTCCGTTTATGATCTGGTTAAGTATTTGTTCTATTGCAGCTCGATGTCTCTGAAAATATTTTTCTTAGTGTATTTGATTCAGTCATTTTTTTAAAAGTCCTTTAGGTGATGCTATTGTAGTAATGCTGTTTGCTTAGCATGACAATTTTGAGCTACTTGGACTTCCTTTTGTGGTGAAATTTGTTGAAAACGCGCAGGGAAGCGGAATCTGATGCCTAATCTGGATCCATAATTCCTTGTCAAAGCATGCGAAATTCATGTCCTTTTTTCTTTAAGAGTTACATTGTTAATTTGGCTTGGTCTTGATTGAGTGATTGACTTTTTTCCTTTTGGCGTAGTTTTTGAAGGAAAGGATAACAGTTCGCAGGCATTGAGTCATTGACCCATTAGTTGTTTCTGGTTGTGTAGTTTGTGTGTAGGCCGGACGAGCATTTCTACAGTCAATACAATGTATAACTGAAATCGGGAATGCCAATTATTAAATGCATGGGTGCGGCTCACATGTCTGCTTAACAGTGAGGTGTAGTTTACAATATAAAACATGCATTAACACAAGAATGGACTTAAAGTCCTAATTGACTCCTAGTCGGGGCATACTTTTAGTTTCTTAACTGACGCTTGCAAAAATTCTCGCATCTTGCCTGTACTGAGATTTTTGTTAGGTATCTGCTGTCTAAACTACTGTTTACATTTAGTTTTTGTTAGGTATCTGCTGTCTAAACTACTGTTTACATTGTTAGGTATCTGCTGTCTAAACTACTGTTTACATTTAGTTTCCGGCTTTTGTCAGAATTGATCTCATGGTAATTTTCTTGTGTCTGTCAGCCGGGTCTGCGGAAACCCTCATGGGTTGATCAGGAAGTATGCTCTCATGTGTTGCAGGCAATGCTTCCGCAGCAACGCTAAGGAGATTGGCTTCATCAAGGTTAGTTTGCATACTTGTAGGAAATGACGCCTTGACCATGTTAAATACAATTTCTTTTATCAATTGCATGGAAAGATTTCTACTGCATTAGCAGCTTGAAACAGCTACATTATTCCAAATCTCTTCTGTAAAATATGCTTTGTATCAGTTTGGGGTTAGTTTCACAGCATACGTCCCTTAGTTCCTCAATGTTTGGAGGCATAGGGGGCCACTATTCAGTGGTAAAAAAAACTATTTGGGAGCAGCCATTGTGCATTTGTGACCAACGATTAGATTTGTCTCCAGTCCTCCCCCGCCCCTACACCCACGGATTAGGGATTTTGAATCGTAACCTTAATTCTGCAATAACTCGGGAGAAAAGTCGCACTTCAATCGTTGTTAACTTGTTGATAACCTAAATGGCCAGTTTTTGTTCCTTCCAGAATAGTGTCTCAAATGCCCTCTCACGTGGTTTTCATATTCACTTTCTTCACCTGTATTGATTGGATATGTTTTGATGAGGCACTATTCACGTGTCTCTTAGGTTAAGGCACATGCTCAACATGCACCATATCTACTTTTCCTTTGCCCTGTAGAGAAGGTTATCCGCCGCAGTGGACACAGCACACGTAAAATAACAAATTTCCCAAGCCTAGTTACAGCTCATGTTTTGAAGTTCCAAATACATCAGCTTTGTAGTATGTTGATTTGGGATGTCTGGGCTCCGTGGGGTACCTCATAATATAGGGTGATGTTCATTTCGTCATTTGTGATTATAATATTTCCGGGGTTTTTTTCTGTTTAATCGTATTATTTTCTTCTGTTTATCAAAAAAAATTTTTTTTTTTTTGCTCTCTTTTTCTCTCTCTGGTACAGTACCGCTAAATGGGTGAAACCACTCGTATGGAGCTGCTTTGGAGAACATTTTCACTTCTAGAAGGATGTATTCGGTCTTTAGAACTGCCCTCTGGATCTTTTGTCGAATGTTGTGGATATTACGATGTGTCGGCATAGCCACGGTTAACTTCTCTTGGCATTATTTGAATACAGATTCTGGTGTCTAACGGTTTCTGATTTCTATCACAGATTGCACTTGACTTCTCCGCTAATTATATATAGTTAGAGAGAACTATTTTGTATTTTCCCGGCAATTGGGGTGAAATCTGTGTCTCGTGTGCATGTTTTCCTGCACTGAGGAAACTGCAATTCTACATAAATCCCTGGTGGTTGTTTCTGTTGAATATCAACCCAAATTCGAAGATGAATTTTAAGCTCTCTTTGGAAAAGTTTTTATTTTTGTTTCCGATATTTTTTAAAACAGGCACCATAAACATATTTGCGTTATTGTTTTTGTTTACGAAATACAGAATCAAATTTCACTAGTTTATGAAAATTTTAGAAACACAAAAATTGCGTTTTCATTTATTTTGAAAACACTTTCAGCAGCCCAAAAAACAAACAAACAAAAACTATGATGGGTACTGAACACGTTTATTGTTTTTATTTTTTAATAAATAAACAAAAACTCATTTCCTGTTTTTCATAAACAAAAAAAAAAACTAGCAACTTTACCAAACATAGCCTTAGTAAAATATTTTGTACAACAATGTGAGCAACAAATTGCTAGGCTCCGTTTCGCCATAGAAAATAAGTACTTATTTTTATTTGTTGAATTAAATGTGATGTATTATGAGAGAGGTTTGTCTCATAAAGCGAAAAATAAGTATTAAAAAAATAAGAATTTTAGCGGAATGGGACCTATTAGTTTTACCCAAAAAAACTGCTAATGTGTCTTTATCTCGTTGATTGTTGTAAGGTAGCATTGCACTCAATAGCTAATGAAACAATGCTACATTAGAATAGTTGTGCAAATGTTGTGCCCATGGTCAATTGACTCAATTTTCATATGATTTCTAGATCGCCCGCCCATCTCTGTACCAGCCCATTGGGCCTCCAGATGAATTCTCGCCAAGCCCAATGCTCAATTCGCGAGCAAGGCTGCGAACACATGGAGCTGCTTGCAAGCAGATTGAGGCTTGGTTTTGCTCGACTTGTTTAGTAATTAGGTCAAGCTCAAGTTCGAGTAGGCTAGTGGAGTAAATGAGTTAAGTTTAACACTTTAAAGCTAGGCTCAGCTTGACTCACTTAACCTTTGTTTAGTTCATGTTTTGGAGAAAAAAAAAATTCAATTCCAAATCCACTCATTAGTCATATCTCCATTCACTATTCTTATAGTCTTCACTCATTACCGCTATTTTCATTTCTCTCTCTATCTCTCTCTACCCATTTGATATACTACAAAACGAGCCCTGCTATTTGCAAGAAAGATTTGCAGTGAATCACGCAAGGAAAAACACGTTTAGGCCCATTATGGGTTCCACAAAAATCTAAAAAAATATTCATAAATTTTTGAATATTTATTTATAGGGCCCTGTAAAAAATCAGCTCTAACGGATATCGGTAAGTATTACTTTTGGATTCGTAGCGGTGAATTGAACAGTTTTGCCTTATGAATCCAAAAGTAATACTTTTCGATGTCCGTTGGAGCTGATTTTTTACAGGGTCCCATAAAATATTATTAAAAAATTTATGGATATTTTTCTAGATTTTTATGGGACCCGGAATAAGTCCAAATGCATTTTCCTTGCATGATTCTTTGCAAATCTTCCTTTCGAATAAAATTTCACTACAAAACTAAGCTTTAACTTGCGTCCATATTTGTCAGTGTAAGAGCAAGTATATCAGATGAGCCCAAAATGCATTTTAAGGTATTTTAGAGAACCAAAAACACAAAAATACCCTTACAGCAGGTTCTGTATTTGCCAAGGTAAAAATCATTTTACTACAGTTCGTAGTTAAAAGTGCCGAAGAACTACTCATTAGATTTTTTATACTTAATTCTTTTTTGTCAATTCATGCACTTTCTTTCTCTTCTCTCATTGGTTCCTCTATATTTTAAGTAAATCTCCTACCAATAATCTAATAATATTATAATCAAATGATAGGTAAAAAATATGAATTGTTGCGGCTTAGAGCAAGTTTATCAACATTGCTAAAATGCCTTTTTGAGCTATTATACCAAAGAAAAACCAAAAAACCCAGCTGTAGCAGCTAAGGTAAAAGCAAAGGTAAAATAGATGTGATAAAACGGTGAGGTATTAATACCTAAGCCCTGTTCATTAGCTTCCCTTTAAACAAATAGTTTCTCTCTCCTCCCTCTCTCTCCCTCTCTCACCCAAAGCAGTTTTCGTCTTCTCTCTCACACACTTCCTCTCTCTAAAAGTAATTATTTTAATAAAGAATAGGTTAAATAAATAGTGTTAGTGTAGTGTTGAAAGAGATATGAGTAGATAAAATGAAAAAATTACACTGTTTATTAGCATTTTTACCTAACAACTGGTAAACTTGCTCTTATTATAGTGTAAAGTGAATAGGTAAAACTACTGTTGGAAGGCTTTTGATAGCAATTTGACCTTTGTATTGATGTAGTTGCTAAGTACTTTGATGATTTGATCGTCCCCGACTGCCCCTCGGTTCCCACCCTCCGTGTCGGTCAGTTATAGTAGGACCCGTTTTGCTTTTGGACTTGTCAGGGAAAGAAAATGAAACAAGGGAAATGAGATTTTTTTTTTCACTTTTCTTTTTGTTAACGTCACTTTACTTTTTATTTTTATTATGGTGAATTTGCTAAAACACTCTTATGCTTTATGATGCTAATTTTTTCTCATTTTCCAAATGCAATAGTATTTTAGTAAATTCATCCTAATAAAAAAAATAAAAAAGGAGTAACATTAACAAATAAGAGAATGGTAAAATCATTTGCAAATTTTACTTACACGCACTATTTTTTCAACAGTGCTACTTGCACACATTTTTGTGTACATATCATGCGCATACATTTTTGTAGAGCCCATATCGGAGTCTCACAAAATGATCTGAACCGCTCATCTTTTTTAAAATATTTTTTTGAGGGTTCCTGTAAAAAATCAGTTGATATCGGTAAGAGCTTTCTCAAAAATCATAAGGCAGAACAGAAATATGTGTGGGAATCATTACTGCTATTTTTTAGACCAGCCGTGCTATCCACATAGATTTTTATGCACAGATCATGCCACAGATTTCAATGTACGGTCCACTTTGGATCACACACAAATAATCCGAGTCGTTCATTAAATGTAAAATATTTTTTCAAAGGTCTTCGCGAAAAACCATCTCAATCAAATACTTATAGAGGCTCGATCCAATCATCTAACTTTTCATTCAAATTTCAGAATAATGAAAAGTTAGATAATTGATTGAACATCTATATTTCTCGGATTGAACTGATTTTTTGCGGGAGACCCTTGCAAAAATATTTTACATTTAATGAACGATTTGGATCGTTTGTATGAAACTTGTAGTGAATCCCACATAAAGATCTCTGTGCATGATACGTGTATGAAAAATATGTGTAAACAGACTTTCTGTTTTTAGGCTTTTAAGGAGATTTGGGAAATCACAACTTTTTGAGAAATGTTTCTTCGCTCTGCAGTACTCCACTATTATTTTCCAAACTCTAACCGTAAAGGAGATTTAAGTAGTAGGAGAATTATTATTTGCTTATACGGCATCTTCTTTTGTCGACACTTTCACGTTTTTTTTGCTAGCTTTTCCCTCCACAATGGAATCTCTATCTAATAACTACAACCCACTTGCCATTTTCTTTTCCAAATGAATATGCACATACGCATCCCTACTCATTAAATAACATTAACCTTAGTTCCACTTTGTCCATTTATTTATAAGGCTGCAAATGAACGAGCTGAATCGAGTCGGGTTTTGGAATGTTCACGATCCTTGACATTTTTAAGCGAACTCAATGCAAATTTGACAAGTCAAGTTTTCCTATATTTGAGCCGAACTCAAACTTGTCCACGATCCTTGAGGTGTCAAAAAATATTCGAGGCGTAAATAGTTTAAGGTTCATTCTTCACACACACGTTAAGGCGTGAATCGAGGCGGTCTCCCTTCTTGCTCTGAGCGCTGAAGAATTAAAGTTTAGCCCCACCAAACAGATATACTATGAAAAGTTAAATCAAATCATTAAGCGAGGAAAAATTTAAATCCTTATTCATTGAATCAACCACTTGTGTGCACGCAGTTGGTGATAAATTATAAAATAAGCCCCCAGTGCTGGCTGCAGTGGGAGGTTGTGACGATTTTAAAAATGAACTCGAACAGCCCACGTTCGTTTGGTACACCAAATTCCCCACATGCACTTCAAATAATTGGAAAAAATTATCCAATTAAATTTTGTTCAATTTTTGGACCACACTTCCATTCTAACCGCTCTCCTATGCATACATTTGCACATGTGTGTGTATCTATATGTTTAGCAGCTTCCACTTTTGACTTTTTATAATTATGTGGGGTTTTTAAGGCAATTGTCTTTATTTTATTTTATTTTATAAGCGGATACTCGATGGGGCTAATGGTCAACTAATATGGGGAAGAATTTCCAATATATGTAATTGGGTGTAAAATCCTGTATGGACCGGTTCACTGCTTAAATTAATATAAATTAATAGCACGCAAGCGAAATTCAAACTAAAGACCGAAAGCTCGTTGATCGAGGCCAATCGGTGAATTCCTCAATTGTAAGTTCACCGTTTTAATTGCATTTACGTTGGAAAACCATTTACGTAGATACTCCTGTTATGTTTTGTATCATATAATAGTAATAAGGGTACGTTTGGATCTTGAATTTGGTTATGCGAGATGATGAAAATCATAGAACAAGTATAGCAAACCTGGTAACCTACCAGCCTACCTTTCATTTATATTATATATATATATATATATATATATATATATATAAAAATTCATGATCCAAACACGGTCTTTTTATACCATTCCGGCCTTGCAATTTTTCGGTTATGTGTAGCTGTCTCGAGAAGCTTTCTAACTTCGAGATCAAATAAACAATTAAACCATATATATCATCATAAAATAAGGAGTTCCAAAGGGTCCGAACTTGCAAAAATAATTCTTAAAAAAAAAAAAACCCATTTGGGGAATCTTCCTTCTATGCACATGCATAGAACATAAATGAACTTAGTCTAGTCTTCCACGCAACCATATGTTTTTGACGTACTACAAAATTTAAATAAGAAATTAGAAACCATGCACATGGGTGTTTTAAATTATTAGTACGTCTCGTGAGCTATTAATTATTTTTTCCTATAAATTAACATGCATTGTTTAATTTATTTAATTAAATTCTAAGGTGGGTAGGTTCCAACCGCAGCCACGTACCAAAGGGCTTGTAGTAGCGGTTATCTCCTGGTCCTCTCTCACAATGAAGGTCACTGGTCAGGGTTAGAGCCTCTTTAGAGGCGTTTGGGGTTCAGGATAATGGACAGCTTCGGGACTCCCTGTGAACTAATTAACTAATTCCTCTGCTAACTCTCCACTAATGTATACAATATTGCAAAAAAAAAATTATATATATATATATATATATAAAATTGTGCAACTAGACCCCGCTTCAGAAAGTCAAATAAGTACTTATTTTTTAAGAAGATAATTTTAAGCTAAAAAATAATGAGCTTATTGAAATAAAAAAATATGCAACATGGATCTTGTTTGATACGGTGTAAAAAAAATTGAAAAAATATTTTTCATTTACATTGTTTTTAAGTTTGAAAATGTGAAATAAATACTTATTTTTTAAAAAGGTATTCCAGAACGGACTCTAAAAAGTGTAAAGGGTTAATCATTGCCATTTTGAACACGTCTTATGAAACAAATATATTATTGTCACGAGAGTTTTAATAGACCGCTTTCCAAGTTAGTAAAGATTAACTAATAGAACTTTCACGCTAACACAGGTGGAAAGTTCACCTCCTCCTTAGCGGAGGCAGAAGCTCAAGCCCCATGAGGGGAGGAGTTGAGTTTCAGGGTTATGAATAGCCTTTAAATCTTCTGTGAGCTAACATCTCGCTAACTCTCACTGATGTATACAATATTGGAAAAAAAAAGATTAATAAATATTTTCTTGTAAAATATAAAATGTTTTTTCAATGTAAAATGTAAAACATTTTACCTTTTTTTCGTTGTTTAGTAGGTAGAAAACATGGGAAAACATTTTACACAATAAAACATTTTCAGTGTGAAGGCGTAAGCTGACTTTTGTGGAAAACTTGGGCAAGTCATTTTCCTTTAACTCACTCCCACACACACTCACGGGAACACGCAACTTCTATGAATAAATTTGACTATTTTGTGTGGTTTCTCATACCCATCTCTCTCTCTGTCATACATATCAGTTTTTAAGGTTCAACGAGAGAGAGAAAGATTGCATCTCAGTTTAACCATATTATTTGAGTCAAGATTTTATCGTTTTTAATGAATGTGTTCGGCTAATAGTTTGCAAATACATATTAACCAAACACTTGAAAACAAAAACGAAAATTTTTCTTTTTGACAAAATCAATTTATAATAAAATATTTTACGTTGAAACAGACAGATGGAGCTTTAAGTAGAAAGCAATTTGCTGTGTTAAATACTCCAAGGTAGGCCCGCAACCCGTCGGTGGAAATATTCTGAATCCGGGGGCCAGTGACCCCAAGGTATTTCACGTCTTCAATGCTTCCAAGATATTCTCCATCTCGAGTGTAAAAATATGGTCGGAACAGTTTATTTGGTAGAGTTTGATGGGTAAAATACTCATATAAAAATTCATGTAAATTGGATACTTCTGTCTTGTTTGAATGGTGTTTTGAAAGTTTTTGAGTTTAATTTTTTAATAATGAGTGAAGAGAGAAATTAGGGTAACACTTCATTGGGGATACGGGTAAAGAGTACAGAGAAAAATGAAAATAATAATTAAAAAGAGAAATTAAAGTAATGATTGAAGGTAAAAATAATAAGCGTTTTTTGAGGGTTTTTTTTTTTTTTTTTTCAAAAACCAAACCAAACAAATCATTCATTGGTGGACTGATTATATCTGTTGGTGATTTTAACAAGAAAAGCGATGCAGTTACAAGTCCACTTCATACCTTTCTTGTGTAGGTTGATTTGTTGGTTGATAGTATTTATTGCCAATATTATATACATCTGCAAGGTATGCTGGATGTTAGTAGGTTGGTCCACAGAGGATTTCAATGGGTATGATCCATAGTCCTGAATTTCAAGAATTGGGGGATGGTGTTGCGCAGTGGTGCGTGCAACATTGTGTTGTGCACCTCTGAGCCGTTAGATCGTGGATTCAACGACTCGGATCTCATCTTGGCAGTGAATGGCTCTTGATCGTTGATTGCCAATATTAGATCCGAGTCGTCAGATGTATGATCCGACAGCTCGGAGGTGTGCCGCATGGTGCTGTGCATCTTATTGCACAGCACCAATCCGAAGTCCAAATTCCAAATGCCTACGACGAAACTAGAGTCTGGCCTCCCTTATGGGGAGGATAGGAGTGTTATTAACTGAGACAGGAGTCCATTGGTATTTGTTGATACTTGGAATATAGAAATTGACCTCTTTTCAATTTTAGGTTCAAAACTTTAAATGTGATTATGTTTTCCCCTGTGGTTTAATTCATGCGGACCTCTTACTAACTCCTCCTAACTTTCACTGACGTATAACGTGTGACCAAAAAAAAAAAAAATTCATGCGGACCTTTGTTCCAATTTTAAGTAAATTCCTGGGAGGATGCTACGGATACCGATCAGATACACAAATTGTACGTACCAACCATTTGTGGGACCCACTTCGAGTCCCGCAAGAATAATTCGAGTCGTTCAATAATTTTAAACTAAAAAATTGAGTGGGACCACAAAAATCAGCTCCATCTGATATATATATATATATATATAAGTGTTCGATCCAATATTTCAATTTTTTATCCAATCTTTCCATTTTTCCTGATTTTTTAAAAATGAAAAGATTGGATCGAGCATTTACACACATCGGATGGAGCTAATTTTTTGTGGGCCCACTCGGTTTTTTATTTTAAAATTATTGAACGGCTCGGATCATCCGTGCGGGGCCTAGAGTGGGCCCCGCGAACTGTCAGTGGCCATGGTTGGTGTGCTTGGGTCGGTATCCATAGAGTTACCGAAATTTCAGTTAGTGAACCATATAATTGATCTCCTACAACTAGGTAGATGCATGTGAATTAGCCTGAATGCAGTTATAAGATCAATGCAGATTTAAGCCGTCCATTGTCGACGTAAAAATTTGGACAATTGATCGCTGAAATGGATAGCTCGGATCCGATCGTGCACTAGAGCCCTGTATCCCCAAATTCGTTTGCATATATGGCCTCTGGACAAAGGGATTTTTGCGGTGGGAGCGTCATGGAACCTCCATAAAGAAGTTTTTCTCTAAGTAGATAGCAATTTACTGTGTTAAATATGTCAAAGGAAAATTTTCCCAAGGTAGGCCCTCAACCCGCAACCCATGGGTGGAAATATTCTGAATCCGGGGGCTAGTGAACCCAAGGTATTTCAGGTCTTTAGTGCTTCCAAAATATTCTCCATCTCTAGTGTAAAAATATGATCCGAACGATTTATTTTGTAGAGTTCGATGGGTAAAATAGTCGTATAAAAATTCATGTAAATTGGATATTAAAAACCACATGATCTAATTAAAATTTCTCGTAAAAAGTGTGTGTTCAAAATTATCTCCGTTGTATTTGCAAGAGTAATAAAATATACTTCATGGCTGGACTGATTATATATCTGTTGGTGATTTTAGCAAGAAAGCGAAACAGTTACAAGTCCACTTCATACCCTTTTTGTGTGGGTGGATCTCTTGGTTGATATTACTTCTTTTTTTATTGTCAATATTGTATATTTGTATGCATCAACGGAGGGTAGCAGGATATTAATAGGTTGGTTCACATAAAATTTCAAAAGCTATTCATAGCCCACAACGGGCCTCAAGCCCTGACCGCCCACATGTGGAGGAGAAAACTTACCAACCGAGACAAAAGCCTATTGGTATCTGTTGGTTGATAACTTGAAATTTATAAATTTGACCTCTTTTGAGTTTTAGGTTCAAAACTTTGACTGTGATCATATTTTTCCTTGTGGGTTAATTCATGCAGACCTCTTACAAACTCCCCCTTAACTTTCGCTAATGTATAACACGTGGCAAAAAAAAACATGCGGACCTTTGTCCCGCTTTTAAGTAAAATTCTGGTAGTGAACAATATAAATTGACCTCCTGTAATTAGGTAGATGCAAGTGAATTAGCCCGAACGCGCTTATGCAATCAATGCAGATTTGAGCCGTCCATTGCTGGCGTAAAAATTTGGACAATTGATCGCCAACACGGACGGCTCGGATCAGATCGTGCAGTACTGGAGCCCTGCATCCCCAAATTCTGCCTTGTTCTTTTTACAATTTAAAAACAATTTTTTTAAAAATTCCCCCTAAATTCTTCCTGCTTTTAACATTTCTCTTTCTATCTCTCTCCACTTATTACCCCTATTATTTTTCAAAAAAAATTTTAAACTCTAATTCAAACAAAGCAGGGGTCGTTTTGCAAATATGGCCTCCGGACAAAGGGATTTTTTGCGGTGGGGGCATGTAGCATTTTTTTCCTAGTAGTACAACGGAAGGTCGTTTCGCGTCGCACGTCAATGCAGACACGAAGTTCACGTGGTGGGAATGGACAACCTTTCGGAACACGTCAGTCCTCACTCGTGACAGCCCATAGATGTGTCACAACGTACCATCATCTACCGTGAATAAATCATACATAAATGGGTCGTGACTCGTGCAGTGTCGGTCCATACGTTCAAAACACACAGCAAAACTAGGAAAAATATCTGACGTCACTTCAAAGCTGGTCCCCACATTAATGGGCAGGGAAGGATTATTGGTGGAGGTGTGAACATTGGGTCATGTTGCGTCGGTCCATCCTGTTTAGTCAAATGTGTCGAGTGTTTTTGGTGTCGTGTTTGGTTCGGCCAATTTATTAGTCGTGTCGTATTAATTCATTTTAAAATACGTTCGGCCCAGCCTAGCCAATGGGCATGCCTAATTTTGCGCCAATTCTCCCATGTCATGTCATGCCCGTGTCAATTCTAATGCCGTGTTGTACCCGTGACAGTTCTTCCTAAAAATTATTGACATCTGTTTCGTAATTGATGAACATTATCAAAAATTATAACTAAAATGAAACAATAAAATTCAACAAATACGAACATTTTATTGATAATTGCAATCTCGGATTACGATTGATGTAAATACGTAAGAGTTGCATTACCCTAGTTTTAATGAATAATTTTGCTATGATGTCCCAACGTGGTATCGGGGCATGGATGTCCCAGTAAATCTCAGTCATTAAATCAAAAAAGGGTAAATATCAGCCATTGGATAAAAAATGGGTAAATATCAGTTATTAGATCAAAAATGGGTAAATATCAGTCATTGGATCAAAACCATACACAAAAAGTAAGTTGGTATTGCTAAAAGAGGTGGTTTTGCAATTTTTCCTCCAAAAAATTGCACTTTTACTTACCACGAAAAAAAAAAAAGGCTATACGTACTACTCCCTATGTCTAGAGGTGTCAAACATGTCGTGTCGTGCTAGACCCACCCGTTTAACTCCATGCTTTGTGTCGTGCCGTGTTGGCCCGTTTACAGTATTTACTCAAATCGTGCCATTTGTCAATCATGTCATGCCAAATCAGCCCATTTACTTAAATCGTGTCATGTCGTGCCGTTTTCAATCGTGTCAAGCCATGCCAGAACCATCTAACTTTTACGTGGAAGGGATTAGATCATTCATGCCAAGAATCAAGTAAAATGCTTATCGCTACATACTAGATCAGACGTAAACAAAAATCAATCAAACAATGAATCAGCATGCCGATGAAAGAACTTTCAAAATTCGACGCAAAAAGAAATTGGATCCCATGATTAAAACACTAAGCACAATAAAATGAACGCATTGAATGGTATCAATTTTCGTGATTGTGCGACTACCGTTTGATGGCCTCGTTTTTATGTAATAGAGTTATATATTATATACTAATTTTTCAAATCTATAGCACAAGTTAATTGGTGGCATACTAGCATGGTTGTTTGTTTGTGCATGAAATAAGCTAAGGGCCTAGGTTCAAGTCCTAGTCCATCTAGCTCCTTTTTTGTTTGTTTGTTAATTTGTTTGTTTTTTCTTATTTCAACTATGCATTTTTTTTCTTATTTTTTGTTTGAGATTTTTTTTCTTATTTCTCGTTAGATCTGGGGTAAATAATATACGACTCTTGCACATTTCCTTTCGTATTAAATTACTTAAGAGTCAAGACCAATACTCAAATGTTTTGCATACCATAAATATTTTGATAAGTAATGTCAAATTTACAAACCAAAGGCCCAAAGCCTATTTACTAAAAAAAACAAATATTTTTTACCGAATAAAAATTGATAAATTTTTAAAGGTAAAAAAATGATTTTTTTAAAAAAATGATTTTTTTGAGAAATTGTTTTTTTTTTAAATTAAAAGTCTTAGTTGTTACTTTTTTTCCTAAGAAATGAAAAATGCGAAAAAAAATATTGAATAAGGATTAAAAAAAAAAAAAGCCATTTGGTTTATTTAATAAATTATTCTTTTTTTTTTCCGTGCCTTGTGCCACCCTTTCGTGCCCGACTAGAACCGTGTTGTGCCATGCCTGTCCACTTTCCGTACCGTGCCCGTGTAGTGCTGCCCACTTCCGTGCCTCTGCCGTGCTACGTGCCCACTAAGACCGTGTCGTGCCAAGCCAAGACTGTGTCTATAACGTGTCGTGCCGTGCCGGTTCGGCCCATTTGACACCTCTTCGTCCAAAATGTTTGTTCGGTTCGCAAAACAAGAACTCAAAAATAATGCATTTTTTCAAGAAAAAAAATTTGCCAAGAAAAAAATCAATTTTTTTTCATAAATTTAAAGAACTCATTGATATATAGTGAATTGTTGAAAAAATTGAAGTTTTTCTTGCAAAAATTGTATTATTTTTTACATCATTGTTTTGCTGACTGGACAAATATTATGGAACGGAGAGGATATGTTTTATGGTCACACTTACCACAAAAATATGGCAATGCTTACTACAAATTATGACAATACTTAGAGAGAAGGGAATGGATCCAACGGTTGAGATTAAAAGAGGAAGATCTAAGGTCTAGAAAAAATAGGGGCATGGATGCCCCAATATCGCCTTTGGGCATTACAGCCGGACCCAATTTTAATATATCATAACTAGGTTGGCACCTAATCAACACTTATTTGCTAAATCTTAAAATGGTTTAAAAAAAACTCTCCCCGTCCAAAAAAGTTAGACACTTTTGGGACTATGTACCATTTTAGATTGATTATATCATTTGATTTATAAAGTTTTGTGTGATTTTGAAAACTTTATTTAATAAAATTAATTAAAATTTATCAAATAAGATCCATATTACGTTTTTCTTTTAAAATTCACATTAAAAGATATAGATAATTGAAAATGACACGTTATTCCATATGGCCATAAGCCCATAAGTGTTCAAAATTTTGGGACGGATGAAGTAAACAACTAGATGGTGAGAGTATACCCATTGGCAACCTCATGAGATATATTACTCCTTGTTCTTAATTTTGAATTTTGTTTGGGAATTGATTTTTTATTTTATTTTTTTGTTATCTTCACTCTCTTCTCTGTTGCCTTTTGTAATTGACTTGGCCTTAATTCTTTAAAAAATTTACTCCTACTAAATATTACTCCATCCGTCCTTATTTAATTGTCTACTACGATTTTTCGTGCTTTTTTAACGATTTATATCTCTCGACATATATTATATTTTATATTTTTGAAATCGTTGTCTTACAAAAAAAATTGAAATTTATCAAACAAAATATATATTGCATATTTTTAACAATATACATCGAGAAATATAAGTTATTGAAAATGCATCCAAAATCGTAATGGACAATTAAATAGGAACGGAGAGAGTAGAAAATTAAAAAAAATAAAGGCGGTGTGCAGCGATGCAAGCGAGAATTTTGCCATGTTTGGATGAGATTTTGGAAAAAAAATTCCAACTCAAAAAATACTCATTACCCTTATTTTTAATTATTACTCTCATTTCTCTCCAATAATTATTCTAATTTCTCTCTCTATCTATATCTAATCATTACCTATATCTCCAATCATTATCCTAATTTCTCTCTCTACTAATTACTCAAAATCAAACTAAAAAATTTTCAAAACACGAGAAAACCTTTTTTTTTTTTTATCCGCACGACAAAACATTTTAGTCACGGGAGAAAAATGTTTTCCCTCAATAGTAAATGAAATGGTGCCACGTGGTGGGTGAGGAATGCGAAGCATGTGCACCCACCAACTCCGGCATCCCTTCCGCGTTTGGTTTTGTCAATCTTTACGCGGAAATGAATGGCACGTGGCGGGTTTGGGTTGGGTGGAGTGAGGTGCGCTTGCCGTTTTGCTTTTCCTGTTTATGGCCCCCACTCCGGCCGTACCGCAGGGTAAAACGTGCTTGCACTCTTAGGGGTTGTTTGGTTCCATAATCTTCAATTCCTCATTATCTGCTTTTCCTATGGTCGGTGTTTGTTTACTTATTTTCAATAAAACCCATTTTCGTAGAACTCATTTGATGTTTTTGGGTTTAGAGAAAAGAAGAAGCACGGGGAGAAAAGCTTTTTGACTTCTTTTTTTTATTCCGATAAACAAAAAGATTTGCAGAATGTATTTTACACATATTTTTCATACGCTAACTATGTTGCAAAATAAATTATGTACATATCTCTCAAACACTCTATCATATTCAAAACACAGTTTTGACTAAATTTCAAAAAACCAAACAGTCAATAACCAAAATACGAAAGGCCAAAAAGTAGGGTAACCAAACACCCCTTATCAGCTGTCGGACTAGCGAATTTTTGTCGATCGAAGTGTATTTTAAAAATATTTTTAAGCTTGCACTCCTGCTCATACATGCGCTTATGAATTATGTGATTTGGAGAGAGCTCAATGAGTAGTGACGGACGAAAATACGAGTTTAAATATGTGGGGCTTCGTGGAAAAAAAAAATTTGTGGGGCTCTTGTTGCATTACTAACTTGTACGGTCTTGATTTTATTACAATTACTATTTAAGTTCATTTTTGAGGCCCCACTTTACCGACTATCAAAAAAATACTTCAATAAGTATTAAAAATAATATAATTTTTGCAAGAAAAGTTCAAAAGTTTTTCAACAATTTACTAGATATCAATAAGTATTTTTAATTTGCGAATTTTTTTTGAATTTTTTGCATTATTTTTAAGTTATCGTTTTGTGTACCGGATAAATAATTTAGGACGGAGGGAAGATTTTATTTGTTTCATATCCTTGTTTGAAATATCTATCCAAAATAAGACATTGCACAATCAATAATTTTTGTGGATAATTCATAAATTAGAACTACAATAATTTGGGCAGGTTGGGTTGGATTATAAATAGGCGGAATGAACGGGTTAAAAAAATATGGGTTGCAATTGCCACCTCTAACTATGGGGGTGTTCGGACAAATAAGCAAAGTGGCTTATTTTTTATCCTTATTCAAATTTTTTTCGTATCACGTGGCTTGTTGTCAATTTTTTTTGGATTATTGCATCTTCACGACGAGAGGAATCTAAAAAGTAAAAATTTTTGACCGAAATCCAATTTTTTTGAATAAAGACGAAAAAGTTGGCCAATTGGCTTATTTTCATCTTTATATGACTTTATTTGGCTCATTTTTTGCAGAAAAGTCAATGGCTTATTTAGAAGAACACCATCTAAAAACCATAATTTAAAAATTTTCAAAACAGGGAGGCAAAAGTCACGAGAGAAAAATGTTTTCCCTCAACAGCAAATGAAATAATGCCACGTGGATAGGTGCGGAATGCGACGCATGTGCACCAACTAACTCCGGCGTTCCCTCCGCGTTTGGTTTTATGAATCTTTACGCGGAAATGTATAGCACGTGGCGGGTTTGGGTTGGGTGGAGGAAAGTGCACTTGCCGTTTTGCTTTCATGTTCATGGCCCCCACTCCGGCCGTACCGCAGGGTAACAATCCACAAAGATTTGACGCAGTCTGGATCCGAGATACTACAGGAGAGAGTTTAAAACGTGCTTGCACTCTTATTAGGGGTTGTTTTTTTATTTTGATTAATAAAAAGACTTACGGAATGTATTTTGCATATTTTTTTCAGACCAAAATTAAAAAAACCAAACCCGGATTAACCAAAGAGTCAATTACCAAATACGAAAGGTCAAAAAGTAGAATAACCAAATACCCTCTTATTTGTCATCAGACTAGCGAATTTTTGTAGATTTATGTATTTTAAAAATGTTTTTAAGCTCGCGCTCTTGCTTATGCATGCGCTCGCGAATTATGTAACTTGGAGAGAGCCCAATGAGTAGTGATGGACTAAACAGACGAGTTCAAATATGTGGGGGCTCCTGTTGTAAGGTCTTGATTTTATTATTACAACTACTAAATTTATGTTCATTTTTTAGGTCCCACTTTACCGACTATCAAAGAAAGTAGTAATATTTATAGGGTAAAGGAAAGATACGATTTTATTTGTTCCCTATCCTTGTTCATAATTCCTACACATTTTTCGAAATATCTATCCAAAATACGATAATGCACAATCAATAATTTTTGTGGATAATTCATAAATTAGAACTACCGGAATGACCTATACATCTCATCAAAATGGAACGCATGGTGTGCTCTACATTTACAATAGGATCAGGGGGTGTTCCACTTCTGTGGAAAAAGTTCTTTTTGAAAATAAATCAATTTCAAGTTCAAAAATCATATGTTTACGCAGATAATTTTTCTATTAATATAGATCTTATTTGATAAATCTCATTAAGATCTTTTAAACGGTGCAAAAAATATTGAAAAAATATTTTTTATTTTCATTATATTTTAGTTTGAAATTACCTTCTTTTGAAAAAAAAATAATTTTTTCAAAAGTGAAACACCACCTCATTCAATCTACTCAATAAAAGTATTTGACGAAGATAAATATTCATTAATTGATTATCATAGCAAGCACATATCAACTTAGAAGCATCACCAAGAAGACCTGTACACCAAAAGCTAACAATCTTGAAAGAATTTTAATCACTTTTTATGCTCTAGCACTAGCAACGATCTTAAACTCTATAAAACTCTATTTTGCGTGTTCACTATAGCTTTAAAAGAACTTACCTCGTCTATTGTGATATAAGTGTTGACTATTCTAGTTCAAGATTGTATATTACAAATTAAACATAAGTTCGAAAATATCAATTTTAACTTTACTAAAACATTTCAAATATTTTAGAGATGGTTTGGTAGTCTGTGGTAATTCATTGAATAAACTTACTTATCGATTATTTTGAGGTGAAGAAAGTAGTAATAAAACAAAGTACTGGTTTAATTCCGATGGATTCGGTTTCTTTGCGGGCAAAGAATGTGCGGATCAGTCTGAACCGTTTATATTGACAATCAATGATTCAGACTTGTTGAATCTTTTACTGGTAAAATATTGAAAATAAATCTAGACTAATAAAAACATTATTCGATTGTTGCGATCACTTGAACCGCACATTTGCGGTCTAGACCAAACTTGGACGTCGAACAAGTCAGATTCATTTTTGATCGACTAATAAAGTAAGGCTCTGTTCCAGAACGGATATAAGTTCTTATTTTTTGTCTAATAAGAAGGGTTGTTCCACAACCCATTGAACAATTACTTATTTTTTGAGAAGATAATTTCAAGCTCAAAAATCATGTGCTTACGCAAATAATTTTCCTATCAATATGGATCTTGTTTGATAGATTTCATTGAGATCTTTAATACGGTGCAAAAAAAATTGAAAAATTATTTCTCATTTACGTTATTTTTGAGTTTGAAAATGTGAAATAAGCTGCTTATTTGGATTTTGTGGAACAAACCTTCTTATTTTTCTTTGAGAAGTGGCAAAATAAGTACTTATTTTTTAAGAAGATTTTTGGAACGGAGCCTAAGTATTGGTACTCATAGAATATTATTAATCTTTGACCAATAAAATAGAAGAATAAATAATAAATGTGAAGGGGACGGGCAAACCGCTCCCCTGTGAAAAGAAGGTGTAGACCCGACCGGAGGTTGATTTTCGTGACGGAAGGGAACAGAGGGCAAACGTCGTAAATAAGTCACAAAGGCAAGGGCATTGTTTCGGTTCAAAAAGAGCAAGAAAAACACGCATTGGGCAGAATTTTTCTAACTCAAAAAAGAGCACGTGATTGAAATTGTTTTGAAGAAACCCAAAATAAAGCGACAAGGACTGCTTTAGAAAAACAATTCACCCACTTGCCTGCCCCCCCCCCCTCAAAAAAAAAAGCCCATATATTCCTCGTGTGCTTTACCACACCCAATAGAGGAGAGAGAGAGAGAGAGAACAGAAAAAGTCTAGAGAGAGAGAGAGAGAGAGAACAGAAAAAGTCTAGAGAGAGAGAAGAGAGGAGAGAGTGCATAAAAAGCTAGCCTACCTCGACCATCGACACCTTCGATTCGATTTCAGATTTTTCTCTCTCCAATTCTGAGCCATCAATTTAGTAGCGGTGGGTTTGAATATTTTTGGGTGTACGAGTATGCCGACTTCGTCGGAATTTTCGGAATCCGGGAGGTTTGCCGGCCAGAGGGCGCCGGAGAAGTCGACTAACTTCACGCAGACGTGCAGTCTGCTGAGCCAGTACTTGAAGGAGAAGGGCACATTCGGGGATCTCTCCCTCGGGATGACTCGCGGTACCGACACGAACGGTACGGTGCTGTAATTTTCGTTAATTTTTCGCGATTTGTTTCGAATTCTGATGTTAAAAAGTCATTAAAACCTGGTTGATATAATATAGAGGCTGCCTTACTCATGAGTGGTTCAATTTTTTGTTGAAACCTCTGAGAAATCTAACATGATAGGAGAGCTATGGGTGTCTCACCTATGTGGTTGAGATTTTTGTCCCGAGTCAATTCTCTCATCTTGTCGTCAATACATACCTCCATACGATGGGCTGCACGCAAGAGGAAAGTGTTAAACGTTATCTCAAATCGCTCACGCAAGCAATCCAAAATTGATTAACACATCTATTGCACGGAAAAAAAAAGGAGACGCCTGCTCTCCTCCAAGACCCTACATAGTAGAACATCTCAGATGTTCGAAGTAGGATGGTAATGCTATCAACACTTTTGGAGCCAATCCATATGACGTGGGTCTCAATCCATGTGAGACAGCCGTACAAATAACCATTACATAAATTTTCTCCATAGGTTTGGTTCTCGGGATTAGTTAAAGTGCACGAAAGGCACACCTGAGTTATGAAAAAAAAGAAATGGGCCACTACTTTAGACTTCACTTGCATTGGGTTGTTGACATCTGAGCGGAATCCACATCTTAGAAGTTAGAATCAAACATGTTTGTTTTACCAGGTTGAAATGTGAGATCCGAATTTTTAGTCCATTTTTCGAAATTAATTCAACGTGTTCTATTTGCCCTCCATATTATCCCCACAACTCGGTCAAACTCAACGTCATCTGAAATATCTTCTGGTTATTAATCGCAGATCTACCCTCAACTATAAAGTTTAGATGTGTTTTCACAATGTGATTTGTGTCTCAAGATTTGAAACCGATCTGATGATGTACGGCCTGTTTGGAAATGTTGCAGGTATCCCCGAGACCTCCCCTCAAACGGCAGCCACCACTATGAATTTGTTCCCAGTGGCTAACAAATTGGGCGATGTTTTGGGTGCTTCAACCCGAAACACAGCCGTGATGATGTCTCGGAATTTCACATCTACGGAATTATTCCCCCAGAACTCTGGTTTAGTCAAGGAAGAGATCTCCAAGAAGGTTGATTCCAGGTGGGTTAACACTCCTCCATATCAATTTGCTCTTTCATGAATTTACTATTATATGCCCACGAACAGAATGAGGTAGATGTGTTGGATTGCAGTAATTTCCTATGTTTGGGAAGGACATTTGTCGGTAACTTGGCATTACGGTGGAAAATATGTCATAACTATGGAAAGAGTCCGAAGATAGCTGATAAATAACTGTAGAGTTAGGTGGACGAGGCTTGATAATGATATTGTTAAGCTTCAGGTGCCTGTTTCTATTATTGAACAGCTTGTATAGAAGACAAGGGAGTAAGTCAATACGGCTTCCTAATTGCATGTTTGTTGGGTCCATACGTGTTCATTTCAATCAAAACCAAATGGATTTAGAGATTATCCAACTGGTTTACTCTGTCTATAAACGAATGACACTTTTGCTACCAAACCACGCCCGCGACAATGTGGTTATTTTATAATACTTCAACCTCAATATTTGGAAAATTATCAGGGTTGATATGAATTTGTAAAAAAATGCAAATTTTCAGTCCGTACAGCAAATTTCAGTACTTATACGCTCTTTTATATGACCTGGTCAATTCATCTTGTCAAAATTAGGACTTAGTTATTTCATTCGCTAAAGTAAACTGATTATAATTTGTGGATCATGTGCAGTGGTAACAAGTCAGAGCCAGGAACTGCTCAAATGACCATATTCTATGGGGGACGAGTGATTGTGTTCAACGATTTTCCAGCAGACAAGGCAAACGAAATCATGCTTTTAGCTAGCAATGGAAGCTCCCAAAATCTGGGCACTTATGCCTCGACCCCGGTCCAGAAACCAATCGAACCTACTAATATGGTTCCCACTAACCCAAGCATTCTGTCTGATATTGGAACCAACATGGTACCAGAGTGCGTCCAGCGGCCTCCTCAACGCATTGGTGCTGGTAATCTTTTATTTTGGCCTTAATGGATTTATTTGGGAATGATTGGGAGGATTGGAATTTCAGAGATCTCATATGGGTTTGTTGTTTCTATTGCAGATCTGCCAAAAATTGCAAGGAAAGCCTCACTCACCCGTTTTCTGGAGAAGAGAAAAGATAGGTAGGAATTTTAAGAAACCGGACCCAATCGAACGTGTTTGAAATGTTTTGCTAGTTGGATTTGTTAGCATAGTGGAAGATGCCTTAGAAACGTGTGACCTTTTTCCTACCAAAAAAAGTGTTCGTAGACTTGTGTTTCAGGGTTTGGTTTGAAGCTTCAAAATCAGTTTTGCAAAAAATATGCCCACAATTATTTTGAAAACAGTCGATTAATAAAAATTTATACATTTCTGTTGAAGGGGAGACTAATCTTCTTGTATATCTTATGACATTCTTACAGAATCACTGCACGAGCACCGTACGTGACAAGCAACTCAACGGCATTTCCTCCCAAACCGGCTGAAAACAAGACATGGCTTGGATTGGCAGCTCAATCTCCAGTGCAATTCGAGGGACAAATGTACTGATTCTTTGGCATTAGGATCAGTTGTCAGCCGTTTTTACCTAAGGTTTTCTATCTGTTTATGTGCCATTTTGGCTTAGGATTTACAGGGCCTGGCACACCTAACTTTTCCAATCTTAGTAGTATTAGTTACTGTGACTAAATAAACGACAGAAACTCCATGTCTTTCTTAATGTTATATTAGTGAATTTAATGTTATATTAGTGAATTCGTTAGTCCCAAATGTTATTCCCTATCTCATCGGGTGGATCTGTAGCAGAACGAATGCATCCATGATTTTGCAAAAATATTGAGCAAAGGCAACGTTTGGACAGGAATTTCTTAGTGTATGACTTGCTACTTGCTAGAATAATAATTCTATGTATCCCAAAAGTACCCCGGACAATAATTCATTTCAAAGTGAATCTAAGCCATTGATTTCTCAGTTTGGGGTATTTTCGAGGTACACTTTTGGGATACCTAGACAAAACAACGTTGAGTTGAAGTAGTACAATATATGACACTCGAAACATGAAAATGTCAATGAAAGGAAATGAACGGTCTAGATTCACAGCACGAGTGTGTCCTTACATTTTTGTTAAGTTATAGCTGAAAAAAGTGCAAAGAAAAATCTACATAATAAAAAAGAAAGGTTTTTGAATCTTATCTCTCTATAAATCCTAATTATCGATTTGCTCCATAAATCCTACGGCTCTCTCTCTCTCTCTCTTTCTCTCAAATAATATTAATTGCACAATTGCCATTAAGCAGAAATGAGAAAGAAGTACGCAACATTGCCTTCAGACATTGACAGAAGAGAAGGTGTACAGAACGTGCCTAGATTGTTTGGATCTTGTTTTCGTGAAAGGAGAAAAAATTACTGTAAGAATTTTACTTTCACATAGTGAAAGATGATGAAGCAAAATTACCAGTATTTCGGTAAAAAAGACATAGTACTAGTATTAAACTATTGTCAATCATTGTCCTTGCGAATGGGTTTTAGTCATACTCCAAATACAAGGAAAGAAACTTTTTAATTTTTAAATATGTTCCTTTTTAATATGATTTCAATTTTAGCAATGGTTTTCTCTTAAAAGACGATTAAACAATTGCCAACCGTGATCCTATGAAAACGGACCCGTTATATCTTATATGAAAAAAAAACTCTAGTTTTCTTAGAATATGTTTTTCGCTAGGACCATGATTGACTATTATTCTGTCATTTTCTTAAAAAATGTTCTTAGAATTGAAATCTCTTATAAAAGAAAAATCATGATCCTAGCGAATTGATTGATCAGTCGTACAATATACGAAAAGAAACTCTAGATGTTTTAATACTTTTCTTTGAATATTATTTCATTAATTCTAGAGACCATTTAAAAGATTATCTCACAACTGGAATCTCTTTCTTTCGACCTAATTGCTTTTTATTCACACATCCTTTAACTGAGTTTTGAGATCTCAATACAAGTGAATGTTTTCTGTAGAGTCAATATCTGGAATGAGAAAATGTTGTTTTTAGTGATTGGTCGCCATTGTCTGCCAAAATGGTTATTTGTGATCTTCACCACTGTCATGGTTGGTTGTTTATGGTGCTTACATTAATAATCCTAAAAATAATCTCCCTTTATAAGGGCCCTGGTAGTGTACATAAGATGTACCCTACCTATGTGGGTTAAGTAATAGGACCCCACCTCCCAGATAGAGGAGGTGGGGTCCTATTACTTAACCAAGTCAGTTGCCACATAGGCATTGTATGTATGGCGTACACCGTTGGTGTACCCATAGCACTTTTGTGTTTTTCAAAATATGATATTTCAAAACACTTTTAGGTATGCTAATGGGATTATAATATGATTCCATGAACCATCACTATTCTTGCTTAGAACCTCTACTTAGACTTGAGACATATTCAAATGTCAAGAAAACAAATTTAGAAAAAAGAATTACCATGTTATATAGTTGGTTTAATTCCACATTTGAACTTTCCAAATGAGACTTGTCCTTATAGCTGTCAATGAAGGAAAATAAAGGCTGATTTCCTACATAGCCATCATTTTTTTTTTGGTGTGGAAGAGTAGGACATTGGACATAGCCATCATTGAATCTTCAAAAGTAAAACTTGGGAGTTTGTTCTTATTTAGTCAATTGACTTCTCAATTTCACTCCTTTCTTTTTGTTTCAAGAAAATCGAGAAGACCATACAGATATGCTAATGAGTTAGGCTCCGTTCCGGAACACCTTCTTAAAAAATAAGTACTTATTTCACATTTTCAAACTAAAATATAATGTAAATGAAAAATAATTTTTCAATTTTTTTTGCACCGTATTAAAGATCTCGATGAGATCTATCAAACAAGATCCATATTGATAGAAAAATTATTTGAGTAAATACATTATTTTTGAGCTTGAAATTGCCTTCTTAAAAAATAAGTACTTATTCCTCTTTCCGGAACGGAGCCTTAGAGCAAGTGCACCAATAAAATGTAAAATTGCTATTCAAAATGTTGTCTTTTGAATTTTACCCAACCACTTTTTCCCTCACCTCTACGTACTACAGCAACGGTAGGTATTTTATCTCTATTTCGGCTGCATTCTTATGAACTTAACTTAAATTTGATAATTTTATTCTCTCTTTTTTTTTTTGCATTTGTTAGTTTTGCGCCAATTTTTATGGATTATTGATTCGACTTTACGAGAGGAATTGGAATATTTTTTTTTTTACTTTTACTCAAGTATTTTGAGAAAGAATCACCTTTTAGCAAAGAGTCACTTTTTTGCACTAAAAAATGGTTATTTCTCAAAATACTTAGGTAAAAGTAAAAAAAATTAACTTTTCCGATTTCTCTCGTTGAAACAAATCAATAACCCACAAAAATTTAGCGCAAAACTAACAAATGTGAAAAATATCAAATGAGAACAAAAATTTCAAATTTAAGTTAAGTTCATAAGAACACAGCCGAAATAGAATATATGGAGTACTTTAAATACCCTAATGTAGGGTATAATATGTTGTGCGGCGGACCCCCGAAGGACCCAACTGCAACCTGACGATCATTGTTGGTCATGATATTGGGAAAATAACCAAACCAAACATATATGAAATACTAACAAAGAAACCAAACCAAACAAAGAAAACGAATAAGAGAGACCAAGATATACGTGTTTCGACTTACGGTTACAGATGTAAGCCTACTTGAGATACAATGGTGACGAACAAACAAAGCCCTCACAAAGAGATTCTCACAAATCCCAAAATACAAGTTCTTTCACCAAATAAAAAACCCGATTGAAATCTCTCACAAAATACAGATTCTCTCTCATCAAGTCTCAAAAAAACGCCTAGGGTTTTTAACCAAGAGACACGAACGGAACAGATTACCATAGACGTGACCGGATGTCACACAGATACAGATGATTATCATGAAATCCAACGGTTTCAACCAGAAAGAATCGCTGAAACAGATGATCTTCCAGATGGCCGGAGGCCTACATAACCCACCATAGAAGGGGCAACCAGATGCAGATGAAGATCGAACAGATGAACCCTAAGGTTCAACAGATGAGACCCCCTAGGGGCCTCTCAGAGGGATTCACTCAAGAAGTCCAAACCCTAATGAGAGAGTAAGGCTATATTTATAGCCACAAATTGCTTCCTAAAGTTAGAATCCTTGCCAGATTATGTTTCCTTTGCATATGGAGTCCAAAACCAAAAAAGGAAACTCCAAAACCAATATTTAGGAAGTCTAGAATATAACCAAAATCGGCTGAAACGCACACTGGTCCAAACCTAGTGTGTGCTAGTCCGGACCAAGATTCCAACGCAAGCACTGCCATCGAAGCGGAATGGTTGGTCCGGACAAAAGAGGAGTTGGTTTGGACCAGATTACCAGCAAGCTCCAAAAACGTATAACAAGTGCTGGTCCGGACCACCAAGGCCTTGGTCCGGATCATAAAGACCGAGAAGTCCAAAACGAGCCAAAAAACTACATAATACTTGGGCTAATACCTAATTGTAGGGCTGTGTTCAAGATTTGGTTCTCTACTTTACCTAAAAAGTAAGAAATACAAAGTCTACCAGTGTCGCTCTCAGTGAGAAATACAAAGTCTGCTGGTGTTGCTCTCAGTGAGAGTTATAAGAAATTAACTCCCGACATGAACCAAGTCATCATCGCTCTTTATCTCTTAAATTATACACCTTATTCTCTCACTTTCTTTGTTCATATTATACAAGAGAGCTACAAAGAAATATCTATTCGTAACCCGAAGGGATTGGCCTGATGGTCATGATCTGGGACTTAAAGCTTTGCTATCTCGTAACGTCTATCAACTCCGTTGGGACCAGTTCATAGACTTTAAATAGGAACCCCACTAGTGAACAATATGATTTGAGATCACGTGGTTCTCATAAAATACTACTTTTACTTTATATCAATACATGCCTTAGCGGCCGACCGCGTCATTTTAAGTGGTCAGGGAGGATGGACCGAAAATGCATTTCGTCTATGTACATTGGCCTGCCCATTTAGGGTAACGTATTGGATTATCAAAGGGTATGGAGTTCTCATCACCTAACACTTTATTGACATCACATGGTATGTTCGAATAGGAACATTCTACCTTTTTTTTTTAAAGGGAGGAACAGCCCTACAGTCAGGCTACTAAAATGGACCCGATTGCGCAACCCAAACTTATGGAAGAGCTAGCGCGGCCACATCAATTACGGCCCCCCACTTACTTCAGAGTACTCACTTTGTGGGGAATCGAACCCGACCTTGAGGAGTACTCCTAAAACTTGAGCATATATGCCCCAACCACTAGGCAACCCCTAGGTGTGTCATTCTACCTTCTTTTGACGTGTGTAATATGGAGTATATGTTTTAGTGCTCGGATCGTTTACGCATACCTCGATTGGTTAAGAGTTATTGGAATTAACAATTGATAAAACTTCTAATAAACGAGGAATTTTTCAATGCAACTTTTATTTGTAACGCCTTTCTTATACGGAATGAAACCCATACATATATGAAACTCACGTCACGTGAGAGGGTGTTAGTGGAATTAATTGGCCCAGCATGTTTAAAGAACCACTGCTCACTGCCAATCTATTGGGCCTTTAATGTGCAAGTACACCAAATTAACTGGGCCTCTAATGTGCAACTACTGCCTATCGAATGGACCTCTAATTTAATGTAGAGAGGACTCAAATTCACATCTTTACGCTTTTCCGATTCATCTTGAAGAGTAACTAACTGCTCACAATGGTCCGTACCATATTGATTCGTTAAATACTGGCCCAATATGGATCTGCATTCTCCCATGTTAGAAACACGTTCCCACGCGAAAAGCCGAAACGAAAAGAAAAAAATATTCTCCCACAATTAGACGTTTTTTCCATTATAGAAAACGAGCATCATGGTTTTCTTCACTCCATCAACAAAGTTGGCCGTAGTAGGGCTGTTAGGTTTCCGAGACGATTCCAACCTAAAATCAACGAGCAGCCTCTAGATTATACTTTAACTGATCTTAGGTTAGGCGGCTTAGGGGAGCGACGCGATGAAACGGACCTTCCACACTCGGGCCCGACGGATCTCGGTTCCCACGGATTCGGACGGGTTCAGTCCATAAATAATTCCATGCCAGAGACTAGCCCAGCCCAAGTAAGAAAGCCCAAAGGCCCCATTGCAGAAGGCCCTGACTACACGTGCAACCGGATGCACTGAAGCCTAGCCCCCCCCGTCCACTATATCATCTTCTTCGCATCCCCCCTCCTCTCTCTCTCTCTCATCCCGACTAGGAATCGCTACGCTTTCTATATTTTCTTTTCTTCTTCTTTCACCCCTCCCCTTTGAGGGTTTTTTTTTTCCCAATTTTTTCCTTCCCTTTTTAGTATTTTTTCCCGTCCCTTTTACCCTTCCTTTCTCTTCCCGTGCCTTTAATCGAAACCCTATCCCCCCCTCCTTCTCTCTCTCTCTCTCTCTCTCTCTCTCTCTACATATAAATATATAGCTGTCTGTGACGATGATGCAGCAGCAGCAGCAGCAGCAGCAGAGGCTGAAGCAGCAGCAGGCGTTGATGCAGCAATCTCTCTACCACCCCGGCCTTTTGGCTCCCCCTCCCCAGGTTCGTTTCCTTTGCCCTATTTTGTTTTTTGTGCCCAAATACTTGAATTGAATTTTTTTTACTACTACTACTACTACGTCTTTCCCCGTGAATTAAAAGTTGTTTTGTCTTTCATCTGTTGTGTTTTGATTGACAAATCTACTGTTTTGATATATATTCCAACGGAGCTTATCCCTTTAGCGTTACGGTTTTGGGTTTTCCTTTCCTGTTTGATGAGATAACGTGAGAAATAGAGGTGAAAGAGTTCAGCCTTAGTTTTATTTTGGTTAAATGGTGTCCTTATTTAGCTGTTGAGTTACTTAGATAAATGTTGAGTAAGGGCCAAGAGCGGATTCCCAAGTTTACGATAATTTGATTTTAGGGCTCCTGAATTTGGGTAAGGCCAATGGACCTTTTCGATGAGTTGAAAGAGAGGTGTTTCAGTGTTTGGTAGACAATGGGACGGTGGAATGCAGCAATTTATGGATTGGTTTTTTAATCGAGGGAGGGAAACAGAAGCTATGCAATTGTACAAGACCTTGCTTGATAGACAATTCAAGATGATTCCCGCGACTTGTAATGTGCTGATAGAGATATAGCTTAAGCACGGGAAGAAAAAGGAGGCTTGGGCATTATAGGGAATCGTGGTTAATACTCACACCCACCAACTTTCCAAGGGGTTAATTCAGACTGCTTTTGACAGAATGGTTAAGGAGTGTTACAAGTTAAGGAAAATCTCTGAGGCATTTGTCGTGTTCAAGTAAGTGGGGAAGAAGCCTGGGTCAAAGCCTTTTGCCATGGATGTGGCAGGATACTATTAACTAATGGTACTATTACAAAGTTGGTAGTGATTTCATCTATCAAAGGCTGGACTAGGTTCTTGCCAAAAAGGAATGTTCTTTGCCATCTGATTATTCTATGTTAACAATGCGCGGGTGCTAGTGAAACTCTGTTTTATGTAGGAATGTGGGTCTGAGAATTAATATTGTTTCGCTTTCCTGAACATCAATCCACTGGAATATACCCTGTTGAATCTCTTGTTTTTGGGGTTGGTTCAGGGTTAATTGGTGACTTGGACAAAAGGTTTTACAAAAGGATTTTTTCGTTCATGTTTAATTCTATAGGGGGCGATTTTTTGTTTTGTCATAGTCATTTTATCTCTGTTCTTTCGGATAAGCGTCTTAATCGCTGGTTCCTTTATGACTGAAGAAGTCTGCCAACCTGTTGAAATTGGCAAGTTTTAAGTTTTCTTGTTATTGATGGGCCCATTCGACATTCATGTAAGTTTTCGTTATTGAGATATGCATGGAAAGTGGTTTGACACTTTGCGGGACAACCAATATTAGAAGTTTTGTGTTTCCCAAAAAAGATGGATTGAAGCCTTGTGGGCAAGCATTTACAAACTATCAAGCCGCTCTCTTGCTTCCACGTAAAAAAACTTTTCAGGTAGTTTTCGTTCTTGTAAGGAAGGAAACAAGCAACGCAAATTGGAGAGCGTGTCATGAATAGATTATGGAGAGTAATGTAAAGGTATGGTGACCTTGGTCTGGATGGAAATGAAATGAGAGATTGGAATGTTCTCTATCATTCCTTCCTCCATGATTGTCGAATTTGTCAGATTCTTATGCTTCCTATTGCGATTCAATTTGTTTTGACTCCTACGCATTGAACTTTCTCAACCCAACTCGTCTTAGCATAGCATTGGTTTCACCACACTGTTCAGGTTCATAGAATCCTTTGCCCTATTCCATGCAATCAAAGGCTACAAGTTGAGGATGAACCACAAGCTAACTATATTTCCTCAATCCTCATTATGTCGGCCCAAAATAAAACAACCCCATAAAAAAGCAGACCAATCCAAAACTTGATTTGACAACTATGCTTTCCTATGATTAGCCAATATACCGTACTTGAAAATGTGTTTGCAAGGTTTCAGTGAGTTTTTCTCCCAATACGTGGTTAGTTTTATATCTTATATAGTTAGTAGTAGCTTAGATATTTTGTTTTTGGCCCTTTTTTCCCTTTTCTTGTTTCTTTACAATTTTATTTTGCAGATAGAGCCCATCTTGAGTGGAAATCTGCCTCCTGGGTTTGATTCAAGTACTTGCCGCAGTGTGTGAGTGTCATACAGATTTTTCTTTTTTTTTTTCCCTCTCTTTTTCTTTTTGAATTTTTCTGTCTACCTTTGCCTTAATTTTATTTACTCCTTTGAATGAGGTTCAACTTGTCTCTTTTTAACATGGAAAAAGTTTAATTGCTGCCTATGTTGGCATCATTAATTTTGTATATCAACAGTATCGTAATTTGCATGGAAATAGACCCTCGCTCTTTTACTGCAATATAAGAATGATTACTCATGTTTACTTTCTCACAGTTTTATGTATGCCATTTGATGCTTGTGTTTATTACTTCATATCAGTATGTTACACAAGTGTATCATTGGTTTAATCAACTTTCATCTATGGGGTAATGCAGGTATGTTGGGAATGTTCACCCACAGGTCACAGACCCACTTCTTCAGGAGGTTTTCTCAAGTACTGGTCCTATTGAAGGTTGCAAGCTCATTCGGAAGGAGAAGGTATGCTCTCATCACAAAACTTGCCGCCTTTCCTTCTTAATGTTTCCCCTCTTCTGGTTATACTGGTGCATTCTTTCATGTTATGCAGTCATCCTACGGTTTCGTGGACTACTTTGATCGCAGATCAGCTGCTCTTGCTATTGTGACTCTTAATGGAAGGCATCTGTGAGAAGCATTTTTATAGCTTGTTGTGTAATGTGTATACGTTTCCTGTTCGGCTGTTCCTATATACTGATATGTAGTTTGCAGGTTTGGGCAGCCTATAAAAGTTAACTGGGCATATGCCAGTAACCAGAGAGAGGACACATCAGGTCTAAGATCACTTCTTTATGTTTGATGGTACTTGTACTAAAAAAATTTCGGCATAATTAAGTTGTTGATATCTCTTTGTTTACGTTTTATGTAGGCCACTTTAATATTTTCGTTGGTGATCTTAGCCCCGAAGTTACGGATGCTACCCTGTTTGCATGCTTCTCTGTTTATCCTAGTTGCTCGTAAGCTTTCATTTCTTGCTCTCTTTTTATTTTTTGGGCACAGTTTCCATCACATCAGATTGGAAACATAACATAGGTTCGGGACCTAGCATTTATCTGGATGTTTCTTTGATCTTTCTACTGCCGTTTACAGAGATGCAAGGGTTATGTGGGATCAAAAGACTGGGCGTTCAAGGGGGTTTGGATTCGTCTCTTTCCGAAATCAGCAGGTAGTGATATAGTTAACAGATAATAGTCATCATTGTTCTCGCATCTGTTTTCATGTGGTTTTATGTGTACATGTCATGACTATTTTCTTTTTATTTCTTCTTGGCCAGGATGCTCAAACTGCAGTGAATGATTTGAATGGTGAGAATAGCTTCATTGTTTCTTCTCTATCCATTCTCCTATTGATATTTATACTCGGTGTTCTGTTTCTAATGCCAGCACAGAAAGAGCTACAAGTAAAACAAAATGGGACTAGTTTTTCCCACTAGGATGTTTTTAATGGGATTCATGATCAGATTAGTCTAGGCTTTGAGCATACACTATTGAACATACTTTACTGTGCTGTTAAGAGGTTTTAAGTACCGCTGTTTGATTGGTTCAAATCGTAAAATAAGTTCCAATCTCATCAGGAAATTCAGGTATATGTTTAGCATGAGATTTTACCATTTAGAAGGGGCCATGAAACCTTGGAGGAGATAAAGCAAGTAGCTTTTATCCATCACACAACTATTATACTTCTTCTGTTTCTTTCTGGCTCACTCTAGTAACTTTTCAATTAATTCTGTACGTTGTTATCTTCTAATCTTAAATTATAGGAAAATGGCTCGGAAGCAGACAAATCAGGTGCAACTGGGCAACAAAGGGAGCTGGTGTTAATGATGACAATCACAATTTGGATGGCAAAAGTGTGGTGGAATTGACAAATGGGAGTTCAGGTATAGATGATTAATGACGTGTTTCTTCAAAGTTCTCATTTGCTAAACAGTTGCATAGGTGAAGTTGCAATGATAAATTTTAACTTCTTTTCGCATAGTTCTGTTCTGTGTTCTCTTTTCTTTTGTGGAAGACTATGATTAGGATGTGATTTTTGACTATAAGTGCTGTTTTTTTTTACTGTCATCTAAACTCATGATTGTTTTTGTGAAAAGCTTTAAGCCCGCTCATGAATTTGAAGGCATTTCTAGCATAGGTAGAATATCTGAGTTCTAGCATACTTTGAAATGAATTTCAACTACTGGTGCAGTTTTTCTTTGATTTCTGCAATATACTGTAATTCATGAGCATAGTTTTGAAAATATTAGCTGCTCTGGAGATTTTGAGGCGTATGCATAATGTATCACTGTCACAGCTTCCAGTCCAAGTCTGCTTTTAATTGGGTGAAGTAAAGTCGTATTTACCCGTGTCCATATTTCTAAGGAAAATTTAGAATCAGCCAATGTTTTAGTGGTTGTACATTGATCGGTATTTGATTTTTACAATTTTAATTCTGTTGATATTAGATCTTACAAGTATGGCATTGTTCTTGTGCAGAAGATGGTCAAGAGAGAACCAATGAGGATGCTCCAGAGAATAATCCTCAGTACACCACTGTTTATGTTGGCAATCTTGCTCCGGAGGTGAGGATTTGACACTTAAAACCTACATGTGTGATGTATTTGTATTCTGGAGAATTGGTTGTCTTCTTAGTTATATAGGATAGACAGCTTTTGTTGGGCCTTCTGGAGCCTGTTGTGGGGGCAAAGGAGCGTAGCAAATCTTGTAACTAAACTTGTTTTTCATCATTGTTTTTCTGTTGGCATTTTTATTACTTGAAAAGGGCATACGAAGACTTTCGTCAAGGAGGGAACTCATCTAGTCTAGCTATAAAGATGTAGCAATAGAAGACCAACAAGACTTAAGCTTTTGGTCACAATCAATTGTGGTCGGCCATATGAATCTTTTTTTTCTCCATTCTGTTCTATCCTCTATGTTCTGGTTAATTAAATTATTCAAATATTTTATACCACAAGATCCGATGTTACTTTTTATGCCAAGTGTTACCAGTATATTTTTTAAATTTTGAGCATGCATGCCCTGTGTTTCTCATAAACAGCATCATGAACAATATTTTGCAGGTTAGTTCAGCTGATCTCCACCAGCATTTCCATCTTCTTGGTGCTGGTGTTATTGAAGACGTCCGCATACAGCGAGATAAAGGTTTTGGTTTTATAAGATATAGTACTCATGCTGAAGCAGCTCGGGCTATTCAGATGGGAAATGCCCGAATTTTCTTTGGCAAACCAATTAAGGTACCCTAACTGAATTGGCCACCATATAAATAAGATGATGAATATTTTGCACCCATTGAACCTTCAGATGTTTTGTTGCATTGTTATTTGTTTACAAGGACTCACTTTGCTTATAGGAATGCTATCCAATTCCATGTTGTATGATTTGTTCGGTTCTTATATCTATATGATATAAGCAAGAATATGCAGACTTGCATTTCCACTATTTTGACGCTTTTTGTCCTTCTTACTAATTGTGTGCACTGGCTATATATGTTTGTCTTTTGATTAAGATCCCTGAATTTGACTCCATTACTTGTTATGGGTCGGAATCGTTATTGGTTATGCTGCTTATGCTTATGCACATGCACTGTTTCTTTTGCTCTTTTGTTTCATCTGCGGACCAAGGGCTTTAATATTCAACTTATATTGATTGCAGTGCTCCTGGGGCAGCAAACCCACTCCACCAGGGACCAGCTCTACTCCTCTGCCACCGCCAGCTGCCGCACAGATGCCAGGATTTTCTGCCGCTGACCTTGTAGCTTATGAGCGACAACTAGCATTGAGTAGAATGGGGATGGGAATGGGAATGGGAATGGGTGCACAAGCTCTGATGCAGCCGCAAGCGCAACAGCGATTTGGTGCTGCTGGAGCTAGTCAGGCAATCTATGATGGTGGGTATCCAGGCATTGCCTCCACCCAGCCATCGATTTATTACCAGTAACAAATAAATATGCAGGTCTTCCAGGAAGGAGTCTGTAACTTTAACTCAATGTAGAATGTTTGCTCTTGCTCTTGCGCTTGTTTTTTTTTTTTTTTTGGGTTTTTTTTTCCATGTACGGTGTGGCTAGTGGGCTGTGTCCCCTATACCAGCTGTGTGTATGGATATGGAGCATGTAACTTATACTGGAGATGGTTTCTCCTGCAAATCTCATCTAAACCACAGTTTCCCTGGGGAATGGGTGAGTGACTTCGTTTTGAATTTTCTAGTTTTCATTTGAAACTGTATCGTGTGGTTTTCTTATAAATAGTGAGTTGCTACTTCTTATAAATGATAGTAAATTGCTGTTTTTTTCTGTTGAGGCTTGTAGTACTAAGGCATCAGTGCTTTTCAGATTACAAGAGTATTTATGATACTTTTGTAATCCTCCTTATGAGAACAATTGGGGGAACTCATTTAATCTCAAATAAAAAAGTCCAAGTCGGAAAACTGCTTTCTGTAGTCGGATTTTACCGCGAGTAAGTGCAAGGCTTGCGTACACTTACTCGCGATTATATGTTTGTTCCATATGTAGAAAGCTAGAGTCTGGTTTGAAGAAATACAGGAACTGCTGAAGGTATACTCTTGAATTATTGGTTTTTCCTTACTTTTGTGGATGTGGGAAAACTGAAATGCATTGGAGAGGCCATGTGCCATAATGTTGTTGCTAAAGGAATGCTATCACAGATGTGAACCGGAGTGGGCATGTGCACCGGTGCTAAGCCCTGATTAGAGTGATGCATTAGCTGCATCTGATGACTCTCAAAACGAAAGCTTTTAGACTACTCTCAAATCACCTCCAATCTGCCATACTTTGCCTGATTCTATTGTGGTTTGTCAAATCATATATTTTCTGCGTTTCAGTTGGCACAATCTGGACGGCTACCTATCGCTAACATGCTCGGGTGAAATGCGACAAGATACATAACCGGCTGGGGATTTGCTGCGTTTCAGTTGCACAATCTCTCTCTCTCTCTCTCTCTCTCTCTCACACACACACACACTCATGGTGTTGAGTAACCTGTCCCTAACCTGTGTTTTTGAAGGGACTTTCTGAGAAAACTGAATGTTAAGGGAAACACTAGGGCTGCAAACGAACTGAGCCGCTCGCGAGCGGCTCGTGACTCGGCTCGCTAATGGCTCGTTCGAACTCGGTTCATCAAGCAAACGAACGAGCTCGAGCCATCATTTTCAGCTCGTTTCATAAACGAGCCGAGCTCGAGCCACTTGATACTCGGCTCGTTGAGCTCGCGAGCTGCCATATACAGCCAAACGAGCCATTCGAGCCGAGCTCGAGCTTACATATATATACACACACACACACACACACACACATACATATACCAATACCCATACATGTACCGAACGAGCCATTCGAGCCGTGCCGAGCCGAGCTCGAGCTTTTGAATATATATTCGAGCCGAGTTTGAGCTCACATATTTCAGCTCGATTCGAGCTCGAGCTGAGGAAAACTAAGGCGAGCTGAGCTCGAGCAAGGCAAAACTCGACTCGACTCGGCTCGTTTGCAGCCCTAGGAAACGCCGTGAATTCGCTGAGAGAAATCCCTTAACATTCTTTTCCCTTCCACAGATTCCTCAGCGAAATCCTTTATTCGAACATCGGTTATCTAAAATGACAGCTTGATAGTAAAATTGAAAGCAATACAAGTATAGGAGATCGTCTTCTTCCTTTTTCCATCCCTTACATCCCAAACTTCAACCAAAATTGCGAAGGGAAATCATTATAGCTTCCAACTTTTACGCTGGACGTAAAATGCATACACGTGCATCTTCGCCACAGTTATATATAATCGCTATCGCAGAGTAATAATAGCCTAGATTGCAAGAATCCCGGTGGTGAAAATCCGGCCGTTGGCGTAAGGCGAGTTTGAAACATCTGCTGCAGCTGATCTTGAAGCTTCAGAGCTGCAGCACTGCTCCTTCCGCTCATCCGTTACTATCTGCCTGTATCTACACTCCGTGCTGCAAAATGCTTTCTCTCCCCTGTTGACAATTTACATTTCGTTAGGTTTACGGGCACAAAATTCAGCTGGGAAATGCAAAAGAAACACTGCTTGGGCATAAAATTCAGCTGGCGAAATGCATTTCGTTGGTACTGAGACATTCGTTTTGGGGTCTCAAAACCCCCGGTACAATCTCCAATAAATTTTCTCTATCTATATATCTCTACTCATTATTGTAAAAAAAAAACGCCTCAAAACTCAAACCGAACAGGGGTTCTAGCTTAGTACTACCAGTCAGGCTTCACAAATCCAACAGTATCGTTGGCAAGAAACCGAGAGACGTGGCCCAATTCATACTCATGATGTGAATCTCGCATCCGTTTAGATCATTCAGCCTTGAGCTGTAGATCTAGTCTCAGGATGATGTTAAAAAGGCATAACAAAATGAATAATCCAAGATGAATCACAAAAGGGTGTACGTACCTATACATATAAATGTCTTTGCCGTGGAGCTTCTGCTGGCACAAGTGGCATGAACTGAGAAAATCAGATCCAGGACAAGCCCTCGTATCATCGTCTCCGAATCGCGCCGGCGATATGTCGAAAGCAGCGACATGACCACAGTTTTTGCTTCTCTTATCGATCACAATTCTATCATGGCCCCCACGTCTGCTGATTTCAACTCCATTGTCACAATAAACTCTGGTAGTGTCGTAGTCCTTGTTTGGCCCATGAAAAGTCACAAAAGTGTAATCCTCCTCCAAATCATCATCCAACTCCATTTCCTCCAACTCTCTTCTGCATCCACCGCGATCACTATTGTCGGGTGGTAATTTAACCGGAATCGGGTTGGAATTCCGGCTCAAATTCCGGACAAAAACAGGCTTACTGGCCCGAGTATCCGACCCGAGGTCGCCAGATTTCTCGAGGGCAGCCACAATACCAAGTCCAACCCCACCAACATCATAAATATTCTTTAGGCCTCTTGGGGATTGGATCTTGACGTCTAAAGGACTTCTTGGGCTAGTAGCCGGAGCATCCGCAAACCCGAATCTTTCACCGGTTCCCCACCCTCCGACAAGCTTCCCGATGACCGGCCGTGGTTTGTTGCCTGACATGATTTCTGTAGCGTTAGGCAACCGGCAAGTCGGGAGCAATGGTTACATGGGAGTGTGTAAAAGAGGAGAGAGAGAGAGAGAGAGAGAGAGAGAGAGAGAGATGGGCTTCTTCTCAACTCCACAACTACAAGTACGTATTTTCAAGTTTCAAAAAATCTGTGTGTATTATAAGGTGATGGAGATGGAGTGGTTTGGACTTGCAAATGGTTTTGGTTTTGGTTTTGAGAACCTACATGATTGCAAATATGATAAATTTATAAACTTCTGTTGAAATTCCTAAAATTTTCTCAATGGAATTTCAAGATGGTTTTGTATGTAAAAAATAAAAATAAAAGGGGAGCAGATCTAGTCAAGTTTATTATGGTCATTTCTGGATTATTTGTGGGCCTTTCTGGGCCACAGCAACGATCGGAATCTTCCACTTGTTAAAAATCGTCGAGAAAATTAACTGTGTCAAAAATCATGTTGATCCGATACCATTTGGTATGATTTCATTAATTTTGTAAAAAAAAAAATATGTGCAACACTGGATTGCAACCCATGTAACACATAAGTTTAATACATTTCAAAATCACATCAAATGGTATTGGATCAACTTGATTTTCGAATTGGTTGATATTTTCGGCGAGCTCTAAAAAGTGGACAGTTTCGATCATTGTTGTAGGCCGAAAAAACTACACAAATGACCCAAAACTGGATCAAACCGGACCCTAAGAACCTTAACTGGACCTTTGCCCGTAAAAAGCGTCAATAATGAGTGGGCCAGAGGCCTGGTTGTTGTTTTTTAAAAATGTATATAGTATTTTTTAAAGAAAATGTCAATATCCCAATGATTGTGACCTAAAACAAGGGGATCGGACCCACGTACTTGCCGTTGTCTGACGCACAAAAGAATCTACCCCAATAAGTGAGCAATAATTCCGATCCCAAAAAAAACAAAACAAAAAAAAGAGCAATTTTTTTGGCAAAGATTATTTGGCCTATTGGACAAAGGGAACACGAACCCATTATTAAAGGGTTCCCTTTTTTTTGAACAGCAAGGAAAGGCACCCATCAGAATAAAATAAAATTGCTAGGGTTTTTTTTTTTTTAGCTTATATAAAAAGTGAGGTTGGATCATCCAAAATGCCCTTCTATGTTCAAGTTCTATCTTTAGGTGCGCGCATGGGTGAACAAAATAGCATTTCCAAAATTAAAAACTTTCTTTCGTAATATGATGTAACAATCGACACGAAAACCATTCTGCATCACCAAAAACCACCAAGTTGTGGGTCGGTGAGATATTATCCGGAGTTGGCTATCGCCGGAATTTTTGTTTTTGTAGTGCTCTAGTGATGGATATTTATTCAGGCTTTTTACCATTAGGTACAAAAAATAAAAAATATTTCCCACAAGTTCACCTCCAATTAATGAAATATCAAAATCCAATGAAAGTACCTAAAACTTTAAACCCTAAAAGTGCCGAAACCTTAGGGTACCCTATGAAAGTATCCAAACCCTAAGGTACTCTATTAAAGTGCCTAAACCATAGGGTATCTTATGAAAATACCTAAATCCTAAAGTACCTTTTGAAAATGTTTAAATCGCTAAAACCCTATGATAGGAAAATGCATTCTAAACCTCCTATAAAAAATGCCTAAACCTAAACCTTAACCTTAAGACTCTATGAAAGTGTCTAAATTTAAACCCAAGGAACCCTAAACCCTAAAATCCTAGGGCACTCTAAAACCCTAGGGTACTCTAAAATTGTATAATATCCTAAAACCCTAGGGTATTCTAGGGTGGCACTTCCATTAATAATAAATGTATTTTATAAAAAGTGGATCTAGTGGTAATTAATTATTTTGTATCTTAATGAAAAATACTTTTTATTTTTTTTAATAATCCATATTTCTGATTACGCTACAGTGTTTGGCCTTCAAGAGCGGAGTTGCCTGAAGATTCTTTTGGAGAAAAAAACAGAGAAAAACCCCCCCGGCTCTTACCTGTATGACGCTAATTGGTCCAAATTATTGGAGCGGCATTATTAGACTCTTATTTTATACGCCCGAATAAAATAGTAATTAGAGTTGTGCGTTAAGTAGTGGTAGCCCACACGTTAAAAGATCCATAAGATCCTTATGAAGCGAAGATATTTTTGGCCGATCCCAATGGATTGAGATTTAAGTTTGATTTGATGCGATTTAATTAAGTTTAGTACGGAAATCATGTATCAATTGTTTTTCCTTTATTTTTTTTATTATTCCGGTAAATTATTTTTGAGGTGTACAGTATAGATGTCGACCTCCTCTCATTTTCTTGAGTTTTAATGGATCGATGAAGAAAATATCAGTTTTTTGTCTAGTAGTAAATGCTTCTGTCAATAACATTTTAGAACTAGTGGGAGGGCAGTGGAGTATGATTATATCTCAAGACTGAAAGTGACCCACCCAATCACCAAAAACTTAAATTGAAAATTTTCAGAGAGGAAAATTATATGTTTAATTGGGTTCAAATTATTTTTTCGGATTTTTTCTTAGATATTTCACAGAATGCTTGCGTAAAAGTCATAAAAGCTTTTTGCAAATCTAACATACACGATTTTCCTTTCCAATAATAGAGTCACCTCACCCTCACACGTCAATGGTGAAATGATTGTGAGAAGGGTTCTAGAGATTAGTTCACGGTGCCATTTAACAAAAAAAAAGAAAAAGAAGAAATCCATTTTAAACAAGTTGGGGGTGTGCCTGTCGGGATATTTTTCTCACTCTGTGGACTGTCTTTTTGCAATCATTTCTTCTCCACCTTGCAAAAGACTTTAATACCGTTGATAGATACAAATATTAATTATATCTTATCTTGAACATAATATCATCTAATTAAGGCAAGAAATTAAAATTCATTGCTGGGTCCATATTACACAGTGTGCATCTAGTCGTTGTTTATACTCCTACACGAGTAACTTAGAGAGAAAAACATATATTGAGTTTAACAAAATAGTAACAAGTTTATATTAGGTTAATAAAACAGGTTCCGTGCAGACTCCCACCCTCTAATTCTTTTTAGTCCGTTGAAGGATTTGAAAGAAGCCGAGTCCATTTCACAAAACCATAAAGAAGCTATCGCACCGTTTTTAATTTAATTTCCTTGCAATTAAATCAAAATTCAAATTATTAATTGTGGACTCTCATTTCTCTTCAAAACATGCAATTTGCTGCACATGATCTTTTCTTTTCCTTATGCTAACCATTTGGGCTCAATCCAGAGAATCTGTGATTAACTAGGCTGTGTTTTCCTAAATGGAGTGGGCCGACCAAATGCATTAAAACCAAGAACAAGTAATGTGTGACTTTGCAACATTTTAAGCCCCATATACTGGATCTAAGAATCTTATGTTAGGACCATTGGTTGCGGGTTCTTTTTGTTGACAAATTTCACGACAAAATACATATTTAATTGTGTCCTCATTTATAGAGTTGTAATTTATATTTCATTTATTTATAGAGTGTCTGTTTAGAAGTGGCAGAAAATCAATGTTATTATGTATTGAGTGGTTGAATTTTAGGCATAAGTCATGGGATTCGATATGCAACGCATTTTTTTATACGTATTTTTAGCAATGTTGCTCAAGCAACTCGGACAGCTTACAGAAGTTGCTCAAGCAACTCACCAGATTACTGCAATTTATAAATAGACGACTTAATAGGGTTTTGTGACAACCCAACATCGATAGCAGCCGCAAAATTCCTCCCAAACTCATAAGACATCAAGGGGGTCTTAGGGTCTAGGATTTGTTGATTTGAGTAAATACAAGATAAATGGATCATTGAGCAATCAAGATAACTTCAAAAAGTTTCTTAAATCTGTCATTAAACTATTTGAGTTCGCTTTCGGTGGATTTCCGAAGAATAATGGAAATAAATATTTGGACAATTTGTGAAGATTCAAAATCGTAAGATAAGATTACTTAAAACTATACAATGTTTCATAGTGTTTGATTTATTCCCGTAATTTTTATCCTTACAATGGTTTTCCACGTGATCTCAAAAAAGCGTTTTAG
>BPLS01000683.1:520970-550525 GCA_019656275.1 Rhododendron kiyosumense | reverse complement strand
AAGATACTTTTGAGAAAGAGAATTAGTCCAAAAATATTTGGAGTCGGCGGAAGGAAACAAAGAAATTAATTACTACTACATAAAAAAAAACCCAAAAACAAAAAAGCCAAATTTTAAGCAAAAAAGGCAAAAACCCAAAAAGAAGGTTTTCGTAGATGTCCAAAACACTAAAAAAACAAAGAAAAATGAATCCTAGTCCAAATTAATGACTGCAAGATGAGCCAAAAGATGAATTGCTCAATTTTTTTTTTTGATTTAAAAAATTAATGTGTTTTAAGAAATATGTTCGACCAATATCCAATAAACTTTTCAACGAGTTGCTCACTGGCTCAAACTCGAACAGCTTTTTCAATTTTCCCGTCTTAATCAAAACATGAGAAGTACTATCTACAACACTTCAATTTATACAACCGCAAAGAGATGAAAAAATCAAGGACAAAAGGGATTGAGGGGGCAAATACTCCCGTTGTCTGGATTTAATAGTCTTTTTTAGAGTTCTTGTTATTTTTCAATCGATTATATCTTCTAATTTATAATATTTTACGTGATTTCGAAAACATTGTATTATAGACTTAATCGAGATCTATCAAACAAGATCTATATTCGATATGAAATTCATTATAAATTCAAAGATATAACCCGTTTTTTAGTTGGTTAGAATAGAACTAAAGACAATTAAATCCGGACGGAAGGAGTACTTAAATGCAAGCTAACATTTTGTTCAGGTCTCATTCAATTTTTTTTCATGTTCGTTAGTTTTAAGTCTAATTTTTGTGAATTATATTTATTAGTCTATCCAAGATAAAGCCAGTTGCTTATCCAAAAAAAAAAGAAGATAAAGCCAATTTTTTTTTTTGGTGTGTTTTATGCATTTTTTCTTGGATATTTTCAAAAATATTTTGGGTAAAAGCCATAAATTTTATATTTTTTCGATTCGTCTCGTTGATACGAATCAATAATCCAAAAAAAAATTGTCGTAGAACTAACAAATACAATTTTTTTATTTTTGAATAACAAAAATAAAAAAATCGCAAAAATCCCTTAGCGGAACGCTACCTGAGTTACATGTCCACATCCCTTCATAGTATTGGCCAGGTGTGGCTAGGCCCTTGTTATTCAGAGACAACGACATATTTAAATTGTCACTTGAATTTTACTGGCCCCAGCACTCTTATTTCTGTCTAGCTCAAGAGTTGAAATTACATGCAGAAGAAGAAAATAGATAGCCTCTTGGCCCTCTTCCTCCTGTGAGTGCTAGGGGTAGGGTAGGGTAGGGGATGATGTAATTGTCAATACAGACAACCTACCATATAGCACATGGACCGGATTGGATCGATTCTCTATAAATTCAGTAATTCATGGGTCATTCCGAACCATTCTAAAAATGTAAAAACCAAAACCTAACTAGTATTAATGTAGAATTTGGCCAAATCAAAACTTCAAAACCGGACCGTTTTTGGTTTGGTTTAGTTCTGGTTGTACCATATTTGCATCCAAATGCTTTTTCGCAAACTACCAACTCTATGAAATCTAAGCACCAAGCAACTCAGAAAAGAAAATAATTACCGGAATTTTATTGAGATTCGTAGCCAAATATTAATTATTGAGAACTAATAACCGAATCAATATTATGAGTTTATTTAAAAAAAAAAAAAAAAAAACATAACGAGATCAGTCAACTGTTGAACCTAACCAAATTGAACAATTCAGTCCGGATGGAATTGGTTTGGCGGTTAACATGTTTTCCTTGAACGCCCCTCCAGAACCCCATTATTGTGGAGTGTGGACAATGGTGCCTTTAGGTTTCGTTTCAGGACACCTTATTAAAAAATACTCCATCCGTCCCTTATTTAAAGTCCAGTATTTCATTTTCGGTTATCCCTTAATAAGTGTCTATTTTGTAAAGTTAGTGGGTAAAAATTGGTGTATTGTCTATTTTGTCCTTAAAAGTAAATTCTATTACGAGAAGTTAGTGAGTAAAAATATAATGATGATGGGTAAGTAGGAAAAGTGGAGGAAAAAGTAGATGTGAAAGGTATAATGATATGTCGTTTTAATAAGTTAGAATTACAAAGCAGGACACTTAAAAATGGATAGAGGGAGTAAGTACTTATTTCAGATTTTTAAACTCAAAAATAATGTAAATGAAAAATAATTTTTCAATTATTTTTGCACCATATAAAAAATCTCTATGAGATCAATCAAACAATATCTATATAAATAGAAAAATTATTTGCGTAAGCACATAATTTTTAAACTTAAAATTACCTTCTCAAAAAATAAGTACTTATTTTCCTTTCAAAAACGGGGCCTTAGTATGCACTATCGACTGTTGTGCACCTCAGTGGATCTATCGAGATTTCGCTATCGCAATCTGAACCAATCAATTCATAGAGTTTGTCGAGTAAACGTCTAGGAAAAAGTTGAATTGATCAGTATCATAACTAGCTCGTTATTAGTCGGACAATATTTGCTATACAAAACTTGTGATGATCAGCTCTATATTAAAAACAAGCGGCAAGCCAAATCTATTTGAATTATAGGAGTATTATTATTTATCCTCGTCTGGTTATCTTGTTTTTTTTTTCTATTTAATAATAATAATAGAAATGAAAAAGTTGAATTGATCAGTATCATAACTAGCTCGTTATTAGTCGGACAATATTTGCTATACAAAACTTGTGATGATCAGCTCTATATTAAAAACAAGCGGCAAGCCAAATCTATTTGAATTATAGGAGTATTATTATTTATCCTCGTCTGGTTAGCTTGTTTTTTTTTCTATTTAATAATAATAATAGAAATGTGGTGTTTTGCAAAACTCTACAAATTAAACGGTCCCGATCACAAAGATTTGTCCTTCATAAGACATGTCTCATTTGATACCTTCGGGAGAAAAAGAGGGAGAGAGAGAGAAAAATGAGATTAGACATGTCTAATCTCATTTCATTTGATAGCTGAATTATTTGAACCCACCTATCATTAATTCAAGACTTAATTAGTCAGATTTGTGACAGGTTGTGCAATTACTCCAATTAAAATAGAGTAGCTTTCTTTCGATACTTTTCAGTGGCGGATTTGGTGCGTGTAACATACGTATGTTCTCCACTTTTGACAGGTTGCAATTACTCCGATTCCGGTTGTGAAATGTTTCCCGTAACAACTCCCTCCGTCCCAATTTACTTGTCACAGTTCTATTCCAACCGGAAAAAAGAATTAGTTATATCTTTAAATTGGTAATAAATTTTATATCCAATATGGATCTTGTTTGATAGATCTCGATTTGTTCTATAATACAATGTTTTCAAAATTGGCTAAAATATTATAAATTACAAGATATAATCAATTGAAAAGTGGCACGAACTCCAAAAAGTGACAAGTAAATTGGGACGGAGGGAGTAAGTTGTTAGGTGTTTTCGGCAGTGAATAAAAATTGTTGAAAAATGTCAAGTTATTTTCGATAGCAAATAAGTTATAGATGAGTTTGCGAATAGAATTACTGTAGCAAAAAAAGTTTTTATTGGCAAGTTATTAATTTGTGTGAACGACATGGTAAAAAACCGTCTCTACGTTTTTTCCTAGAGAAAACGTAATAAAAAAAAAATACTCCCCAAGAAGGAAAAATATAACAAACTGATATACTCCTATAAGGTTTGGGTTATAAGATTTCCATGCACGGGAACGGAGAAAAAAATTATGTGACAACTTCCTAATGTCCTTTATATCCGTCGATTGGCGCGTACATATGGTTCTTAAAATTTACTCATTTTTCTCTCAAACCAATTAAGACAATTCAACAACTATAAAGAAAAACAAGGAAACGAAGAAAAGAGATTGGTTTAAAGAAATATTTGTTATGCTATTGATTGAATTTAGTTTCATTTCCAAGCAAAATAAAGTAATTATCTATTTTACATTTTGTAAAAAGTGTAGAATAATGAATAAAAAATAATAAAAATGAGAAAATTTCATGTAGGAGACTTAAGGAGAGAGAGTAAGAAGAGAGCTTTTTTTATTTTAGGAAACTACAATTCTTATAATATATAGTAGAGAGAGATTGTTCTCTTGCGATGTGGAAGTGGGCAGCCATGGCAGCTACCATTGGAGTTCTTGTTCGAGATTCCGACAGGCTTTGAATTACTGGTTTTGCCGTAATCTCATGCGAATTTTACCGGCGGAATTTTATGCTCTTAAGGAAGGATTGCTCTTACTCTTAAACAAAAATATTTGGGGTGGTGAAAGTGGAGGTTGATGACTTATTAGGGACATAGTCAGAATTTTCGCGTAAAGGGATGAATATACACAATCAAAAATTCACTTCCCAGGTTAATAATAAATTCAACGTACTTATCAATTAATTCAAGATTCAGTTCAATTCACAAGGATATGATCTCAATATCTCATAAATTAACTCTAAAGAAATCGATAACTAAAATTAGCTTGCTTGCCAAGTTCCTCGTTGCCCATGGTGAAGTAATGAGCCTTACCCGCCGGCTTCTCCAACGTTCGTTTGCCAGTTGTTCCTTGAACATCTTTGATTTCACATTGAGAGATTTTTTACGTTCCGTAGCTTTGCCCGTTTTTTTTAAATTTTTAATAAAAAAGAGTAAGGACTTAAATCAATTCAATGTATACAATCCAAGCAATTGAATAGTTTTTTTTTTTTTTGGTACATATAGTTGTGATTTCTACAGATATTAGAGATTTCTGAAAACCCTTTTCAGAATTTCTAGAGTCACAATTGTGTTAGTGTGGCCCATTCGTATTCATTCCTCTGCTGTTATTATGGAAAATACATGGGAATATAATTTAATACCAGGGTACCGTACTAGGTGGGTTACGTATTTGGAAGGGAATAGAATTTTAACAATTAATGCTTCGAAAGGGGTTGGTTGAGATTTTTAATATCAACTATGAAGTACGTCAATTACCAGTTCTTGACTTCTTGGCTTTGAAACAAGGGTGCCCTTAAAAACAAAGGCGCAAATTAAAATGGCACCCCACAAACAACCCCCGGCCCCCGCCCCTAAATTAATCCATCGTTCATGCATGCAGCCAAAAATTTTATGGTCAATTTGTGGACCACCTGCATCTTTTTTTTTCCTCCCTAAAGGCTAAAAGAGAGATTTTTATAGTAGGCCCAGTGTACTCTCTAAAAGTAGGATAGGGACCTTAGGGTTTAGACACTTTCGTACTAGAATTTTAGGGTGCACTTTCTTATTATAGGGTAGAAAATCCTAGGGTAGAGAATGATACTCTAGAGTTTAGGCACTTCCATAGGGTTTTAGGATGTATATACTTTCCTATTGTATAGTTTTAGTAGTGCAGACACTTTCATATGGTTTATAATTTCAGACACTTTCATAGGGTACCCTAGAATTTAGGTTACGCGTGTAGATTTGTGGGCTTACAAAATATTAGGCTGGACTTGTAGATTTATGAAATTTTTATAGTTGACCTATCAGTCTATCACCAAATCTCCCCTTCTTTTTTTTCCTTACTACTATCAGATTTCAATACTAATAAACACATCTGCTTTAGACTGCATATTTCAGTAGTAGGTGAAAAGTTTATTGGCAGTTGCTGAAAATTTAGGAGTTAATCTGTGCGCATCAAAAGTTATTAGTAATTAATTAGCCTCTCATATAGTAAAAAAAAAAAAATCGTAAAATAATACTCCGTAAATATTCTCCAACGAAAAAAAATACTAGCTTAGGTAAAATGTGATAAGATTTGTCCAAAAGGTTTTGTTTTTCTACTCCTCCCCAGTCGGGGTCATCTGTGATAGCGCAGTCTTCTTTAAAAAATTTTACTGTGTAAACTTTTTTATATTTTCAAAAGTTTCCTTAAAAGAAAAGAAGTCCTAGTAGGTTCCTAAAACACATGGTAGATGACCACAACTCAGAGGTGTCTCCATCAACTAACAAGTTGTGGATGATAGCTTTTTGATTTTGTTTTATTTAAAAAAAAATTCACGTTGGTAGTTTTGTGCCAAATTTTTACTCCTATATTATATTGGTTTGTCTTAACGAAAGGAATTGAAAAAGTAAAAAAAAAAAATTAGTATGACTTTTACATGAGTTTTTTGAAAAAATCTCTAAGAAAATGCTCAAAAAGTTAGTTTCGTAAACTTTTGCTTGAATTTGTTCAAAAACACGAGTAAAATAAATTATTTTTTTCAATTTCTTTCGTCGAGATGAATTAATAAAAACTGAATGGATCGACGAGGCACTTAAATGGGAGACAAATCCTTTCCATATGTTTGGTGAGATGTTAAACCTATCTTCTGCCACAGGTGATGGGCCACTAATGTCGTAACTCCAAACACCTTGTTCGGTTACCTTTTTACTTATGAATCTTTTTGAAAAGTCATCCTCAACTTCTTTTCGATATACTTTTTGGTATTTATGTTTGACAACGTTTAATTAATACTCTCCGGAGTAAAAATTTGGTGAGATGTTGGCCAAGGCCCCGTTTCAGAAACTTTCTTAAAAAATAAGGTCCCGTTTCATAAATTTTCTTAAAAAATAAGCAACTTATTTCATATTTTTAAACTAAAAAATAATGTAAATGAAAAATAAATATTCAATTTTTTTTGCATCGTATAAAAGATCTCGATAAGATCTTTCAAATAAGATCCATATTGCATATTTTTATATTTCAATAAGCCAATAATTTTTGAATTTAAAATTGCCTTATTAAAAAATACTCCCTCCGTCCCATTTTCATTGTCCATTATTCCTTTTTCATTTTTTTGTCTCTTGCGTATATCTTTCAATCTATAATATTTTTCATGATTTTGACATCTTTGTATTATAGAACAAATTGAAATCTATCAAATAAGATCCATATTGCATATTTTTGAAGATTCACATTGAAAGATATAAGCTATTGAAAACTGCATGAACATCAAAAAAGAACAATGAAAATGGGACGGAGGGAGTAAGATTTTTTTTGTGTTCTGAAACAGGGCCTAAAACCCATCCTCAGCCATAGGTGATGGGTCACTAATGACTCCTCCAATGACAACCTTGAATTCAACAACACGGCTTTGTTTGGTTAGCAGTTTGGTTTAGTTTAATTTTGATAATGGGTGAAGAGAAAAATAGGATAATAATTAAAGAGAGGGATAATGAATGGAAAGAAATGAGAAAATAATATTAAAAAAAATAGAGTAGTGATTGAAAAAAAAAATAGCGTAATAATTAAAAAAACTAAACTAAAATAGTAACCAAACACAACCATTTTATTTGCAATTGCAAGTTAATGCTCCGCAGCCCCCCTTCCTCCTGAGAGGAAAGTGAAGCACGTCACATCTTCCAGGAAGGAACTCATTGTGCCGATTTATTAGCTAGCTTGGGCCCCGTGTGATTAACTTATGCAATACTCCGTATAATTTAACTGCTGATTTTGTCATTTTTTTTAATGCTACTCTTTGTTAACGTTACTCTTTCGACGTTAACAAAAAGTGAGTGACAAAATTATTTTCCTATAACTTTTTGGGTTTTGTACTTATTAAAAAAAAATTGTTAGTTTTATGCCAAATTTTTATATAATATGGATGAGCAATGACGAGAGGAATCAAAAAAGTAAATTTTTTTGATTTTTACACAAATATTTTGGGAAATATCCTAATAAAAACTCAAAAGGTCAGATTTTGCTATTTAATTTTTTTTTTTTTGGCTATTTATGTCGATTGGGACCTCATTGGATTTATTGTGTGCGACGAGGTCGATGTGGTAAAGTACTAAAGTACCATAGGAATCATCGCCTGGCGTTTATACTGTGTCAAACTAGTGAAGTACTATCAGAAAGTTTAAGACGGGGACTTTCGACCGAAATTTTGACGCTGCGTATTTATAAAAAAGTAGAGTGTTTGGATCGGTCACTTACACACATCGGATGCTGTTGATTCTCACTTAGACGCACTCAATTTTTTTTTTAGAATTTTTGATTGGCTCCGATCAGCCGTCCAGTGGCCGGAATGGGCCCGACACAGTGTCGGGATTTCGGTCGGTAGTCTCCGGTCCAGAACTGTAGCCTTACTCTAGTACTATAGTTCGATTTTCTTTCAGGGATATAAAGTTCTTAGAGCATCTTTAATTAATGATTGGCCAAATTAATTTTTTTTTTTTTGGCTTTTTGAAAAAATTGTTTTTAAAGAGCGTCTCTAATGGAGGAAGCAAAATTAAAATTTATTCATTTGTGAAAAGCTACGTTAGCGAACGAAAAATAAGAAATAGAAGTGTTACAATATGTAGGGTAGCTTTCTCTTGTTTCAAACTTGAAGGGTGAGAAATGACTATTTGATAACTCATCAACAAAAAAAAAGAAGATATTCTAAATTTTGCAAGAAATAAAGAGTGATTGATTGATTTAAATTCTATAAATTGGTAAAAAAGAATGACAATTTGAATACTCTTTACAATTTACATACCACATGTGTAATAAAATTTATATTTGCTTTTTTGGTTGGGATGCTCTAATATGGCTCGAGAGGATATAGAGGACGGATATACTCAGAACAACTTATATTCGGTGTTTGCCACTCAGATATAGATGGTAGATATAGTATCCCTCAAAAATTGTATATCCATCTGTAGCCGAACCTCCTACCCTTATTATATTTGCCTTCATATCCAGCTTTTCAATTACGAAAGTGATGATGTCACCGAGGCCTACGAGACAAACGGTTTTGATCATCTTGTTGTGGTCTCTGTACACATTTTTAAAATAGAACAATGTTAGGTTTGAGCGAGGGAAGTCAAAACAACGTCGTTTTCACACCACAGCATCTTTGAGTCGCTCATATCCACCAAAAAAAAACCAAGTATGACATCCGATATTCGAAAAGAAACAAAAAACAAACCAACATACACATCACCACTTCCATAAATAACTCAACCAAAAAAATCTACAATATATTTTATATATATACCCAGAACAAATTCGGTCAGCTTGTAAGGCATCTCCAATCCAACAGTCTCCATTCTTTCATTTTGGAGGATCAAAATATAATTTTATATTGAAAAGTGATTTTGAAGAATTTTACAATTCCTATTAACTCCAATCCACACATCTCTATTCCTCCATTCCTTCAACAACGGGAAACAAAAGAAAAAAGGTAGAGATTTGGAATTGAGGACCAAACTTAACCTCTCCAATCTAATATACTCCATTTTTGCCTCTATTTCTCCATTCCTCCATAAATTTTTGATCCTCCAAATATTGAGTATCAAAACCAATCCTCCAAAATTGAGGCAAATACAGAGGATGTGTTAGATTGATTAATTCCTTCAAAATAGAGAAATGGAGAGAGATTTAAAGATACAAAATATGCATTGGATCACCCCTATTTGGCTAAATAAGCCAACTGGCTTATTTTTTTGTCTTTATTCAATTTTTTTCATATTTATTAGTATTTCGTCAATTTTTTGGGGATTTTTGTATCGTCATGACAAGAGGAATCTAAAAAGTAAAAAATTATGATCGAAATCTAATTTTTTTAAAATAAAGACGAAAAAATTGGCTTATTGTCTTGTTTTTGTCTCTATTCAAAAAAATTATGTTTTGATCGTAATTTTTTACTTTTTAAATTTCTCTTGTCATGACGATGTAATAATTCTCAAAAAAACAAACAAATATGAATTTTTTTTGAATAATAATAAAAAAAATAAGTCAATTGACTTATTCAGCCGAATGAATTAGCTTATTTAAGATACGGCCTGCAGATTTGGTAAAGTCGTTTTCTCCCGATCATCAACATGCTCGTGACAAGAGACTTATGATCGACTGATTGTAACTCGACGATTAAAACGATAATTGTCGCAAAAAAAGAAAAGAAAAAAAGAATAGTACTTTTATTTTGACGATAGGACTTTGAACGGCTCTAACCAAAATATCGCAAGTCATACCATACCGATGAAAAAGAGGCATCATGGAGTATCTAACTAGATCTAGGAGTATTAAAGGGAGTAATTAATACTCGCTCCGTTCATAAATAAGTGTCTGACGTGCAAATTTAAGCCTTTAAAAAGACGTATTTGTTTTGTTAAAATTTTTTTTTTTTCACAAATCAATAAATAACGATGAATTTTTTTAGATTGTGAAAAAAAATTAAATATTTTTAAGAAAAACATGCATTTTTTGTAAGGTCTAAATTTGCGCACCGAACACTTATTTAGGGACGGTGAGCGTATACTTGAGGAAATTATTCCAATCTTACTTTCCTAGTCCTAGCTAGAAGTGTCAAAAAAGTTTTGGGTTATTTGGGAGCTTACTTTTTGATTTTTAGTTTTTTGGTTTTTTGGATTATGATCAGAATGTATTTTGAATTTCAGATGATATGTGCATTTTGCAAGTGGAGTAGTGTTTGGGAGATATTAGATGAAAATAAATTATGAATTAATTTTTTACTATGTCGCCCCTACCCATGTCATAAAACTACTGTTAATTAAAAATCACCCCTCTCTCCTTCTCTCTCTACAAATCGGAGAACCCATCTTCTCCCCCTTTGAAATCTGACTTCAAGAACCACTGGTTAGGGTTATTTGCCAACACAGAGTCTGATCCACTAGCACCTGGTATGTTCCTCACATTTCGTTGAGATCTGACTTCCTGAATCACATGGTTAGGGAGAACTAGAGGTGGCAAACGGACGGGTTGAAACGGGTCACGGGTCAAATATGGGTAAAAAAAGAAAAAGAAAAGAAGTAAACGGGTTGAAACGGTGCGGGTCAAATATGGGTCAAGCCAAACCCAAACCGACCAGTTCCCTTCCCCCCCCCCCCCAATTTGTCTCAATAATGGGATTCAGAAAAGTAAAATTTTATGATTAAAACTCAATTTTTTAAAAATAAAAATGAAACAATTAGAGGCTAAAAAAAACTTTCAAAAATCAGGTTTTTACTTCTTTTTTTTTTCATTTCTAAACAGTAACATGACTTCGACAAGGAGTCAGAGGCTGTATCAGAGAATTGTCTAAAAGACAATGATTGTGTACAGTTTTAGTTTTCGTTGCATTCGCTGAAGCCACCGCTTAGGTTTGGATTAAAAAGTCAAGTGACTTTTTTTTTGTGGTCTTTTAAATTTTTTTGTATTTGTTTGTTTTGCGACAAACTCTTTATCCCAATTAGTTCGTCTCGACGAGAGAATCGAAAAAGTATTTTCCTTTTACTTTTACCCTAATATTTTTTGTAATATTCAAGATAAATCCCAACAACCGGTTTTTTGGACTTTATCTTGGATGTTTTCAAAAATATTTGGATAAAAGTTATAATTTTTTACTTTTTTGATTAGAGCGAATTAAAAATCGTAAAATACTTGTTACAAAACGATAAACACAAAAAAAGTTGAATAAGGACAAAATGAAAAAAAAGCCCAAAAAGGGAGAGGAGTTCAAGGAATTGGTCCTTTTACAATTCCACTTTAGATTTCGCACGGATAAAAAAATCTTATTGAAACACAAAAAAAGAGTGTATTTATCGAAGAGTAGATTGCATAAATCATACCCTTTTACAATCCTTCGATGAGACTTGGATTTGGGCGAGAAAGAGCAGTTTATATAATTTCGATCGTTCTTCTCTGGTCTATAACAAATTAACAGTCCTAAATTATTGACAGTTTGCCTTCGGGCTTTCAATATTATATGGATTGAATCGATTTATTTTTTTAAAAAAAAGAAGACTCCATCCAATTCAAATCCGGACCACAGGGAAACAAAATAAAACCATCAATTGAGAGAGAGAGACGCTGACTATACAATGCCGCATTTTGCTAGAGCTGTGGAATTTTTTTCCAAAAACAACTTGCGGAGGTTTCACATTTTAGGAGTAAAATAACTGTTGTGGATAGAATGAGTGTTTTGATTCCAACCTTTATTGAACTCATTTTTTACCCTTCTAAACCCATGTATATATGAGTTCAACCCATTATACAATATGAGCAAGTTGGATTGGATTATAAGTGGGTGGATTTGGGTGGATTAAAAAATATGGGTTGAGATTGCAAGGGAGAACCCATCTTCAATTTTGCTGTAAAATCTCAAACCCATCCTCTATTTTGACGGACTGAAATCAAATCTCAAACCCATCTCAAACCGACGAATTGAAATCAAATCTCAAACCCATCAGCTGTTTTGCTGTTGAGTTCAATGTTGCCATCATTGCCATGGAGTTCGATTTTGCCGTCTTCGTGGAGATCGAGTAGTGGAGTTTAATTTCAGTAATTGTTGTCGGAGAGTTGGAGTGGGGTTTTTTGAGTGGTGAGAGGATAACATTCATGGAAGGGGTTTTGGGGGATTATGGTGAAACTAAGAGGGTATGATGGTCTTTTCGTGTGCCTTTTGAATGAGAATGGGAAATCGAAAATGGGAAAAGCTCCTCCCGACCTTTTTTTCACTTCTCTTCTCCATTCTTCAAATCTCAAAACCCATTCTCATGAAATGAGTTATCTGTTTTTCGGTCAAACAGCCAAAATGGGAAAAGGGGAAACAAAAAATGCAAAAATGAACCTCCCAAACACCCCCTCAACCAAAAGAAACCTAGGCTTGTTTTCTATCCAATATATACGAGATATTACCCTCCATACTTCAATCCACCAAGCTCCTCCATACTTTCCTTTTGCGGGCTCATCCCGGCCAAACTCACAATAATAATCTAAACCGTTGATCTTAGACATTACACAAAGAACATCACTTTTGAGAAAAATCCAACATGATCGGATATTGATAGCTATGTAAATTATTTGTGTGAAATGGACGGTAAAATACTATTTTAACTTAAATTGTTCATTTTTTGTATGAGCCATTAATGTTTTTATTGATATGTAATGAAGCTGATTTTTTTACAAGAATGTTCTCCTATGCGTAGTTTTTAAGGTCACATGTTTGGATTATTAATGTGGATTATGAGCCAGCAAAAAGAGAGTACGAAAAATGGCCAATATAAAGGCTAGGTTTAGCTTATGTAAAGGCCTGGTTTAGGTTTCGGATTATTATGGGCCAATAAGCCTACATGGCCAATAAAATCAATTAATCCATCCATCCATCAATAAGAGACTGTTTAATAAAACTGAAAACTGAAATTGAAAGCTGAAAAATTAAGTACTGAAAACTGAATGCTGAAATTTTTAAGCTGAAAAGCTGTTTGATAAATATATTAAGTACTGAATTAAAAAAATGATGAATTACTAACGGTCACAATATACTTTTGGTAATGGTGGTGGAGTGGTAGAAGTAGCAGGAGTGGTGGTGTAGTGCCGGTGGTGGAGTGATGGTAGTGGTGGTGGTGGTGGTGGTGATGCTGGTGGTGGAGGTGGTGGTAGTAGCGGTGGTGGTGTAGTGATGGTAGTGGTGGTGGTTGTGCTGGAGTGGTGGAGGTGGTGGTGGTGATGTGGTGGAGCTGGTGGTGGTGGTAGTAGTGGAGGAAGTGGTGGTGGTGGAGTTGGTGGTAATGGAAGAAGTGGTGGTGGTGGTGGTGATATGGTGGAGGATGAGAGGTGGTAGTGGAGGTGGTGGTGGAGTGGTGTAGCTGGTGGTGGTGATTGTGGTGGAGGAGGAGTGGTGGTAGTGGAGGTGGTGGTGGTGGTGGTGGAGTGGTGGTTGGTGGTGGAGCTGGTGGTGGTGATTGTGGTGGAGCTGGTGGTAATGGAGGAAGTGGTGGTGGTGGTGGTAGTGGAGGAAGTGGTGGTGGTGATGTGGTGGAGGAGGAGTGGTGCTAATGGAGGTGGTGGTGGTGATGTTGTGGTGGAGGTGGTGGTAGTGGTGGAGGTGTTGGTGGTGGTATGAATGTTGAATGTAAGTATATAAAAATTCAGTTAGAATTAAGTAGCTCAAAGTTACTTAATTTTTTTCAACTTTTTGGCCTATATTTTAAGTGGTACTTAATTTGTTCAACAATGTAAAACGTGGTTATTAAACCTACTAAATCACTTATTACTTAATTGATTCAGTATTAAATGCTGAATTTAGGTTATCAAACAAGCCCTAAGGCAATAACAAATCAGTTTGCTTATTTCAATTGATTTATTGGCTGAATAAGCAAATAATTCACCTTTAAGGCTCCGTTTGTTTCAATGTAAAATATTTTTTCAGAAAACAAACTTCAAACTTTTATTTTTCGGTGTTTAGTTGGCATTTGAAAATATTTTCGAAAATTAACAAAATAGTGTAAAGAGGGAGATGAGGAGTTTAAACAATGGAGAGATATGAGATTATTGGAATTAAACGTGGGTCAAGACCGACGATAGAGGAAACTGAGCAGTGAGAATTGCAGTAAAAGACAACGGTTCATTTTGGAAAATAACTTACGAAAGATTTAAAGGTAAGTCATTTTCATTCAATTGATGAAAAATGTTTTACATGTAAAATATTTTCCTCATTCTTTACATAACCAAATACCGAAAAATAAACCAAAAAATAGGTAAAACATTTTTCCGGAAAATATTTTACTTCGAAACAAACGGAGCCTAATTCCACCTATATAGTTTTTTTCTTTCTTCTAAGACAAAAGTAGCGAGGCCCCATTCTCCCCAACTTCATTTGCTATTTGTTTTTTGTCTTCACAGAAGTGGAAAAATACCAATCATTCCAACTAAATTAATGACTCATTCTTCCTATTTTGATATTTTTGATATTATTTTTTGTCTTTAATATATATATTTTTATTTTGGCCGCAATTTTTGGTCGTTAATGATGATTTTTTTTTCAATAGCGTCGCCTACCTAAACATTTTTTTAAAAACTTCGATCCACATTATTATATTCTTTTAAGAGTTTTTTTGTCGAATACAGACCTAACCATTAAAAACAAGAAGCGATGGAAACGATAGAATCCGTCAATCCAAAAAACAATCTTCGATAATTTGTGCATGACTCCGCGACGGATCCTACACAATCCGGCAAACATTTGGCTGTTCCCATAGTAATTTTATTTTTTTTGGACTGGACCCTCCGGCTGGCCTCCACAACATAGATATTAAATACGTAGCAATTATCAATTTCATTATTTTTCTGGTCCTAGATTCTTTCACATATTTTGTATAGATTGCATAACAGCACCCTCCAAATGTATGTTGCTCACATCTCTGTCCCATATAAGAGAGAGAGAGAGAGAGAGAGAGAGAGAGAGAGAGTGACTGACTCAGATTTCTCACCCAAGACTTGGCGTCTCCAAAAGGGTGAGAGAAAAAAATACGTAGAAAATAGATCCGAGAAATGACACGATTTCGATACCCCCCTTGTTGCTTCTCCTCCGGCCCCTCGAGAAACCCATTGGGGGGTATTGCCTAGCCTTCTGTCGAATCCGATTTTGATTCTTCGAATTCAATCTGATATATAGATAGACACATATAGTTCGTATTGATTGTACTGTTCTAGTGGGGTGGGGGGGGTTTGTGTTTTTGTCAATGGCCGTTTCTTCTTCTTCTTCAGCCGTCTGCACATGGCTCGTGGCCGCCTGCATGTCACTCGCTTGCGACAGCGAGATGAACACGTCGACGTCGATGATTCAATCTTCTCCGTCGAGACGGTGGGGCCGCAAGCGGAGGGTGGTTTCGGCGAAATGCGGGGCCGGTAGGGCCTCCGGTGAGCTCCCGAAGGGCTTAATCTCGTCATTTTGTGGATCGAGAGGCATTCAGGGTTTGATTACCTCCCTGGAGCCCTGTGACGAATATTACACCTCCAAGGGGCTCTGCGACAATGGCTTCGCGTCGCTGTTTGGATCGAGAAACGTTCCCTCTCTCACTCGCAGACGGCGGCGGGTTAATCGAGCTGCCGCTCATTTCGGTAATTCATGATTTTTAGCTGAATATGCCATCGAATATCCTTGTTCATATGATTGAATGATATTTGTTCGCACGAACTTGTCTAGGATGTTGGATATGTTGTGAATTTCATTGGTTTAAAACCCCTCGTTCATGTACTTTGTCCCTAGGTCACATGATGCGCATGCACAAGCGGGAGTGCTAGGGTAAAAACTTCATTTAAAAATATCTCACAGTACTAAGATTTGCGAGAGCAAGGATTGAGAGGGTGAGCGCAGATCGAGAATTGAGAGGAGGAGTGGGAGCGGAGGGTGGACAATTCTTCTACAACCACTCACGCTTACACAAACACAATACACACACTTACATTAATGTGAGGCCCCAACACATTTTGGAGGTGTAGTTTGTGTGGATACCAAGATGAATGTGAATTTGTGTGTAGAAGTGTTTGTGTAATTGTACGTGGTTGTAGAATTTTTGATTGAGGGATTATGTATCCAAGGTCCCACATGTATTGTCTTTGTGACTAAGTCTCCAAACACTCACTCGAGGTGTAGTTTGTTTAGGTCCCGACATGATTGTGAATTTGTGTGTAAAATTGTTTGCGTAATTGTACGTGGTTTTAGAATTTTTATTGAAGGATTATGCGACCAAGAGCCCACAAATATTATCTTTGTGATTGGTGGATCTTAGTCCTTAACATGGGTCTGGTTATATGGTTATGTGTGGGATGGGTACTGCATGTACCTGGGGATTAGTTGGATCAGTTGGGAATGATCTATGATATGAAGTTTCTGAGTCATGCATTTTTAATGAGTTTTTATTCCTTATTTGATTGCAGCAAAATGGGGACGTTCAATTACTTTGAAATTTTTTGTTTGGTTGCCACTTATCTTGTGTCATTACTAGTCATGCACTTGAAATGGAGTTTGGTCTAACAGGAATTTTACTCTTTGCTCTATGGTTCTATAGTTCTTTAGTTAGGTATTAATTATAGGTTCTTTCATATTTTCTTCTTCTAAATACAATTTGCTCCAATCGAAGCTTTAATGTGAGGATATTTGTAATGTGTACAATGATTAGAAGGTTCTGCTCTGGAGGATGGACACTAGCTTTGCAATAAAAACCTTCATCTTGTGCAGAATACCCTGCTCCCTTACCTCACCATCTGTGTGATTTTGGTTTTGTGTCTTGGTACGGTAAAACTTCCCATTTTTCTTGATATTTTCCAATTAATGTCTATACGTATATTCCTCTTTCTTGCCCCCAAGCCCGATGCTATTTTTCTTACTTGAGGTTGGGTGAACTCTCATTGGCAATGGAAAGCTCACATAATTGATTACAATTCCATTAACTGGTTGAATGCAATTGAAAGTGATTAATTCTTACCAACTTTGATCTGTGCGTCATTGTAGTATTTGAATATGTAAATGTGAGGTCATTTGCATATTCCTTAGTTAGACTGACGTAGTTCGGCACTTTGCTACATTAGAACATGCGTAGCTACCAACCCATCTAATAAGTATTGACACACACAAACATCATCTATGGCTAACTTATTAAACTTTTAGGGGAAGCAATGGCTGTAGCTGTGCAACCTACAAAGGAAGTCACAACAAAAAAGAGGCCTCCAGTTAAGCAAAGGAGAGTAGTTGTGACGGGGATGGGTGTGGAGACTTCACTGGGTCATGATCCTGAGGTTTTCTACAATAATCTGCTTGAAGGTGTCAGTGGTATAAGTGAGATAAATGCTTTTGACTGTGCACATTTTCCAACGGTATGTCATCTTGATGATTTTTCTTCTATGTGAAAGAGGATCTTGGTTTGGATTTTGATAGATTTTCTGAGTACAGAGAATAGCTGGAGAGATCAAGTCTTTCTCAACAGATGGATGGGTTGCCCCTAAACTTTCCAAAAGGATGGACAAATTCATGCTTTACATGCTAACAGCTGGCAAGAAAGCATTGGCAGATGCTGGAATTACAGAAGATGTAATGAATGAACTAGATAAAGCTAGATGTGGCGTTCTGATTGGCTCGGCTATGGGTGGCATGAAGGTAATCATTGACTTCTCTGCCAGTGAAAGTACAAACAGGATGAATATGAAGATTACATGGAGGAACTGAGAGTTACTATTGGCTGTTCTTTAAGTTTGAGATTTTACAAAGCTGTGTACTATGCAGTTTGTTATTCCCTCTCATTATCTCCATCGTTGCATCAATTTTAACTAATTGATTCATTCTTTTGGGTTGCTTGTGTGAGCAGGTTTTCAATGATGCTATAGAAGCTTTAAGGATCTCATACAAGAAGATGAATCCTTTTTGTGTACCTTTTGCAACTACAAACATGGGGTCTGCCATTCTCGCAATAGATCTGGTCAGCCTATAATTTATGCTGTTGCAGAGTTGGAACCAACTCCAGTGATGATGTTATACTATACAAAGTCCGCATGGATTTTTATTTACATGCCAAATTGCAGGGTTGGATGGGCCCAAATTATTCGATTTCAACTGCTTGTGCTACAGGCAACTTCTGCATATTGAGTGCAGCAAACCATATCATCAGAGGAGAAGCTGTAAGTGTTTTCCTTTATTTCTTGTTTTTTTATTTGATCGGCATTTCCTTCCTTTCTTGTTGATTCATAAAACTGTAGGATTTTTTGGTGCCAATGTTCAAGAATTTTGTGCACAGCTCTAATTGCTGGTATTTTTGAGACCATGCAGGACATGATGCTCTGTGGTGGCTCAGATGCTGCAATAATTCCTATTGGTATTGTTTGTTTGAGGTTTATTATTATTATTTTTGGTCATATGGGACTGAGGCTATTAATTTCTGTCATATCTATGGGTGCAGGATTGGGAGGTTTCGTGGCATGCAGAGCCCTTTCTCAGAGAAACAGTGATCCTGCAAAAGCCTCACGCCCATGGGATATGGTAATATCCAATATACCTTCTGGTTTCATTTCTGTTTCTCTGCTTCAATAATTGTCTAGGCTTTAGTGAAGGATTGTAGAAGGGCCTACAGCAAAAATGCTGATAATCAGAATTGACGCATTGTGTATAATTATGTTTTTCTGTTTCTTTTGGATCGTTTGCTTTGATCTTGTTCTCTGAACACCTATCTTATGTACCTTTTAAAGGGATGATGCATTGGGCTTGTCAATTAATCGGGTAATGGCTAGTGGAATCATGTAAATTTGGTGTAGGATTCGCACTGCTGCACTAGTAATGTCTATGTATTTGTTTATCTCTCTGCATCAAGCTTCTGTGTACCATAGGATTGACAAAATTATCTGTTCTGATGTGTGAATTTGTCTTTTAGAGTCATATTTGGAATCCCGATCCTTTTCTTATTGTCCTTATTCAGTTTGTTAATGCCTAACCTATCATTTGTTTTTGTCAGAGCCGTGATGGATTTGTTATGGGCGAAGGAGCTGGAGTTCTTCTTTTGGAAGAACTAGAGCATGCTAAGGTATGTTGACGTTAACTTATCAAAAAAGTTAAAAAATTCAACCCCATGATACTGAACTAATCCCTATGAAAATTTATTTTCTTTGCAGAATAGAGGTGCAAATATCTACGCAGAATTTCTGGGTGGAAGCTTCACTTGTGATGCTTACCACATGACAGAGCCCCACCCTGAAGGTAGTGTGCCAAAGTATTTGCTGCTGACGCCACTACATGCCATATTGGATTTGGCTGTGGAATCAACTCATCTTTCATTTATCTGAACTTGTTTTGGTTTTCATGGGTTTACATTTCTGTTTTTCTCTTCACCTTTAATTTTGTGTATTGCTGCCTTTTCTATTTCTTTTTCTTGTTTTCGGGGTTGGGGAGGGCTCAAAAGGTATTAAATAGTGAGATAGGTGGCTTGTCATATATGTGTGGTAATATAACAAATAATCAGAATCAGGAGTGAGTGAATTCCTGTGATGGTTGATACTTTACTATTTAGAGTGAAGTATACTGATGTCAAACACAATGCATCACTTATTTTATGGCCAACATAGTTTGAGCTAGTATCTCTTGTTGACATCTATACACAGGAACTGGTGTTATGCTATGCATAAAGAATGCCTTAAAGCAGTCTGGGGTGTCTAGGGAAGATGTGAACTACATAAATGCACATGCTACATCCACACCAGCTGGAGACCTAAAGGAGTACCAAGCTCTCATTCAGTGTTTTGGCAATAACCCGGAGGTAGTGTAAACGCATATCCCTTATGGTACCGTTTGTCAATCTCAAAATTTAATGTGCTTAGCTTTTAAATTTGTAGCTGAGAGTGAATTCTACGAAATCTATGATCGGTCACCTTCTAGGCGCCTCTGGAGCTGTGGAAGCTGTTGCAACTGTGCAGGTAGTCAGCTTTACCTTAATTAGTACGCATATTGGAAATTCCTGAATTCATCTTGTTGGTCCTATAGAAGGTATGCATGAATTGCATATCAGTGCTTGGCTTGGCACAACCACACCGAGTAAATGTAGTGGCCTCATGAATATCACGTATGGTACTTCCGTGCTCTTGTCTGTGGATGAAAAAGTAGCTTGTAGCTGCAAACACACAAAATCAAGCCCTGTTCAGCATATTCAGTATTATAGCCACAGGCTAATTGTTCTCAGTTTCTGGCTAGATTGGCAAGATATATATATACATACACAGTCTCCTTCTACTAAGGGCGCCTTTAACTTGCTAAGTTAAGGACCTCATGAGTTTGACATTGTTCCCAATCAAATTTTGAATCCGAACCGTTCAATGTGTTTAAAATATGATTTTAAGAATATGTGCGAGAAATCGGCAAAAAATATGACCGGGAAGGACTTGATCCAAGCAGTTTTTCATAAAAATGTTATAAATGCTTTTTTATGAAAAACTGTTCGGATCAAGCCCTTCCCGGTAATATTTTTTGTTGATTTCTCGCGTGCACCATTGAAATCACGTTCTGCATTCGGATCATTAAAAATTGATCCGGAAAGGGGAAATCCTTAACTTGCACCATTGAAATCACGTTTTGCATTCGGATCATTAAAAATTGATCCGGAAAGGGGAAGTCCTTAACAAGTTAAGGGCGCCCTTAGTAGAAGCTTGGATATATACATATTGTTCTCAATTTCTGGCAAGATTGGCAAGTAATCATATTCTCCCTCTGTCCCCTTTTTAGAGTCCTGTATTCCATTTTGGGCTGTTCCTTAATAAGTGTCCATTTTGCCCTTAAAAGTAGAATTCATTTTGAAAAGTTAGTAAGTAAAAATGTAATGATGATGCTTTAATAGAGGGTAAGGATGGAAAGTGGAGGTAAAAATTGATGTGAAATGTGTAATGATGTCTTTTTAATAAGTTAGAATTACGAAGTAGGACTCTTGAAAAGGAACGGAGGGAGTGTGTGTGTGTGTACAACGGAGGGAGTGTGTGTGTATATATATACACACACACACATACACACACACACACAGAGTCAGGTTCCGGCAAGGAATCCCGCATTTTATCTCCTTCTCGCTTGAATTTCGATGATCCGAGCCGCTCAAAGTGATCAGAACGTGATTTTAAGAGTCTCCGCGAGAAATCAGCAAAAAAAATGATCGAGAAGGGCTTCATCCGAGCAGTTTTCATTGAATGGTTCAAAAAAAACTGCTCGGATGAAACCCTTCCCGGTCATTTTTTTTTTGTTGATTTCTCGTGTGGACCCTTAAAATCACGTTCTGCACACATTGAACGGTTCGGATTTTCAAAATTTAATCAGGAAATGAGAGTCCTGCATTTTAACAAGATAAGAGATCCCTCACTTGATCCATGGTGTGTATATATATATATAGCAGTCCGGATCTCCTATGGGATCCCGCTAGGGATGAAATCGGTTCGGTTCGGTCGGTTTTTTCCGACTTTTTGCACCGAACTGACTGAGTCGGTTTTTGGATATATCCCACCGACACCGACCAATTCTTAGGAATAACCGTTCGGTTCGGTTGGTGGTTGGAATGGTTCGGTTCGGTCGGTTTTAAAGAGGAAAAAAATTGTAGCAGATGGAGGAGAAAATGAGAACATTCATGACAGCTCTGAGCAAGAAATGAGTAACGCAAAAACATCCATAAATGACAAATCAAACAAAAAATGAAATCGACAGAAGAAAATAAGAACAGAAAGATTCAGGGTAATAATGTTTACAATCGCCAATATTTGAACAAGGACGATTTCAAACCTCTTGAAACATAAAATTGGTTGAGATCTTGGCTTCTAGAATGAGATGAGCAGCCAACAGGTGAGATTCATATGGATTTGTGGAGACAAGAAATTGGGTCGTCGTCTACCGGCGGAGAGAGCGAGAGAGAGTACTTAGAATAGGGAGGAGAAGACGACAGAGAACAGGTTAGATTAGGGGTTACCTTTTATCTTGCTTGTCGGTGAATGGCAGGGATTAGTTTTTGGCCAAGTGGATGAACGGATTGCATGTGGGTACATCAATAATCGGTTCGGTTCGGTGAAATCGGTTTGTTTGTCCCCTAAAACCGAAACCGAACCGATATGTAATTTTCCGACAATTTCAAAACCGAACCGAACCGTGGTGATAGTAAAACCGACCGAATTTCACTAAAATTATTCGGTTCGATCGGTTTGTTCGGTTTTTCGGTTAAAATTTTCATCCCTAGATCCCGCAAGGCCTTACCGTGTGGAACTCCTCTTTTCCGATCGAATTGCGACGATTCGAGCCACTCAAAGTGATCAGAACGTGATTTTAAGGGTACCCGCAAGAAATCAGCAAAAAAATGATCGGGAAGGACTTGATCCGAACAATTTTTTATTGAACGGTTCAGTAAAAAACTGCTTGGATCAAGCCCTTCCTGATCAATTTTTTTGCTTATTTCTCGCGGGTACCCTTAAAGTCATGTTTTGCACTCTTTGAGCGGCTTGAATCGTCGTAATTCGATCGGAAAAGGGGAGTCTTGCACGGTAAGGCCGTGCGGGATCTCTCATTGGATCCCGAGTGATATATATTGTCCAAATCCCATTAGGGATCCCTTAGAATCACGTTCTGAACACATTGAACGGTTCGGATCATCGGAAAAGGGGAGGTCCGCATCTTATTAAAATATGGGATCCGTGGGTTGTGTGTGTGTGTATGTGTTTTATGATCTTTATAATAGGAGGGTGTCTGCATTTTGCAAGTTCATTTATATTGCATAATTTTGTGCTTCTCCAGTTCTGCATTCTCCTTAGTCAGACTTCTTTGTGGCGGTGATTGTCTTGCAAGAAATGTTTGCAAGAATCGTGCAAGTGTGTGAGTTGTCTTCTGTATTGGATCAGATACATTTGTTCTGTTGTTGGAAACATAATAAACTGGAGAATCAGATTTTTCAGTTGCTCTTCATTTGCATCAAAGTAAGTGAAAAAGGACTTCAACTTTCCCATGCTGCGTGCTCATGTACAAGATGATGGAAAAGATTTCTTGGAAAATATCTTTTTTACAAAACTAGGTATTGTAACCTTGTAGGTGACACGTCTTCTTATGACAAGCAAATGCACCGATAAGGAAGGAGGATGGTTTCATTTAGGTTGTTCTTTTCTTTTCCCTTTTCTTGCCATTCAACGTCGAAGCCATACTGTTTAACATCTCGATTTCCCTGAGATTGACGTGTGATCCAACTACAAATGAATATGCTACTGCTGAATGCCACTATACCAGATATATAATTGGGGAGGACGGGAAAAAAAGTGTGACAGTTTCAATAGACTCTTTCACAAGGATTCACTGATTATAAAAAGGATGTAGTGGCTGTTGAAGTTGCACCGAGATGCATTATTCTGGCATCCAAGTCGCAGGCAAAAAGTTCTAGTGCAAATTTGGCTTTGGGATTTCTGGCAATGATGCAAATTCTGATTGCCTCGAAATTGAAGGTCTTCTACCCTCTAAACGGCTTTTATTCATGAATTTTCACCAGGGTAAAAATCATCGACTTGGTTAAGAATGAATGTAGGTTTATTGCTGGTGTTTTATTATTACGCTGGTGTGATTGATCAACGGGTTCTTTCTATGTCCTATACTGGTAGTGTTTTATTCCATATCAAATCCACCTTTGTGTCTTCGCTGGTTTTGTTGTTCACCAAATTCAAACTAGGACTCAAAAGTGATACCAAGGGTTGAGGTTCTCGTTCAGCATTTTGGGTTAATTGTTAACATTCCTTTTGTGTCTATGTAGGCAATACGGACAGGGTGGGTTCACCCAAACATCAATCTCGAGAATCCAGATAAAGGCGTGGTATGTTTTCTTTTCCATGCTCCATATACTTTCTTCCAATTTGTAAGATAGAATGTAGACAAGGCTGTGTTAGACAGCTTCACATAAATACATCAATCTGAAATTGAACAGTTGTCAGGCATCATAGCAGATACAATGAAACAATGTGAATGTCCATTTGCTGATCAATCGAATGAACTTCTTTGTGGTTAAGAAATGGAGTAATATTAATGTTTCTATCTATGAAATCAGGACATGAAAGTGCTGGTCGGTCCAAAGAAAGAAAGACTGGACATTAAGGTGGCATTATCTAATTCTTTTGGGTTCGGTGGCCAAAACTCATCTATTCTATTTGCCCCGTACAAGTAAACCTGGTGGGCTTCTTCAACCTGGCTTCAAATGATGCTGAAGATATGCACATGCCGTAATGTGTTTTCCAGATTACCTATGGGAGTTGGCATATGGGAGTACTGAGGCATCGGCATTGTCGCTGTAACTAAATCTCATCCCTCTTCGTCCTCAGATTTTGTTTTTTCATTTTTTTCCCTTTGATCATGATGTTCAATAGCCACCCAATGGTCTGATTCAATTTGAATCTCTCAAAAGAAAGAACCGAAGACGACAACATGTGTACTAAATTTAGCATGTATGACAGTAATGAAGGAGCTTCCAGTTAGTCTTGGTTTCAAGGTACTTCGATACTGTTATGAACCTTGCCTTCATGACTTTTTGTTTCTTGAGGGTATTTTCCTTGCCTTTATCGGATCTTCTATCTTCTGTTTGGTTGCGTTATGTGGCCAACTGATTTGAATTCTGATGTTTAGAACTGTAAATGAGACTCTTGAGGGTTTGCTAAATGGATGGAAAGCTCCAAGCATTCCATCTTTTTCTCCATGGTTAATTCACCGCAATCCTCATTTTCTGGGGAATGTTGAAAAAAGGGCCACCCTGTGCCGGAGCCCAGGAGGCTCCATTACTGCAGGGTTTGGAGCACTGCAGGATCTGGGGAAGTGTTGGAAGTAAGTAGTTTTACTCCATCAAGCGGAAAGGTTGTTTCCGTGGCTCAACCCGTGACCAACAAATCACACTGGGGCAATTACAGTGCGTCGTTAAAACAAGTGCCAAATCCAAACTTCCTAATTTCTCAAAAGACCCATCTTCGATAGTTTGTCATTTCCTTTTCTTTATTTTTTTGCTTTCTCTACCTCCATCGCGCTGGTATGTACAGTTAATACATTTATTTTGCACGAGAAAATATAAGAAATGAGAATTTCACCATTAGAACTGGATTGCTAAATTAAACTGTTTCCAATTTACTTTTGGGATTGAGGGGTGTCACTGCTATATTTTAAACTTTATCGTAAATTTCAAGACTTGGAAAAATTGATGAAACGTTGTGTTCAAACAAAGTCTTCTGTAAATTTGATGGACACTTCCACACATAACACGTTTTATCAACATCACTCCCTCAACTAAAAACTCATCAATCTCACCCCCTTAACTTTCATTTTTCATCTTCACCCCCTCCGTCCAAATTTGTTAAACAAACACAGGACCATTACGTTTATTTTACATTTGAACTTTTATTTCACACATGCTTTTCCTCAGGCGATCGAACAATTACAAGCATAATAGGGATGCTTAGAGCATCCGCAATGGTAATAATCAAAATTAATAACCAAAATGTGTCACGTCAGCATTTGATTATCCATCTAGTCCATAATCAAATTTAACATCTACCTCCACATTGATTATTTTTGCATCTCTAACCAACCCCCCCCCCCCCCCCACAATACACAATGCACATTTGTCCAATCGTAAACGAATTTCAATCACGCATCCGACCACATCAAATTATTCGTCTCAATGAGACGATTCTAATGTGGGGTGTTTTTGAATTATTGAGTTTTGAGTTTAGTTATTGAGTTTTGGTTATTGATACTAAAAGTTGTTAAGTTTGGTTATGGAATGAGTGAAATTTGGTTATTTTTTAAAACACTTGTAACTTTGCTTATTATAATGTGGGGTATTTTTTGAACATTATTGTTAAATTTGTTTATCCACACCTATTTGTTTATTACAATGGGGATGCTCTTAGGTGCGATGAGATTGTTAATCAATACTACAGTACCTAATATAAGAATGTAGTTACCTAAAATAAAAAGAAACTCTCTCCTACATGCAATTTTATTCATTCTTCTACAATTTTTTACGAAATGTAAAATATGTTTATTTTGTTTGAAAATGAAACTAAGTTCAATAAAAAACATAAGACATATGTACCTTATTTTGCATGAAACTATCTTCTTTCTTTCTATCTTTGTTTTTTTTTTTAAATTGTTGTTTAATTTTTTTTAATTTTTTGACGAAAAAAAGAGAGTAAATTTCAAGGACTATACATGCCCACCGATCCAGGACAACAGAAAAGGTTCCCCTTTCAGCGTTTTTTTTCCATCCATGTTCATCGAACGGGTAATACACTAGTTTAAGTCTTACGGAGAGATATTGATCATAATCTTACTGATAGGTCTGTAGGAATTAGGATTATATATATTCTTCTAAGATAGGAGTATGACTCAAAGAAATCAAAGAATAGAACAAACACGTGCACACTGAATTTCGATATTATATATATATTGCCGTGATTATTACCGTTGTTATTAAACTTTCTCTCTCCCGAGTCTCCTCCACCAGTTTTGAGTTCATGTATCCCCTGAACAGACTGTTGAATTTCGATTCTCAAAACGCACCCAATTGGTCATCGAGGTTAATTATGGCTTTGGAATTGCAGTTAAACTGGGGCAGTGATTTTTGCACTTCTCTTTATTTTTGTAACAACACTTTATTTTTTATTTTTATTCATGTGAAGTTATAATATTGTCTTTTATTCTTTGAATGATCTCACTTTTTGGCACATTTAAAAATAATATTAAATTTTTTTCATGGCTAAAAAAATAAAAGGAGGAATGCAGTTATGAAAAAAGTGAGCGCAAAAATCAGTCCAGTTAAACTAAAGAACAAAGATTCAGCTAGCATATGAGAGAGAGAGAGAGAGATATCCAGCTTGTTTCACGAAATGCTGAATATATATACTCACGGATGATCGATCAAAGGAATCTTAGATAGAGAAATGCTACGATGTCCATCCGTAATTTAGAAATACTGTAATTTTTGGCATAATTGATCATTACAAGCATAACAAAATCAGTGATATGTATAATTAAGGCTTACAAAGGCATAACCCTCAAAATCCCCAAAAAATTCTAAAGATTTTGAGGATTATGTCTTTGTAAGACCTAGGGCTCGTTTGGATGCTGCTATAGGAAGAGGGATTAGTTTTCCCCCCTTTACAAGACCGGGGACCCACGCTTTGCCCCCGTTTGGGAACCACAAACTCAAGGGTATTCCATAATCCTGTTCCTTCGGTAAGACCGGAGGAAGGGGGATTGGCCGGTCATATTTTTGGACAGGGTTGGAGGCGTTATTAAGTTATCCCCCCCAATACCCTTCAAATTGGACGATTTTACCCCTCCTTATCCCCCTCCTCCTGCCCTCAACCCGCCTGAATTTCGCCGACAGAAAAACAAGAACAACCCGCCTGAGTTTCTGAGTTTTGCCGACAGAAAAACAAGAACAGGAAGAAAAAGAACAGTAAATCGGAGAGAGAGAGTACAGTAAGCCGTAGTCGTTCTCTCTTCTTCTTCTTCCCCTCCTTCTCCTGTTGCTGCTGCCACCGCTATTTTGCTGCTGCTGCCACCGTTCTCTCTCTCTCTCTCTTGGCGATAAGAACAAGAAAAGGGAACAAAGAAAGTGTCTGTTTACAGTCCTACCACTAATCAATTATTGGAGTAAAATTGATTAAAAAAAAAAAAAGTGCACTCTGACCCATCTAAAAAAAGAAACTCAAAAAAAGAACGCTTTGACTGGAAAAAATTAAAATGAACACTGTACTTGGTGTGGGGAAACCCGAGCAAAAAAATTATTGTTCCAAATTTCAATCCGTTTGAATCGGTAGAAACATTTTAATTTTTTGATCATTTTATTCTAAAGGATCATAATTAAATTTTGACTCTAAGGTTCTCGTTAACTAACCCTAAGAGATATTTGATTCTACAACTTTCTTAGGGCTAATCAACGAGAGCTCTAGACTCAAAATTTAATTATAACCATTTAGGATAAAATGATCAAAAAACTAAAATCTTTCCACCTGTTTAAACGGATTGAAATTTGGAACAATTAATTTTTTTTCCTCGGCTTTTCCCACACCAAGCTTAAAAAATAAATTTTAATTGTTTTTACTTATTAAATTAATTAATTTATTATTGAATTAAATTATTATTGCTTAATTATGAAAAAGTAATTAATTTTTACAATTTTATATTAATCATAATGAATAATCTAACTTAACACTGCACAAGGGTAAAAAGGTTATTTGACAGCTTTTTACATTATCCATCATTTCTTATACCCCCTATTAATCCTCCATCCAAACGAAATACTATTTAATCCCCCTTCTCTAATACCTCATCCAAACAACCTACTATTTAATCCCCCCTCCATAAACATCACATCAATGTGGGCCCTTCCTTATTAACTAATACCTCCTACTATCTTATCCCCCCTTATTAACTAATACCCCCAATCCTTATCCCGCATCCAAACGGGCCGTAGTAGTTATATATATATCACTGGTCTTAGTTATATTTATAATGGTGAGGTTATACTAAAAGTTACGGTGTCCTTCAAATAATCGAGGCCATCATAACATCATCCTCTATTCCTCTTTACACAATTCAAAGGCCACAGGTACATTAATTATATTATTACCAATTACTCTTCTTAAACAACTTTCTGATCCAAATCCTAGGATTTTGATATTCGCGCTCAACTTTTTATTGATGGTGCTCCACTCTATCAATAAAAAGTGGAGCGCGAAAATCAGTTTCCTAAGACTAATACTACTAGTTAATTAAATTCCCAATCCCATAACCTAACGACGTTACCGTCAATCACCGTCAAATCCTGATAACGGTACCACCCCAAACTCACATCCTCCCCCAGCCTCATTCTCAACCCTCTCTCCCAATCCCCACCCCAACAACACCCCTCACCACCGCCAGCCGCCGTCGAATCTCCCTCCACGCCGTCACTCTCCTCATAATAAACAGTGAATTTCCCTCTCCTGTGTCTCCTCTTTCCTTCATTGGCAGTTGCGCTACCATCGGTCTCCTCAAGTACAAAATTCACCGCCGTAGTCGTCGTTGAAACGGTAGTAATCGGCTCGTTAATCCGACAACGGTCTGGACGTTGGGATTTTGCGGGTCCAGCACAACCGGCGGCTCTGATCTTCCAGAAACTAACGGCTGCCGTTATGACGGCGAGCCATGCGACGGCCGTCGAGAAAGCGAAACTCAGGTAATTGAAGGCCAAGGCCTCAAGCGGTGTATCCAAGGCATTCATTTTCACTCTCTCTGTTTCTCTCCGTAGATAACAGACGCACAGAGAGAGAGAGAGAGAGAGAGAGAGAGAGAGAGAGTTTGTCTGGTATATTTTGGGGCAGGTGGG